>OX459096.1:48455789-48810737 GCA_949775045.1 Metridium senile | reverse complement strand
GGGGAGGGGGGTGCACAACAAAAAATCCTGAAAAAAATCGTACAAAGCTGAAAAAAATATCCTGCACAGCCTCGAGGGCAAAAACAATATCCTTCACCGAACAATTGCCCAATCCCCCATCAAATATCTCATGGTCCATCCCTAAGGTTGGTCCACAAAGAACTGTGATAAAGTTTCGAAACGATACCCGAGTAAACATTTTTGTTGGGCTCCCTGTGGTGCAGGTGATAAACGTCATCCATTTGGCTGCAATCTCTGATACTACCAAATCAACTTGTATTCCATACTGGGTTGCCTTCCTCGACAAGTGGCTTGATTAGAGCTTAGAAAATGGCTGGATCTAATGGAAAATTAGTCCTATTTGCAGTAGATGGAAGCGAGCAATGTGAACGAGCATTCGACAGTAAGTCATTGCGCTAGCCAATATAAGTACTTTATTCTGAAAGTTGTTTATCATTTTAATGGTCGAAAACATGCTCAAAAGCACATTCCCTCCTTCTCAATAGGCTCTAAGCTTTATGATAATGGTTCCAAAGAGAATGTAATTTGTCTTGGAAAAACGATTAATGGGAAATTGTGATATTTTTAAACGTTCTTTGAGGACAGACCGTCGTATATGGTGCAAATAGCAAACGTACGATAATGATCGTCATGTAAACGAATCGAAAGTGTTTTTATTCATCAAAGGCACCATATTTTCACACAAGATAATTACAATCAAATTTCTGTCAGATAAACTAAGATTATTACAAACGTTTTTCTCGACACTCAGATATAAATAGAGGGGAGATATTGTGCATTGCTATAGCAGCTGAATATCACTGCGTTTGATATTTTTATACAACAACAAAAACATTAAAGCAGGCTAAAAACCTAGCTATTCAATTAGCAAGAATGCAGTTTATGTACCATTTTTATTTAGTTTGTGCACTATTTCCACAAAGATTATTCCCACATTATACATCAGTTTGAGCTTTAATAAGTTATAGCGGCTGGTGAAAAAAGAACGTATCAGTCTGTAAACAACAAAGTGGAAAACATGCATGCAATTACCCTCTATAGGTACCAATAGATCTGACGGTTTGTGATGCAACGAACAAATGATTTTAATCAAAAAAAAAAAAATACAAATACTAGATCAAGAAACCCTCTGGTTTAATTTCTAGGGTAAAATACTATACAAGTATAGAAGAAAGACAAAATTTGTATGGACACACTAATATACATGCATGCACCAACTCATTCCTCTCAGAGAAAACAAATGCATGTGACCTGCATGAGCAGAAAACAAAATAAACGGGAAATACCTTCCTTTTCTAAATATAACATCATATTTTTTGCATTAATTTTGCAGTTACTGTCAAAAATGATCATTTTACATATTTAAAAAAAAAAAAGAAAATGAATAGTAATTCATTTTCTATTTAATTATTATTAAAAATTATAATGTCTGATGTTGTAAATTACTCATTTTCGGTAGACAGTCTATATAGCTCCCTCTACAGAAGTATTTATATTTTTTTACAACAAACATAATTTGTCAGGATATTATTTGATTTATGTCTAGATATATGGTGTCAATAAGTGATTAAACAGCAAATTTTCAGCTCAAACAACAATTTTAATCCTTAAGAAAGGCAATTAAACCCATTATGAAATTCATCAAAGAGGTGTTTGTACGTACAGCGCAACTTAAAATTCTTGATTTAAAAAAAATAATGTTAGCATTTCCTTTAAATTAATTCATTCAAAAATCTTTGTTGTAGTTATCATTTTGGGTTTAATTGTTTAAAAGGCATTTCTAGTTTGAATTGTATTATATGTGAAGTGTTTTTGACACATTGAACTTAAAAGCCTTCCTTCCAGATATCATTCTGGACTAAAAATGTTTTTCATTATGTTAGGTTTTAAAGTGTTTTTTTTTTTGTACTGTATATAAAAATCATTTGAATATTTTGAAACCAAAAACCCCCAGTGAATCATAGGCAAGCCATTTTTACGGTCAATGTATGGGACAAATCAAATTTGAAACAAATTTGAACCTGTGTGAGTATACTGTGTTGTTGTTGTTAAAGTATTTTGTGTCATTCTGGGTGGTTTTTGGACAGGTGGCAAAACCTTAAAAAATGGTCAAAAACCACCCAGAATGACACCAAATATCCTTGAGAACAACATATGACCAAAGTAAGTTCAAATTTATTTCAACAAAAATATGTATCTCATCCATTTACTGTATATAAATAGATTCATGTTTAATTGGGCTGCCTGTTGGTAAACACATAGAGATATCTTTGTACATAAATATTGCATTTTTTTAAAATTTATTAGAATGAGCTTTTTACTCTGATTTTTAAATCTTACTTTATTTTACACGTTCTGTTTTCAACTTATTTACAAAGTAACTGTTTACTTGAATCTTAAGTGTTTTTAATATTTGCATTTTTTCAGTTTATTTGAAGACAATACATCAAAAAGGCAATAGCGTTGGCTTACTTCATATCCATGACATCACCAATGTTATTGTTAGAATTCCATGTAAGTATGACTCAACAGAAATTGATGGAAAAAAGCCACTTTACTGACACAACTTAAGGCAGGTACACACTAGGCGACAAGTCTTTGTGAGAGGTTGTTTCATGTGATTGCTTCTATTTGTTGCTGTGGGCGCCATAAGCATAAATTCAAACTAGATTGGATTTGTTCAATTTGATGCAGAGGAAAAAAATTGTTTCAGGAACAAAGATTTTCACATATTCAATGGACATATTGGAATTGTTGATGTGACCTGTTGCCTAGTGTTTACCAGCAATATCATCCATATCATTACCATTAATTATTGGCTGTATTGTAAATCTTATTTGAGAGCCAAAGTTGACTCTCGTAAAATAAAGTTTATTGTTATAATTATTACAGATATTAAGGTGATTAATCAAGGGATCAATTCAAAAATTTGTTATCTCTCGAGTATTGATCTGTAAATTGATTTTTGTGCAAAGTCATTGTTGTGTCTTGAATTTTTGATGGTTTTGATGGCTGTTTTGTTAGGAATTATACTGGCAAGGATCCAAAGTGTAGCATTAGTGGCTAATTGCCCTTTTTAACAGCCAATACTTTATTTATTTGTTATATGTTTTGTTGAATACTATTGATTTAATTTGACCAACACTCACCTCATGCCCCTGGATTTGCACCTGTTATATCACCATTATAAAACTGGTAAGACAAGGGAATTTCATTAGATCCTTTAAATGACTGTTTTCTATGTTTTATTGCAGTGGGGATGGATCTTCCAGCAGACGCAATTGAAAAAATCATTCAAGAAAGTTGGGATAAAGTTGATGTAATCATTGACAAATACAAGAAAAAATGTGAACAGTATAATGTGAGTACCCAAATACTTGTTTGAATTAGAATACAGTGGTTTCAAATGGAATACTGTGGACCATTTCACAAGTCATTCCTTACATCTTTGGTAGTAATGAAAGAGGAGCCTTTAGGTTGCCTCTGACGGCAGTCAACAGACTTATTGCTATGTAGTTAGTACTTACAATTAATATGAAAATACAAGTGACAAGTGAGTTATCCATCCGATGCCTTGAGAGAAACCATTCTATAACTATTTTTGCAATGTCTTTTGGGAAGAGTCAGGTGAATACCACTAAATATATAATAACTTTCCTGCTTTCTGATATGCTTATAAAATATAGTCAGTCTACTGTAAGCAGGTATGAAAGGAACTGAGAATACAAGGAACTAAAAACAAACATCTCAATGTACAAATTGTACTCTTTCTTCCTTTACAGCATAACATGCCTTACCAATTGGCCACCCAGTTAAAGTTGTGTACAAGTTAGCTTAGCGTTCAAAAGTTTCTCTTTTCAAATTGTTTGCTACACCTTTTCAAATTTAAACATCCTTGGAGGTTTTTCAGCCACTTGTACACTTCACACTTGTCTTCAATTTGAACATTTCAAAGTGTTTATCGTTTTTCTCGCTTTCTGTTTGGTTAACTTGTACAAAATTTTAATAAGGTGGCCACGGTAAGGCGCGTCACGCTGTAACAAAATATTGAAACAAATTAACAATAAAATGTTTTATCTTTGTTATATTCAAGGTAAAATATCTTGTGTTCTTGGAACAATCAAGCAAAGCAGGAGAAGCCATTTGTAAGGTTGCTAAAGAAAAGAATGCTGTCCTAATTGTTGTAGGCTCCAGAGGACTAGGGACTATTCGTAGGACACTGTTAGGTAGTGTCAGCACCTATATAGTCCATCATTCTGACATTGCCGTAACGGTTATTCCTATGGCAAATTGATTAAGTCAATGCCTGCAATTAGAAATCTTTTTCCTACTAAATAGACAAGCACTTCAGTAAAATATTAACTAAAGTAAAATGATGTGAATAAGACTAAAAGACTTATTCACTATTACAATAAATGTACAGCTCCAGCAATAAGGTATAATACACCTTTAAAAAATAAAGTAAATGTTTTAATGCTTGCAAAGACTTACTACTGAATTAAAAATAAAATCTAAAAATATTCTAAAAATAATGATTGACTGCATCTTTGTTATTAGAACTACTCACATGACAGACAGCTGAAATGATCATGTGACATGAAGAGTTGTTCAGGATAAGCCAATATTATAAGCATTCAGTTTTTTAAATCAACTGAACAATGCTGCATGTTACATGATCATTTTGGTTGCCCCAACAACTCACGTGAAAAGGTTCAAATAACAGAGACAAGTCGATCATCATGTTTAGACTGTAAACACTGCTCAGTGAATTTGGTAGTGTAAGATTTGCTATGTATCAAGCCAGAGATGGTGTTACTGTCAAATATGTGCAAAATAAGTTAAGCTGCAGTATATTTAAATTTATTAGTACACAAGATGTTACAGACTGATATTATTCTAGTCTATAAATTCTTTTAAATTGGATAAACAAGATTTAAAGTGGTGACGATCCAATCTTACCAGTGAGATATAAAAAAGAAAATATATCATCTCTTAAGGGTAGAAATCTATTTCAGAAAAAACAATGCAGGATACATCCTCCCTTAATTATACAACCATCTTACAACATGTTGTTGTTAAGATAAAGAAGATATACATTTAATTACTTTTAGGATCTACAGCAAATATGTTAATTACTTTATTGTCAATATTGTACTCAATATTATAACAATTGTAAAATGATCAATAAATAAATAGTGAAGGATAAATTATAACACATCAAATAATATACAAAATGTTTCCTTCAATTCTCTTGATTTTTTTAATGTATTAAAATAATTGAATAGAGGAATAATACAATTTTAAAATTTTAGACATTTAGAAATTTACTATTATTAACACAATATTGACAACATTTCAAAAATATCATTTTTAAAATTTGATTCCTAGATGTTTGATTTGTAGATGTACAATAATTTCAGAGATAATATCTTAAGTTTGTAGTTATATCATCAGGTTTTTGTAATCTTTGAAATAATAATTATATTAGTGGACAGTACCCAAGGCCTTCCTCAGCCCCTTCTGGCTGTTAGCTACCAGAGTGACAATTGTAATTGAAGAACTTTTAAAAACGTTTAAAAACGTTCTTGTTAATGTACAGTTAGTACATCATAATATACATGTACCAGTCTGGCAATTCATCTTGCAGCTGCTTGGAATAATTTGTTTGTTGGCCTATAAAAAAAAACCCAGAGTTATTTAGTATTTTTCATGTTATGTTTGGCAATAATTATGAGGATATATTTAGTTAATACATGATTATGTGATTTGAAATAAAATAAGGATTTATGAAAATAACCTATACTAGTCACTGTCCAAAAAGATTTAACAATAATTATTTGAAGTTTTGGACATTTAATACTCTGTTATTCCAACAAAGGATTACTGCCATAAAATGACATTAAATTTAAAGTGCTCAAAGATGGTGAATAGGAAAATTATTGCCTGTGATGTTAATATTTGATCAACTATATAATGTGAACATTTTAGCTAGAACTTAAATTCACTATTTGAAACTTCCTTGTTTTTACTTATATTATCTTATCATCAGTTGGCATTTTTGTTGTTTGTTTGAGACTGACACTGATTGGTTGGTTGATGGACTGATTATTTTATTAATGGTTGGGCAAATAAATGTATGAATGAGAAATATAATTAGTTGAATACTTGGTTGATGGAATAGTGAGCTAAAACACATCTAATCATCATATCGCTGTATTACTGTTCGATTTGCCGTACCGTAGTCACTTACAAAAACTTTTGATGAATTTTTGACATTATTTTGACATTTTTTCATCTCAATCAGACCAATCAGATGCAAGTTTATATTGACAGGTGGAGTTTATATCAAGAGGCGGAGACTTGAGAAACTTTGATGTCTGTAATTGGCCGATTGAGATGAAAAAATGTCAAAATAATGTCAAAAATTGATCAAAACTTTTTGAAAGTGACTACGGTACGGCGAGTTGCACAGTAAAGCTCTAAAGCTAGAAAGAAAGAAGATTCAACTATTTGAAAAGATGATGTACCTTCTCCTCATGAACGTCTTGCATGAATCTTTCTAAATATTTCAGAGAATTTGTTGTCAGGGAAGAGTTGTTCCAGAATGCCTTCTAACAACACATACAGAATACGCTTGTTTAAGTTGGTGTATTGAAAAGTGTCAAATACTCTGCATACACCATCCATTGTAACATCATTCCCAAGAAATCTGCTCAACTCCTCTGAAACATAATTTCGAGATTTAAATTTTTATTACGAAAAGTTGTCAAAATATAAGAAATATATGTATTTTTTCACTATTACTCTGTCATAGACCAAATCAGCTAACGCGTTGCTATGTACGGTTTGACCCAATTCATATCTTTTGCATGGGAATACAATTCTTTGTCTTTAATATATATTTCAATGTCTCATGATTACCAGAGATTTTGAATTGGGTCGAAACGTACGTTAGCCGATTTGGTCAATTAACTTGTTGGACTAAAACTTTTTTATTATATCTTTTATTCATTTTCAGATTCTGATATTTCATCTTTTCCATTTTCCCTTTCTTTCTAAATAGTTTTGCTTTGTAGTGAGTACGTCTCTCTTAAAAACTATACTTTATTTTCATGAATGCGAACAGGTGGTCGACATAAAACATCCTGATACGTGAAGACGTAATTTAAAACTAAGTAATTTTTGTCTAACCTGGTATTGATCCATACATCTTTGTTTTTCCAGCAACACGTGTTCTCATCTTTACGTCTAATTTTCTCTCTGTGCGCGGTTCAGCTAAAACACCTCCAGGCCAAAACGAATCCCTAAAAAACAACCACACAAAGTCTTTAAACCTTTAAACTACAATTTATTTCGAAAGCATTGCTATTTTGAAACTGAGAATCACAACTCTTTGAGTTTAGCGAGCTAACGCTAGTAAAGCGCAGTGATTTTTTATATTCTTTATTTTTGAAACACTCGAAAGGGAAACTACAAACAGCTTTTGACATCGAATGAAGAAGAAACGAAAATTCAATTTGCATACATCCATTTAAAATATAAAGTAGCCCCAGACGGCAGCCATAAAACGCAAAACAAATATTAAAGATAAATAAAAGAACAAACGACATGCACGAAAGCAACGGCGGGAAACACCAAAGTGGGTTCTTTGCTAGTACGCATGTGATTGGTTTTTAGCTAAAAAAGCCATTTAGATGTCACTGAACTTCTTGTATTACCTGGTCATTTTGACATATTCTGCTATTTGTTCAGCTGAAGTAATGTAATCTACACTTTCAACAATTTTTCTGAAACAAGATTAATATTTTGTGGTTAATATTATTGTTACCGGCCTTCAGTTGTAGTTGAAATGAATGCAAGATTCGTTTAGTTTATTTGACACATATAAATTCAATCGTCTCGACGGACAAAATAATCGTCCGTAAAATAGTTTGTCTAATGTGAATTCAATAAAATCAGAAGACTTTTTCGTATCAAATTGTGTTCGTCCCGTTTTCGCACTAAACGATTTGTCCGTTTTCTTGTGTAAAAAAGCCTCCTTTTTAATAGCAGACGCCATTTGAGGAATTTGAGACCGACTCAAATGACGTCTGCTAAGGGGTGGACCATTAGATTTTTGAGGGGGATTTTTTTGCAGGATATTTTTTCCCCATTCAACGTATGTGCTAGTCTCCCTCGCAGCCGTTCTTAGTGTCGGGCTTCCTGTGGGGAGGGACAGGAATTTTTTTTTCAACTTGCACGAATATTTTTTTTGTCATTGTTGCTGTGCACGATTTTATTTTTTTCTTTAATGCTGTGCTCGAATTTTTTGGTTTTTTTTTTGCCCAACCCACCACCCCCCCCCCCCCTCAAAAATCTAATGGTTCACTCCTCCCCAACCCCCCTCAAAAATCTAATGGTTCACCCCTAATGAGGCTAATGTGAAAACGGCTAATACCTGTTTATTCGATCTCCGTACGTTGTCTTGATAATTTGTCTTAACAGTACGATAATACGGCGACGAAGCCAAAGGTTTCTGTATAAAAATATAAATAGTAAAACAAACATAAAAACAAAAAAATAAACATGAAAGAAGGAGACAAAAAAACAACAACAACATCTAGTCTCACCTGTCTTTGAGATCAAATATTTCATCCATTAAAAGCAAGAGTACTCTCAGAGCTATATTGTCATCATCCTAAGCACGAAACATAAGGATAAGTAATGTATATAGACTACCACAAAAACATTAAAGTTTTACATGACGGTTTATTGACATTACATTGAATACTATTTATCACCTCAAAGTCAACATCTGCATATACTTGCTTCGAGTCATTATTGACTTCTCTGTCTGCACCAGGCTGACAAAAAAACAAACAACAACAACAATTAAATAGTACACGAGCGTTAGAACTAATGCGGGTCGCGGCCGGCGCTGTTAGTATTGATTGTCATGTTTTATTTTCGTTTCAGCTTTTGTTTTCTAGGTTAGAACTGTTTTCTACGTTAGAACTGTTTTCTGTCTCCCTTCAGGGAATGAGAGAGGACAGTTTTAACTCACATTTAGTCAGTGAAATTGTTGCTTCTTACTTTTATTAGGCTGTTAGCCTTGTAATGAAACAATATTATGCAACAGGTGCACGACTATTTAAGCGCACACCTCATTAGCTTGTTAGGGACTGTGCAATAATTATCGGCGGGAGGGGGGGGGGGTGTTCTAAAATTAATAGAGGGGGTCAAAAGTTAAATTGAAGTGTAGGGTAGGGTAGGGGGAGGCTAGAAGTTAATTGCTTAAACATGGCGGGGGGCATAAGTTATATTGGGATTTTGTTATTGTACATTCAAAATAAACATTCATTGTTATATTTTTTTACTGTATCGAGAACACAGTTTGTCACAGATGCAACCTCAAAACCATGCATTGAAATATTATGTATAAACTGAGTATCCTTTGTAATAAAAACAAGTATTAAAAACTAAAAACAGTAACTAAAAACAGTACATGTCACAACTTTCTATACTAGGAGAGTGTCCTAGTCAATACTCTATACCAGACATACACCTATTTCAATTAACGTTGTCCATCTGGAATGGTTGATCTGAGACCGATAGGAATTGTGGGAGTTCATTAAATTTCAAATACATTGTTTTAATCACACTTGAATGATGCTGAATTACAGATAACAGTATTTCAGAAGTAAACATTAATATTCAAGCGTGATTATAATAGTGCATTTGCAGTTTAACGAGCTCCCACAATTCCTATCGGTCTCAGATCAACCATTCCAGATGGACAACGTTAATTGAAATAGGTGTATGTTGGGAGAGCAAAGAAGACGTCGAAAAACTGACCAATAAGCAACTGCAACTATATATCTCAAACAAATAGGTCATAAAGTATCTGGGAACAAAACCCGTGTACTTCCGTATGCTAGAGGATCTAAAACACTTGAAACTGAAGATCTCGAGGAAGAAAATGATGAAAACATATGTCCGCTGATGATAACCCGAGCGTTTCTGAAGACGAATCAAGCGAAGATAGCTCTGACGATGTGGGATATGTCGAAGAAAGCTTTCAAGTTTTGTTTGTGGCAGATGAAGATATAGGACAAGTGAATATGTGAATGCAAGTAGAGGAATATATGTGCGCTTTTTTTTTTGGGGGGGGGGGGGGGGGGGGTATTTATTTTCAAAAGGTGGATGGGTAAGAAGTTATTTATACGTTTAGCACAGGGGGGCCTAGCTTCAATTTAAGCCCAATTTTGAGGATTTTAGAACCCCCCTCCCCTCCCGATAATTATTGCAAACAGTCACTTATTTCACACATATGCTCATTTGCATTTTAAAAGTGGGTTATACGCTAACGCTCTATTATGTGGCAAAACAGAGAGTTTCGTATGGCAAGGATTTGCCTGTGCATAAAAGTAGGCCTTGGTTTTTTTCCCATGTCAATGTAATTAGTCAATGAATACCTTGAATATTTTATGCATTCCCCCGGACAGTCCTAGTGGTACGGTCTTAATAGCATGCGATACATTATGGACGGAATGACGGAGATTATGAACCTAGGAATGAATGATACAATATGTCAACAACTTGCATTCTACACAAATTCATCATTCATACTTGACGACAATGTAGAGGATATAGTGATAGAGGACACAGTGTACTCAATCATGTTTATTCTCTTTACGTTACTATAGAATTATGAGGAAAGTGTCTTCTATCTGAAATAAGTCAAATAGTCTTTTTATAAGTTGTTGCAAAAGCGAAGCTGGTGCATGGCGTTTAAGGAATTGAGTATCCGCTGATCAAGCCACTCGAAGCCCAAAAACGAACAGGGAGAACGTTTGCCGGTTACAGAAAGAATGTTTGTCGAGTCTTTGGTAACCGGCAGGGTAGGAAGTGATTCCCGCAACATTGTGCAACACCATAAGATCTCGTTCAAGCAGTATAACCTCAGCTCATTAAAGCCTCTTTACCTTTCTCGCAAACTGTCCTTTCTCACGTGCATATTTTCCATGTTCAAGAAAATTTGCAACAATTTCAAATAGTCCTGGATGCTGTTCAAGAAGCTCAGTTGATAGTACAATCTAGAAACAAGCATATAAAGTCACGAGGGGTTACAGCATTTTCGCTTCCTTATTCGAAAAGACATGAAATTTATAGTTAATTGAGGATGAAAGGCAAATAAGCAAGCAAGCAGCAAACAAACGAACAAACAAACGAGCAAAACATGCAAACATACTAACAAAAACAACAAAAACTAACAAACAAACAAAAAAAACAGACAAACAAACTAAAACAAAACTAACAAACAAACAAACAAACAAACAATAAAACAGACATGCAGACAAACGAGCAAAACATGCAAACATACAAACAACAACTAACAAACAAAAACAAACAAACAATAAAACAGACATGCAGACAAACGAGAAAAACGTGCAAACATACAAACAACAACTAACAAACAAAAACAAACAAACAAACAAACAATAAAACAGACATGCACACAAACGAGCAAAACATGCAAACATACAAACAACAACTAACAAACAAAAACAAACAAACAAACAATAAAACAGACGCAGACAAACGAGCAAAACATGCAAACATACAAACAGCAACTAACAAACAAAAACAAACAAACAAACAAACAAACAATAAAACAGACATGCAGACAAACGAGCAAAACATGCAAACATACAAACAACATAGGTTTGTTAACGTTTGGCACTGACATTTGTTGTCATTAATATACACGGAAAAGAATCACGTAGCATGAAGTAGAATCAAATAATCTCGTGTTTCTTTCCTGAAGATCGGAAATGAGATATAAGAACCGAGGAGGAAGGTGAATAGGAGAGTTTGCGACGATACCTGCATGTACGAATCAAGAGCTGCTCGTCGTTTTTCCAGGAAATCTTTGTCCATGTTTCTAAATGTACGTTTACCAGGAAGAAGAAGGACAGGAATAGAACCAAACTGAAATAGAAGTAGACATAGTATTAGAGAATTATTTGACATAAACAATTTAGAACCCATTGCAAAAAAACAATAACTGTTGTTGTTGTATTGATGGAGATATGTCAAAAATCTAGGGACCATTCAAGATCTAGAAAAGAAAACAGAAGAATTCTTCTCCCCATCCTCTCATTCATCCCCAAGCCCTGATGCCTCACGGTGCCCACCCCCTGAATTTCTGTGGATGTACCTTATCCTTAATGCGCATGTGCAGGTCATCAAAATCGCTGTACCGTCGGTACACAGTCCATGAGTTGGTTCCATCTTGAGTGGCACGAAATACTGAGATAGGATAAACAGCATACGCCTTTCCTGCTTCCTTGCACATTCCTGAGTAAAAAACAACAATAATTTCACAGGTAACAATGAAATACAAAGAGAATGATATAGTATAGCAAAGAAGGAAGAATGTCAGGAAAAACTAGAAAGATAAGAAAGAAAAACGAAAATAATACATGATGGAAGAAAATAATTCAAACAAAGAAAGAACTAGAAAGAAAAAGAAAAATAGTACATGAAGGAAGGAAAGAATTAAAACATAGAAAGTACTGGGTGAGAGTCTGGGAAAGGAAAGGAAAAAAGGGATGAAGACAGAAGGGAAAAAGAAAGAAAGGAGGAAGAAAATGGACAAAAGAAAGAAGGGAGGAAGAAGGGAGGAAGAAAAAAGGGAGGAAAACGAAGGAATTCTGGAATTAATGGAGGCCAAGTAAACGAAGGAGTGAGTAATGAAAAAGGTGGGAAGACCTTTTACCAGGCCTCATCTGATAACCCAACAATTATCGCGTATTCAAATAGAAGTTTAAAGGAAATAGTACTTGTACCGACTCACCTATCTGAATAATATTTGCTGTCAGTCTCAAGTCATCATCAGATGTCCATAATTTATCTCCTGACATAACATCCTACATGTGAAAACAGCCTTGTATTGAAATAGTTTGCAACAAGAAAACGATTTAGCAAAACAGTTTGTATGCTTTATGGGCTTCATTATACCCTGGATACTACTTTATAACTCTTCTAATAAAAATAAATAAATAATTAAATAAATAAATAAATAAATAAATAAATAAATAAATAAATAAATAAATAAATAAATAAATAAATAAATAAATAAATAAATAAATAAATAAATAAATAAATAAATAAATAAATAAATAAATAAATAAATAAATAAATAAATAAATAAATATCAATAACGATTTTCGTAATGTACTTAAAATAAAGAGTAACACTAAAACTTGATGTTTCGCAGTTAACATGACTGCATTTTCAAAAGTTATTTATATTGAAAATGCAGTCATGTTAACTGCGAAACGTCAAGTTTTAGTGTTACTCTTTATTTTAAGTAAATAAATAAATAAATAAATAAATTGATAAATAAATGAATGAATGAATGAATAAATAAACAAAGAAATTAATTAATTAATAAATAAAATGAATGAATGAATGAATGAATGAATGAATGTATGAATGAATAAATAAACAAAGAAATTAATTAATTAATAAATAAAATGAATGAATGAATGAATGAATGAATGAATGGATGAATGAATGAATGAATGAATGAATGAATGAATGAATGAATGAATGAATGAATGAATGAATGGATAAATAAATGAGTGAGTGTATTGCTGATACTGTAGACATTTGAAACATGAAAAGACGCCCAAAACATACCTCTTGCGATTCTGAAAAACTTGACAAACTTCCTGGTAAACTTGTCGTTTCAAAATCTACAAAGAAGATAGAAACAAACCAGTGAACAATACAATAAATACATATGATTTGCACTTAAGATTACATGCAGGGGGAATATGCATAAAACAGTTGCTGTATGAAACAAAATACAATTGCTAGCTCATACCATCGTCCATTACTGAAGCTGTATCGCCATCCTCTGAAAAAATAATACCAACATAATAATCATTGAGATTTTTCCAGTCTATTTTGAAAACTTTCATTATATACAGCATCTATCTAACTAAACTGATTGCATCTTACTTCTTGGTCAATAACTGACAGCTAACAAGTTTTCAAATTTCAAATTACCAAGAATAAAAACTGTGTTGCTTCTATATCTTTAGTTTTATCATACAGGGATTTGAAAAATGGCGACCACTTTGAACAACCATTCTTCTTGATCATGACTGGCTAGCCCTCTTAATAGGCCTTTTGCAACAACAGGTCATGTGACCATACCCCTTTTAAATCGAGCAGCTGTGTCAAAATGAACATCAGAAATGAAAAGAGCACCAACAGGGTCACATGACCTGTTGTTGCAAAAGGCCTATTGTGTTCCAACATGAGCATGAGGCTAAGCCAAACAAGAACAATAGTAGGTCGTTACATTTTGATTTGGTCTGTACCTGATTTTTCTTCCTTGAGTATATCAAGATCAAGAAGACATCTGATTGAAAAACAAACACAGTTAACAACCCAAAAACTGCTGAAACAACTGCCAACTTCGAATTCATAGGTGGATTACAAAAAGTTGGATATTGCAAACATTACTGCCAACTTCATGAGTGGCCTATAGCATGTTGGGAACTTAGCTTTAGCTTAGCAGAAACCACAGCCAACTTTTTATATACTTACCTAATGTATGCTTGACTGTTGAGAAATGAGCCATAAAACTGATCTTGTCCAAGCTGATCATAAACCTTTAAGTAAATAACTTATCACACATTGTACATAATTATGGAATTTTGAGTAAAAGTCATATGATTATGAGAAAAAAAATAGAAGAAAATAAAAAAAATAGAAATAAGAAAGAGTGGACTTACCATCGTCTGAACATCATCAAAACAATCTGCAGAAGGCTCTTCTTGTGAGACTAATTTTAATGTTTTCTTGAGAAGATCTTTAGTTAACGTAACCCTTGGATCTGCCTGTGAAAACAAAAACAATTACTAGCAAAAAAATACTTGAAAATTAAATATGAATTTCAAATGAATTTAATTATGAATTTAATTTTGACACGCACATGATAACTGCATAATTGATTTAAAAAAGTAAAGACAATGAATCATCCCACCTGTATCAAAATGACAAGTAATTAACAATTATTTGCTAAAGATGAAGTAAATATCGGTGAATAATAATCAAGATGGAGTCAAGATTATATTTATTCACTGATATTCACTGAGTTCAAAAAGTAAAAATAACCATCCTTTTCTGTAGAAAAACTGTTCATTTCTTATATTTATAAAAGTGTGCGCAGTGCTGTAGGTGATTTATATCGAGAAATAGTGTGAATGACTCGACCAATCACCACCCTTGATTTTCTATAATTATACGCTTGTGTTATATTAATAACAATAATTGTTACCTGTTCTGATAAGTATTGATCAAAAATACTTTTTGCTGCTCCACGAAGATCATTCAATCCAGAGGATATTGATGACTAGAATAAACAAAGAAGGTAATTTGTTAAATATCTAAGTATCCTTGTGGTTATTTCTTGTGTTTTAGGGACCCTCAACTAGCAGACTCCATGAAACCACTGCTTACAACCCAAAAGATAAGACAATATTATTTTGTAATACGGATCCCATCGAACAGTACAACCAAAAGATAAGACAATATTATTTTGTAATACGGATCCCATTGAACTGTGGCAGCACATCAAAAATTCATGTGTCTACCACGCCCAAATTTGTCTGCTGACACATCCAATTTTTTTTTTACTCAGTCTCGAAATATCGAATAGCTTGCTGTTTTACTGTAACCATGAGTCTTGATTAACGATGCAACTTACAAATATAAGGGGCATGTCAGAAGACAAATGTGGGCATGGTAGTGACATGAATTTTTGATCTGCTAGCAGAGACCACCCAGAAGTGGATGCATATTTTAATGTATAAAATTAACAATTCCCTGGCTATACCAAGAAGAAACATAGCTCAGCTAAGTAGGTAAAGGTACAAGGAATCTGTTGTAGAAAGTTTCAGTTTATGAGATGTCTTATTCACAATGTACCTGTTGTGTTAAAACAATGTTTACCATCCATATTTCAAAACTGATATAACCAGTATACTCACTAGTTTTCATTTCCATTCATTAATCCAAAAACCTTAGTTTGGATGTGAACATTTTTACAATTTGTTCAAAAAGCTTTGTTTTACCAACCTGTCGTGATAATGATGGACGGCGGACTTTCTCATGCTCTTCTAAATGAAGTTGTTGTTCTTTTCTTACTGAAAGCTGCTGCTCTGCTGTTACACGGTAACCCTGGACAAAATGGAAATCAGAATAAAAGGTTTGTAAAAATGAAAATTAACAAAATAATATACTCATTAGTTTTGTATATTCTCACCTCTACTGCCAACCAAAAATATAAGTAGACTTGTCCACTGACTGTAGTCATGAATTCTAAAAACAAAGGTAGCTGATTAGGTTACAAAAAGGGATAAATAATAATATATCAATATACATTTTCATCGGCATAAATGATTTAAGTGAGCTGTGTCTATGCTAGGATATACAGCTTCATGAAGGTTTTGTTTCATTTTGCTTATCAAGCTTGAAATATGTTATATTCATATGTAAATAATATCAGCACAGAACAAAATATGCTCGAAAAACCTGCAGACAAAGTTTGGAAAAATTCCATATTGTTGTGAATTTTCGCTGCTATCATTCATAGTGAATTTTTGGCTTGGTATGAAACATGCAATAAAACCTTTGCAATTTGCCAAACAGCAACAAGATGTAAAGATGTAATGTAATATCAGGCATGGAGTCAGGAAGGATGAGATGGAGTGAATATTTTGGGTGCTTGTTAATTATTATCACTTCCAACCCTAACAGACATGAAAATAACGATAAAAGTCACCCAAATCACCCCCAGAATCTACACCTGAATATTGTCATCTCTCTTGCCACCAGGCTTTAGATTATCTAGTTGATTCCTCCCTCAGCAAAACTCAACATGTGTGAAAATAGTTTTGTTTTTGGAAATACTATGTACTTATTAACTGAGTTAGGTCGGGCTGGATGGAAAATATTTGGCTTGAAGGTCATGCCATAGCCAACGAGCACAGCAAGGTCTGTACAAATGACCAAGAGCCAAATATTTTCCCATCTGGCCCAACCTAACTCAGTTAATAAGCATTTTATCATATAACCCATTCATATTTTTTTCCTGCAAGCGGACAGCATTTTATGGCACACTGAACAAAACACATACGGCCCCCATCATGTGACTTGTCTGCATGGTTTTTATTAGGGGTGCGCGAGTGGGGAAATACAGTTATATGATAATGAATATTAAGTATAATACAAATAATATTAACTGGCTAGGAAGACTTGGCAACATCTCCCACTATCATAACATAATCCCATTCCTTTCGTCAGTATGTGATCCACATACCAATGAAGTATGACAGTGCTGTATTGTTATCCAAGATAACTTGTAAAGGAAGGATAGGAACTGGCTGACTTGGAACAAATACTTCCTCTGGCTCACCAGGATTTTCCTACAATAAACAACAAGTGATTATATTACCACAATATAATATAAAAGGATTGATAAATTACTGTATAAATAATATGTTATTTATTTGCCTCATGAATGTCAAAGGTTTGAAACTGTGAAGGTTTGGACTGCTACTGCTAGTCTTCATCAGGTGATGAGTAGATCCTTCATCATACTCTACTCATTGCCTGATGAGGACTAGTAGTAACTAGTACTAGCCATCTCAAACTTTGGAAGTGGGTTGACTATTTTATAACTGTGAGCAATAGTACAATAGTACAGCTTTGGAAGTGGGTTGACTATTTTACAACTGTGAAAAATAGGGGTTGGATGTCATTTGGGGCTTCTTCCCTGTATTCTCCTCCTATCTTATTTCCTACCAACAAATATCAATAAAAATATATAAATAAATAATTAATAAATAATAAACTCTAACATCTCTGTGACACCACATTAGCAATGGCGTTTTTCTGATTACCTATCTTAATAGACAAGAGTTAATTATAACTATCTTATTCTACTTGTATTTTGTTTATGCTGCGCAGTGATCATCTTACCGGAGGTAGTTCAGGTGGCAGTTCTCCTCCATATTTAAGTAACCTTATTTTAGCTTCACATAGTTTTTTAACAAACAACAAACTGCTGAGTTGCTGTCTGACTGCTGCATCAGCTGCATCTATTCAAAGAAAATATGTGTTTATATCAAGTAATCAAGTTATTCACTTATTCACTCCTCTGTATACAAATTGCCCATTTCAGACCATGTGTCATTCCCTTGAGAATTGTTCTTTTATATTGACTTATTCACTCAATACCTCTGTATACAAATTGCCCATTTCAGACCACGTGTCATTCCCTTGAGAATTGTTCTTTTATGATGAATGGTTATATCATTTACATGTGATAGAAACAATTCCCAAGGGTAGCATCATGTGATCTGAAATGGGACAACAAACAAGGAAGGTAAAGATGTCTATTGGGACATTATAACTTGAAAGTTGTAAGATTGTCATTTGGAAGAAACCATTTTCAACTAACTTTAAATGGCTGACCCCAATCCCCCTCTAAACAATAAAGAATTATTTTGTACAGCCATCATAAATGAAAAGTGCAGACTGTATATATCAGACTATAATTGGTCTCAACTTATAATTTATAGTGATAATATATACACCTATTTCAAATATCGTTGTTGCAAAGGATGTCAGTATTTCGTCTCTTGTTATCGATTTATTCACAGCGTAGTTTGGTTGTATGTGTTTGTGTTATATGAAGATAACAAGTTGTTGTTGTGGTAGATATAAATACAAATATTTATTTAAAAAAACGTGAAATAAACCACAAATTAAGGCCATGTAACCGACATCCTTTGCATGCTTTAGAGTGTGGACTGTAGCTTCGGCTGCGACAACGATTTTTGAAATAGGTGTATATGAAATTTCATACAACTAAACAGACTGGCCATGCCTCAAATAGCTTAATCAAAACATTTCTAATACTAAAGTCTTCAGAAAAATACAAACCAGTAGATTCAGAATCATGGGCTCTAAGTTTCAGGATCTCTACATCAACTTTATCTTTGACTGCTTCAACATCATCTATTGAATTCAATCCTTCACTGTGTATCAAAAATTAAGAATGTACAATTATTGACCTTTGATTAAAATATTCATATCTTAGAGACTGGTCAAAAATAAGAGGGGGGGGGGGGGGGGGGGCTGGTGCATTTTATTTTTGGCCTGTATATTTTTGGTGGCCCTCCCTTTCTTATGTATTAAATAATATGGCCCTCCCCTAAATACTTGCACAATTTTTTCTGGCCGTCCCCCTCCTCCCTCCCCCATAACTTATAATTTAGGCTGACCTTGTTTTTAATATAGCAGTAAACAAGTTGCACATCTTCCCAATCTTGTTTTCACATTTTTTACATTTCTTTTGACCTGATTTTATGCACAAAAAAGTTTGGCCCTCCACTTTAATAAGACTTGCACAATTCTTTCTGGTCCTCCCTTTAAGCCTCTATGTAAAATAATGACCCTCTCCCCATTTGCACCAGCCCTCCCCCTCTAATTTTTGACCAGTCCCTATACCATAATGTACAATAGTTTTTGTTTGCACAGTTGTTTACACAGTGTAATCAGAGACAAACCAAAATAATCAACTGACAGAAGATGGTCACAAAATACATCTTAACAACAATTATCATCATCATCATCTGACATCTTCATTACACAGAGTAAATCCTTATTTTACATTTTTTTACTGTACCTAATAACGGTCAAGAAGGATTCTCTGGTGAATGTGGATTCTTTACACTGCAAAAGTCAAATACTTTGTGAATTAAACAATGTTGTAACCTCCACAAGTTGAAATGAACAACTATGATTCTAATCACTTACAAGCCACACAACTGTTTGATTGATGTAATCAGGATCACAAACTGTCTTTGCTAAAGGTAAGAGCACACATGTTGCTATTAATTCCTGGAAAAACAATGATAATAATAAATAAATGTGTAGATAAAAGTAACTAACTGATAAATAACTATACAATTATCATCATATGTTATTATCAAATAATTAATAGTCTGTTTTTCAATCCATATTTGCTCATTTTTGTTGCCCTTTCCTTAAAAAAATTAGTTTTATCTTAACCACATCCTATCATTTTACCATTGTTTTTTCCTCATTCTTTTCATTATTTCTCTTTCATTTTGGTCCATCGTTCACTTCATTCTTATTTTGTTAGTTTTGGGTTTTAGTTTCTTTGATTATTTTTTTCTTTGCTTTAATTTCATTCTCATTTTGTTGTTTTGTTTTCTCTTGCTCTTTTCTTCCCTTATTTTTCTTCCTTGTTTTGATTTCTTTATTTTTTACTACTTTGACTTTAATTTAGTTTATACAGAGAGAATACTAAATTCAAACTTACTCTAAATAAGTATCTAAATGGTTTATTATGGAAATCTTCTTGTGGGAGTAATAGATACAGCAACATCTCACTGATATCACACAGGTATTCTGAAATAGAAACAACAATTGAAAGTGTAATGCAGTTGTGATGAGTAAAACTTTACATTATTTACCCTGATGATGGGCTAAAAGTAAAGTAAAGTAAAGTAAAGTACCCCAGCAATGCTGGTACCCATTTATACCCCTGGGTGAAGAGAGACAATGTAGAAGTGAAGCATCTTGCCCAAGGACACAACGTAGTTGCAAGGGCCAGGAATTGAACCTAGGCCTGTCGACCCAGAATCCCAACCACTATTAATACCTGATGGGCTAGTAGCCCAAAAGCTTCACTTACTGTTGTAATAAAATACAGGTTGATAAAAGATGTCTTTTAAAATGAATATCAACATACATGAAGTCTATGGGTGGCATGAGTGGCCTAGCAGTGAGAGAGCTCACCTTTCACCAATGTGCCATGGGTTTGACCCCCTAGCTCTAGGACAAGTGAATAAAGTTTGTTTGATGTGGTGTTCTCTCTCATGCCACAAGGGTTTTACCCCGGGTTATCCGGTTTTCCTCCCTCTACAAAAATCAACATGTGAGAAGTGATGTGTGCTAAAATATTTAATGTAGGAGTGGTGAGTGTAAGTGTGTTGAATACTTAAACATTAGCCACTGGCTAGGGAGATTCGGTAACGACTCCCTGTATTTCGACGTAAAACATGGGTGGCCTAGCGGTTAAATCGCTGGCCTCTCACCGCTGTGGTCCAGGTTCTAATCCCGGCTCGGGCATGGATTATATGTGAGTTGAGTTTGTTTGATGTGTTCTTCTCTCCTATGCCACGAGGGTTTCTCTCCGGGTTATCCGGTTTTCCTCCCTCCACAAAAATGAACATGTGAGCTGCGTTGTGTGCAAAGTAATTAACGTAGAGGTAGTGAGTGTGTGTCTGAGTCTCCCCAATTAGCCACTGGCTAAATACATTGAGACGTTAAAAAAAGTGATTTATTTTTTTTAATTTTTTTTTTTTACAATGATTTATTTTTTATATATAAATTTTTAAATATTGTTCAACTTCTTCAGGTATTAAATGACCAAGTAGTTTTTGTGATACAATATCATTGCGTTTGAATTTAAGCAATAATAATCCAAGGATTGTGTATGCATCCAAAACTTCTAAAACTAATCTCCAAACCTTTTTCACTTTGGTCAGATAGACAAATCTTTTCCCTACAAATTCCTCCCTCCATTTCTGATTCAACTTGAAAGAAATACTTTTCAATAGACTCTGATTCTTCATCTCCTAGTAGTAGAATATCAATATGTTAATTGACTGCATGAGACCAGGGTTTAACCCCCTGAACCAACATGGTTTTGAAAGAGGGTACTGAAAGGGGGGGGGGGGGGGATCCCATTTCCTAGTTTATATTTAAACCAAATCCCAGTCCAAAATCACAAAATCCCATCAGTTTTGCTCAAGCTTTTAATCCCATTCCCATTTTCTATTGTTCTTTTATTTGCAAATCCCAGTCCCAATGCAGCCAATCTCATTTTCCCAGTCAGGCCAATCCCAGCTCCCATTTTACCCCTTCAGGACCCTCTTGAAATACTGATTGTGAAGAATATAATGTCTTATTTTGTAATTGCAATTATTATGTAGTCAACACATAAATCTAATCTGACGAGCTTTTGGATAATGATGTCAATAATTATTTATAACTGTAGCTTCTCTCCTCTCAATACTTCATAATTTCACTTATGGGACAAGACCATTAGATAATTGATTTTAATTGATAATAATTATTTATAACTGTAGCTCCTCTCCTCTCAATACTTCATAATTTCACTTATGGGACAAGATCATTAGATAATTGATTTTAATTGATAATAATTATTTATAACTGTAGCTTCTCTCCTCTCAATACTTCATAATTTCACTTATGGGACAAGACCATTAGATAATTGATTTTAATTGAATTGAAAATATTGAGCACAGCTTTAACCTCAAAACAAATATTGTACACAACAAAAAAAAAAAAACCTGAGACAAAATACTGTGCAAAGCTGAAAAAAAAAATGATGTAAAGCCTTGATCATGAGGGCAAAAACAATATCCTGCACAGAAAAATTATATCAAATTTACATATCAAATACAAATTATATCTCAAATATCTAATGGTCAGTCCTTTACAACCAAGGGGTAGGTGTGAAGATGTATTAACTATTATTTCCAAGATATTTTGATAGCTATTTTTTTTTTGCTATGGTAGTTTAAAGATTCACTTTACCGTCTGCGTTTATAGCTTTCTCTAGTCTTTCTTTGGCAAGTCTAAAAATCTTCAAATGGTTGGTGATGTCATCTACAAAACGAGTTGTCAAAAAATTCACCCACTCAACATCTTTAGACCTAGACAAAAAAAACAACAACAATGTATTGCCATAGTGTAAAAAATATTCCATAACAATCTTATCAGTAAGTTTAAAATTTCTTTGTTGGTTGGTTTTTCATTCTTTCTTCAACCAAAATG
This sequence comes from Metridium senile, assembly GCA_949775045.1. Taxonomy (NCBI): domain Eukaryota; kingdom Metazoa; phylum Cnidaria; class Anthozoa; order Actiniaria; family Metridiidae; genus Metridium; species Metridium senile. The sequence goes on along the minus strand of OX459096.1, from coordinate 48,787,757 downwards.
TTTATTATTTCCAAGCTTGCGGGCTTAACAGCCCATCATCAAGGTTACAGTGTAAGTGTAAAAACGGTTGTTTGTATTTGTGTTTTTCAACTGTTTTTACATTTACACTGTAACCCTGATGATGGGCTGTTAGGCCTGAAAGCTTGGGAAATAAAAACATTTTGGTTGAAGAAACGTTATACTATGAATCTTATCAGTATTCAAAACATTCACTTCTAGCACACTTAATTTTGTATACCATATATATATATTTTTTATAGCAAAAACAAACTTTTTTGTAACAAATGAATTGAGAGTTATGTAATAGATTTAAAATTATAATTTTACTTTGATAGTGCTTTCTTTATGTAGATATACACATAAATTTGTTTTATTATTAGGGTTTAGTATAAATACAAAGGTGATTATGCAAAATCGCGTGCTCTGATTTGTTTGCTATCTTGGATTATCAGCCGATAATCACCTTTTCAGACAAAATGGCTGCCAGTAGTTGTTCACTGTTAGTGAAGATGAAATTGAAAACTTTAAAGAAAATGCTGTCCGGCCAAAATCGACAAAAGAAGCTACTAAGTTTGGTGTCAAGCTATTTAAAGGTATCTTAGTAAATTTTCACGTTGTTTTTTTTTGTCATTATATGCGAGACAAAGTTTACAATTTTTACACGTATTGGTCGCGCTTTTAAAAAATAAAATATTTTCACTTTCAATGCTGTTTCCTTCTTTCTTTTTTGAAATAATCACCTTTGTATTTATACTAAAACGATTATTCACCTCAGGCGAAGTGATTATTGGTGAATATTTACCTCGCAGCTCGAAGACTCACCGCTCGGTAAATATTCACCGATAATCACTTCGCCTTCGGCGAATAATTGTTAAATAATTTAGTGTGAAATTTCTTTACTTTGGGTTCCCTGTGTTATTGTGGCCCAGGGTCCCCAATGCAAGCCAAATTAAGTTTTTACTTCCAGATAATTTTACCTGTTAGCAAATGCAATCAAAGCTCGTTGCAGTGTCTGTCTTAGATCATATAAAAATTCTTCATCATTACTTATTGTGTAATACCAAATATGTACATAGTCACGGAAGAAATACTGAAGAACCTACAACAACAAAACAAAAATCAATATATTTTTGATGGCAATAATGCCACTAGAGAGAAAATGACAATGTGATGCTTATTGCATTGTACGCTAAATCTTATTTAAATGGTACGCTGGTTTAATTAGGATTTACTAGGCTGAATAGCATGTAATGGGAGATTGGGGATAGACTAGCAAGGCAAAGAAACAGGGCCAGAATATTTTTACAAAGTCAATATGCAAGCTACGGCCAAAAAAGAAATGCTTGGGATCCCTGTGGCTTGACTAACCTCCTGTATTGGTTCATCAATAATACTAGATCCTGTTAACCTTTTGTCCATTTTATATGATTTCCTGCTGGATTTCCAGACTTCTTTGATAACTTCATCCATGCCTTGTTCAGGTAGCTCAAGAGTGCTGGATGATGTTTTCTTCATTCTCTCTACAGATTTAATATAGCCGATATAGCCAAGCACACATAGCAATCTACAATAAAAAAAATTGGCATAGACAATGAAAAAAATACTTGACACAGTAAAATTAGTGTTTAATTTAATATTTGATATACAAAAATATTTGTGTAAAATTAATGGCACCAAACATCATTTGCAGAATTTAGCCAATAATATTATTGTGCTGCCCCATTGATTGTCTTAAAACCTAAATCCTTTCTCACATTTTGATCAAGAGGATTAAAAAGATTATTATTATTTGCCTAGAGATAAGTATTTATACATACCCTGTGACAAATAACACTGCATACACCAGAAACATACATGTCCAGAATAAGCCAAAAGTAGAGAGAGACAGACCAACCACCAATGCACACCATGCAGCAACAAAAAGCTAACATGAAACAAACATGCAAATATTCAATTAATTTTCTTTCTATATAACTTTCTCCTTGGACAACCATTCTTCACAAAATTTCTTATTTCCTTATAAGTAAATAAACTATAAAAATTTTACACAATTATAGAAGGGAGTTGACAGTAGGTTTAAGATTTATTGCTAATTTAAAAATTTAATTAATTAATATATATTGAAGTATAGTCATATTTAATTAAAGGTTTAAATTACAGTGCCTTGAATACTGACATGCAAATGCCAACACGAAAAAAGGTAGTTTATGCTGCTGTCAATCAAAAATAATCAGTACCTTTGATTGACAGCAGTTTAAAAAACACCTTTTACATGTTGTTGTCTGATCTTGGATGGCTGCATAATTATGAAAAGTGCTGTAAGCTTACTTAATTTCATTATAATCATTATTTTGTATTTGTGGTATTGAATTGGAAATTATCAAACGATTAAAAGGTCAAGACATTGTCTGATCCACTATCAATAAATAAATATTCACATTTTTAAATGCTTCACAATAATGGAGAAACATCAAGTTTAGGTATAATTCAAAGATGGCTAGCACTGTGGTCGATCAACTATGTAAAGGTCAAGGGAAAGTCGTCATAATTTGTTGTAAAAAGCTTAACTTTATTAATTCAGTTTAATTATTATAAAAAGATTATTCGAAATCATCTTACCTGAGCCATTTCTATCGTCTTTGCCAGTACTTATACTACTTTATGCGATGATATTTATATATAGGGACCATGTCGCTTGCTTTGTCTCAATAAAACACAGTATTTTATTTGCATAACTAGAGAACTTGACAAAACGACATCCTGATAACATCCTGATCTGTATACATAAAAGAGAGAGACTGGTACAGATTTCGTCAAATGAAAAACTAAAAAAATCGATAAACATACTTTGAAAAAAAGAGAAAACGTTCAATACCTTAGCAGGATTCTTGACCGTAAAAAAGGAACGTCATTTTAACAGTTTATATATTAAAAATGTGCACTTTTGCTTTTCACTTTCTGTTATTTTGGGTTTCCTGTGACAGAAAGTGAGCCTTTGGACTTTTGGAGCAGCAGTGTTGCTATGGGAACATAGCCCAGTCGACGTCCAAAATGGCGGTCGCTCAAAACAGTCGTGGTTTTACTGAGACTTTTGAAGGATATGTGGCCCCTGCGAAAAGTCTCTCGGTTCCAAATCATTTACTAGAAACAAGTAAGTACATCTGTATTCTCTAGTACGAAATGTGTTGCGTATTTGTCGAATAATTACTTGGTATTTCTTCTCCTTTTATGAAGCTATTTTTAGCCTTAGGTCGAAAGTTATCTTTGTTGTTTTATAATTCTTGATCAAATTTGAAGATTTATTTTGCTTTTGTTATTTTAGAAACCTATAACAAAGTTGCTCAAAATGAAGTACTACAAACGAAACCCTCTGTGGTTCATTTTGCTGGGTTCAAAGTCGGAGAAAAACAAACTCAAGTGGTGGTATGTATAAATTATTTTTGAAGGTCTTACTGTTATGTCGTGATTTTAAAACACATTTAGTTTATGTCTAATGACATATTGACATATCAATCCCTCCAAAATAATTGCAAAATGCGTAATTGTGTCCATACAAAGCTTACTGTACACAAATGTTGTACATAAAATATGTTAATGCACAAACAATGTGCTTATGTTATAGTTTATTATTTATCTTTTTTATTATTTTCCTTCTGCAGAAAATAGCCAATGCTTCTTCAGAAACTCAAAAGATGCACATCATTCCTCCAACATCAAAATACTTTTACATCAAGTACACTAAAAATGTAAGGAATACTAGTAAAATAATAAACATTTACTTAAGGTCAATGAATAAAACTAAAACTGTGCAAAAATTATATTCTCTCTCTGTTTTATTATAGGAAAGACTTGTTCCTGGGTTATATCTTGAAGTCACCATTGAATTTACTCCTGATGAATGGAGATACTACTATGATTGTATAAGAATACACTCAAAGGTATTTTATTGAGTACTGTTATATTTAGCAATTATTCGCTGAAGGCGAAGTGGTTCGGAGCCTCGGGAAACATTGAGATTCTCGGGAAACAAAACTAACTGTTTCCCTCGGGACCAGTCATTAAGTGTTTTATTATATACCCTATTCAAACGAAGAAACATTTTCTCTCCATTTTGAAATTTTTTTATTTACGTGGATTTATTCCCCTCTCACGAGGGGAATAGATCAATTTATTTCCCTCCACGCGACGTGCTCTCGACCAATAAGAAAACGAGTTTGAATAGGATATATAATAACAATGAATATTTACCGAGTGGCGACTCTTCAAGCCACTAGGTAAATATTCATTGATAATCACTGAGCCTGAGGTGAATAATTGTTTTAGAATATACATGATTCACAACCGAACAAAAAAAAAATTAAACAAAAATTTTTGTATAAATTAAGAAATTTATTTATTCGTTTTCTATGAATTCAAATTTTTTTATGTTTAAAATGCCGTTTTACCTTGAAAAACACTTAAACCAAACTTTGTAGCTTTCTTTATGTTTTGTGAAATTGCGTTTTGTTGAATTTTTTCAATTTCTTCATCGGTAATTGTTGCAAAACGAGACGCCATTTTGCCGAGAAGCCATTTTGCCGAGAAGCAATATTCCGAGCTTGGAAGTGAATATGGTCTCAGATTCCGAGATAGCTAGCCAATGAGGGCGGGCGTTCTTATGAGGTTGTGAATCATGTATATACTAAATATGTATATATACTAGTTATACAATGGTTTTGAGTGGCATACCATGGAATATCCCACAAGTCTCTTTTATTAATATGCACATGAGCCTTTAGGAAGAAAATACAAGTGATGAGTGAGATATTCGCGGTATGTCACAAGAATATAACTATTTTATCCCACATCATATTAAATTAAAGAGAAACTGCAATGTATCATGGGAAGAGGCAGTTGAATACTGCCCAAAAAATGGCTTTCAAGCATTCTGATTGGCTGTATAAATTTATATAATGTACTGGGATAAATACCAGTATAATGTACTGGCATAATGTGTATATATATTATTTGTTTGTCTCACAAATATGGGAAAGGTTTGGGCCGCAATGTTTCAACTGCTACAGTAGCTTGTCGATGAAGACTGATATTAATTTTCTCATATCCATGACAAATAACCTTAATAATTTTACTGTATATATGTAGTGTTTACAACATGAGCGGCCGTGTTGTATCGGCAGATACAATCGCAAGCCGAAGGCGCGCGATTGTATCGCCGATACAACACGGACGCGAATGTTGTAAACTACTTAAAAAATGTCTAGGTTAGCTCTTTCATATTTTACCAAAATTTTCAAGATTAAAATAAATTTTGCCGTAAAATTACCAGTTAAAACTTATGCAAATTAGGATATACAACACTAGTGTTGTATCAGATTTACAACACTCGTCATGGTCATGATTTCTTTTGAAAATGTCTCATTAATTATTCATGAATTTTTTAAATATATATACAGGACTATTCATTTGCTTTATATTCTTTACCAAGAATTTTAACTCCAACTGTTTGCATGGCATAAACACAAACTCCTATAAGGAACTAATAATATTTTTGATACATTGTATAATAAATGACAAGTGTTTGTTTCTTTCAGGCAGAAGAAAACCTAATTATACCAATCCATGCATACCCAGTCATGAGTTCTCTTAACTTTCCCAAAGAAATACACTTTGCACCTGTACCCCTTGGTAAAAGGTAATGATGATAATGATGTGTTATCAATGACAATTTCATGAAGATGATCATATCATGATGGATTTGCAGTCATGATGATTAATATAATAATAATAATAATAATAATGTATACATGGGCAATTCCATATGAGAGAGCAAAATTTCATCAAAATGAAAAAAAATAATCTGAGGCCAACTATACCATATTTGAATAGATTTATAGTTGAGTGATTGGAAAATATATGACTCAAGTAGAAATCGGCACTACGTTTACTTTTAGGGGGGGTCCCTACAAGAGGTTGTCAATGTTTTTGCTTTTTGCAGGTTAGGTTCACTAAACTTAAACTTTTATATTAAGCCTCATGGAAACAGGAAAAAATCTAACCTTACAGCTATTGTGAGGCCATATCCTAATGCTTGAAGATAATTCTCATTTTACCCCAAAAAAATTTCCTTGGTTAATTATGCTAATTCAAAGTTTTGTAACGTTATGTAACGTCCATGACAAACAGACACAATTGTTTGCCTCATTATGGAAGCTTTGCTTGAGAGACCAAATTATTCCGGATGGACTGCAAGCTGTTCAGACTGAATGCATATGCAATAGAAACAATCATTGCTTACAAATTGTTTCTCCAAAAAATGTCCTTAAACTTTGTCATGGATGTTACAACATGGACGTTACACACCATGACTTGACAGAATAGTGAGCTTCCCCCCCCCCCCCCCCCTGAGTTTTAGTTTAAAATTTTAAAAGTTGTGCAAAATTAAATTAATAGGTAAAGTTAAAGTTTAGTACAATGAATTTGAGAAGTTCATAATTTAGATTAATTGCAGCTAGAATGTAATAACGAAAGTTCGATGTAACAGATACCTTAAGTGACAGGATAATACATTTCTGGTAAGATTGTGGCTTTTATACTTTCTTTCTAGAATTAATTCATTAATTGAGTGATTTGAATAATAACCAAGAAGCGTACACAGGTTGTTAGACATTATTTTGGCTAATTTATCACTTTTTAAATAGTTTAATCACACTATGCCATAATCCAAAATGGCAGATTTTGGTAAAAATGGTAAAAATACGAGTCTTCAGCATATTTCAGAAGTATTTGTGGTAGAATTGGCACCTTAGATTGTTCTTACTTAATTATTTATCCATAATCTACCCTGAAAAGCTTCATTAGCCCACTGTTTTCAACTGATTTGTTAGTTTTCAGTACAAATCCCAATTTGCTCTTTTACCACCCCTCCCCCCTCATTTTAGTAAAATGGAAAACAGAAGAAAGCTGACCTAGAAACGGTCAAAACTGCAAAATCCAGGAAAAAGCTACCATTTCAAGTGTGATATGAGTAGATTGCAGAAGGATAGGGCATTAAAGAGGTTAAAATAGGTTAAAATAGGTTAAAATAGGTTAAAATAGGTGAATATTTCATACAATGTAACGTCCATGACAGGACTTGTAACGTCCATGACACTAGTTTTTCACTCATTAACAGGAGCGAAAAGGATAAGATGTCAAAATAACAATTTACCATAAATATAATCCCACTGCTACATCTCTATACCCTTATTGAATTTCTACGGTGAAAAAATTCAGTATTTTTATATTGAAATTGTTCACTGAAAAATGTGGTTGTTTTTTTGTAACGTCCATGACAATTACTTATTAATTCATATTTTCTTATAGATTTGAGGTAGAGCAATTCTTCATCCACTTACCAATAAGGCTCAACCCAAAGTATCTTATCAAAAGGACAATTAGCAAATTCATGCCTTTTTCTAAATTTTATATGGAATTGAAGTTAATAAAAAGCCTTCAAATGTAACGTCCATGATCATGGAATTGCCCACATGTACATTTATATATTATTTTTCTATATTATCAATTGTATATATTGCTTTAATTCAACCTATGGGTTGCTATATCTTTCTTAATAAACTATCTATCTATACATTTTTATGCGCCTATTCCGGTATTTAGCTCTAGGCTCATAACACAAAATAATCTATTGCTAGTTAGATATAATTGACAAATTATATGCGTTCTTCAATAAATATGTTTTGATGATTACATTCATTTGATAATGTCATAATAATGTGATGGTAATGTCATGATGATGATACCTGGTTATTAAGATGATATTTTTATTATTTCTATAGCAAAACAAAGACCCTCCCTTTAAGGAGTGATATTCCAGTAGATTTTGAATTCCAGTTGAATTGTTTGCAATCAAATCCTGCATTTAGTGTCACTCCTATGTCAGGTAAGGTTATCATACTTTATTCTCAAGGTCTAAAATAGTAAAATAACAATCATACTCCATGTATATCATTTATCCCACCTTATATAAAATACAGCCAATCAGAATGCTTGAAAGCCATTGCATATTTGATGGTATTCAACTGCCCCTTCCCATGAGACATTGCAGTTCTTTTTATTCTATATGATGTGGGATAAAAAAAGCCTGTTATACAATGTTTTTTTTGTGACATACCATGAATATTCCACTTGTCACTTGTATTTTCTTTGCATACACACTTGCCTAAAAGCTTACAAGTGTGTATACTCGAAAATATAAGTGACTTGTGGGATACTCCATGGTATGCCCCTCAAAACCATTGTATAACTAATATGTATGTCACTCCATGTATATCACCATTGTAGGGTTCATATTAATAGCAATGTTTATCACACACTGATTGGATTGCCTTGTTAAATAATGGTTTTCATTTATTGATAGGTGTTGTACCTGGTGGTGATGAAGTATCCTTACAAGTCACATTCAAACCAATTGACTTCTCTACAGCTATTCTAAAATTACAGGTACTTACTCTTAAAATTACAGGTTTTTACCTGACTGTTGAAAATCAATATGTAAATATAACTATACAATGATGATGTTTTGTTATTGTTGAAATGTTCTTATACATTTTCATCTGTTTTGTTCTTAGCTCTTGATATCACAGTTCAATTCAGAACCATTAATCTGCACTATCACTGGAACTTCTCAACCTGGTCTTACTAAAAAGTTAGTATTTTTATTTCAATCTTCTATTATCCTTGCAAATTCTGATCATCCATCCATTTATTTATTCATAATTAATTAATTGATCATTTAATAGTTTATTCATTCATCCACTTACTTATCCTTTATTCATGTATTTTATGTATTTTATGATTTTATCATGATAATGCAGGCATTAGTTTATAATTATATTCATTAGTTCACTTATTCATTCTTTATCATGCTTGCTTGGTCCATGAGTAAGTCCATTAGTCATCCATCAATTCATCCAGTCTTTTTGTCAATATTCATCAACTTTCTTATTTATTCTTTTAGGTTAATAAATGAAAACCAAAGTACTCCAGAAATATCAGCCTTCCCAACTGTGAATGTTCTTGATCCTCTATTGATAGACCCTTTGGGAAGGACAAGAATAAAGAAACTAAAAACAAAGCCATGGATTCCTGATGAACAAAAACCAAAGGTTAGTTCACAATGATGATAGTGATGATGATATTATAATAATGGTGACAGTAGTTACATGGGTTAAGATGGTCATTATAATATATGATCATGGATGGATCTAGGGGTTGGCACTGAGACCCCCCTATTGCCGCAACTACCCCTACTTTATGTAAGACATTTAGGGACCGCTGACACCCCTAGTCTCCTAACCCCTTAATTTGCAATTGGGACACCCCCTGAGAAAGTTCTGGATCTGCCCCTGATGATGGTCATGGTAGTAGTGGTACAGTGTTGGTAATGATAATCATGAAGATGGTGGTGATGACAATAAAAGATGATGGTGATGATAATCATGAAGATGGTGGTGATGACAATAAAAGATGATGGTAATGATAATCATGAAGATGGTGGTGATGACAATAAAAGATGTTGGTGATAATCATGAAGATGGTGGTGATGACAATAAAAGATGTTGGTAATGATAATCATGAAGATGGTGGTGATGACAATAAAAGATGTTGGTGATAATCATGAAGATGGTGGTGATGACAATAAAAGATGTTGGTAATGATAATCATGAAGATGGTGGTGATGACAATAAAAGATGTTGGTGATAATCATGAAGATGGTGGTGATGACAATAAAAGATGTTGGTAATGATAATCATGAAGATGGTGGTGATGACAATAAAAGATGTTGGTGATAATCATGAAGATGGTGGTGATGACAATAAAAGATGTTGGTAATGATAATCATGAAGATGGTGGTGATGACAATAAAAGATGTTGGTGATAATCATGAAGATGGTGGTGATGACAATAAAAGATGTTGGTAATGATAATCATGAAGATGGTGGTGATGACAATAAAAGATGTTGGTAATGATAATCATGAAGATGGTGGTGATGACAATAAAAGATGTTGGTGATGATAATCATGAAGATGGTGGTGATGACAATAAAAGATGATGGTGATGATAATCATGAAGATGGTGGTGATGACAATAAAAGATGATGGTGATGATAATCATGAAGATGGTGGTGATGACAATAAAAGATGTTGGTGATAATCATGAAGATGGTGGTGATGACAATAAAAGATGTTGGTAATGATAATCATGAAGATGGTGGTGATGACAATAAAAGATGTTGGTGATAATCATGAAGATGGTGGTGATGACAATAAAAGATGTTGGTAATGATAATCATGAAGATGGTGGTGATGACAATAAAAGATGTTGGTGATAATCATGAAGATGGTGGTGATGACAATAAAAGATGTTGGTAATGATAATCATGAAGATGGTGGTGATGACAATAAAAGATGTTGGTAATGATAATCATGAAGATGGTGGTGATGACAATAAAAGATGTTGGTGATGATAATCATGAAGATGGTGGTGATGACAATAAAAGATGATGGTGATGATAATCATGAAGATGGTGGTGATGACAATAAAAGATGATGGTGATGATAATCATGAAGATGGTGGTGATGACAATAAAAGATGTTGGTGATGATAATCATGAAGATGGTGGTGATGACAATAAAAGATGTTGGTGATGATAATCATGAAGATGGTGGTGATGACAAAAAAAGATGATGGTGATGATAATGAAGATGGTGGTGATGACAATAAAAGATGATGGTGATGATAATGAAGATGGTGGTGATGACAATAAAAGATGATGGTGATGATAATGAAGATGGTGGTGATGACAATAAAAGATGATGGTGATGATAATGAAGATGGTGGTGATGACAATAAAAGATGATGGTGATGATAATGAAGATGGTGGTGATGACAATAAAAGATGATGGTGATAATCATGAAGATGGTGGTGATGACAATAAAAGATGATGGTGATAATCATGAAGATGGTGGTGATGACAATAAAAGATGATGGTGATGATAATGAAGATGGTGGTGATGACAATAAAAGATGATGGTGATGATAATGAAGATGGTGGTGATGACAATAAAAGATGATGGTGATGATAATGAAGATGGTGGTGATGACAATAAAAGATGATGATGACAATAATGATGGTGACAATAATGATGATGACAATAATGATGATGATGGTGACAATAATGATGGTGACAATAATGATGATGACAATAATGATGATGATATGGTGACAATAATGATAGTGACAATAATGATGGTGACAATAATGATGATGATGGTGACAATAATGATGGTGACAATAATGATGATGACAATAATGATGATGGTGACAATAATGATGATGATGGTGACAATAATGATGGTGACAATAATGATGATGGTGACAATAATGATGATGATGGTGACAATAATGATGATGGTGACAATAATGATAATGATGATGACAATAATGATGATGGTGACAATAATGATGATGATGGTGACAATGATGATGATGATGGTTATGGTTGGCCAAATGTTGCAAAATTAAGCAACATCTATATTTCTATTCCAAAATATATTTTCATTCAACTTCAAGCCTTACAATTTATATTCAACGTTTAAATGTATGCAACTTCAAGGCAATATGTTTTTACATTCAAGAAATAAAATTTTATTCAATTTCAAGCTAAGATTGTTCTTTTTAATTCGGTTGCTTCAATATTCATTCAACTTCAACGCTCAATTTGTTGGCAGTAAATTCGTAAGTTCCCGAATCTTAAGCGAACGGATCCCGGAACAAAACGGAAACATTTACAGTGACTTTACGGACTTTTCGATCGATCGACTTACGTACTCGCACGTGCGACAAACCTGGAATATGCACAGGTAGCCCAAGCTCACTATTTGTGTTGATTTACTATAGAATATATGGGGATTTTTCAGCGTACAATAGTTTGCCTTAATTCTTAATAAAATAAAATGAAACTCTTACAGTGTCTTTTTTTTGCTCTCATCAACCGTCTGACTGACTTTCAGCGATTTTCGTTGGAATTTAGCTGCCTTTCCCTAACGTGTAGTAAGAGAGAGAAAGGTGTGATTAAACTCCACACTGAAAGAGAGAAACGGTTGTTTTTTCCCCCTAACATTAATTTTGAATGTCAACGTGTTCAGGGCGGTCAGTGATAGACTGACGAAGTACAATAGCTGTCAAGTAATTCGCCCCTGGGAGCGGGGGCGGTTCCTAGTTTTGTCGTACAATTTTTGACCCTTGCACCCCACGGATAGTGGTTGTTTTTCCTCGGTCCAGTCTCTCTCTGTTTTTTAACGGCTTCGGCTGTCCCAACTATTTCAGACACGAGTATTTTGGTTGTTCGTCGAGCAGTTTTATTCGAACTTCGTGGAGGCTGGCTGCTTCAAAAAAGCTGTTGATTCTAATCCATTGGGATTTTTGCGTGGCATATTTATCCCTTCGAACTGCTGTGTAGAAAGATTTGGACTAGAAGCGTTTTTCGAGGAATTATTTGGCGATTAGTTCAGCAGTTCGAAGGCCGTTTTGGGGCCTTCGCCTCCTACCTTTCTCTCTCTACACGTTAGGGAAAGGCAGCTAAATTCCAACGAAAATCGCTGAAAGTCAGTCAGACGGTTGATGAGAGCAAAAAAAAGACACTGTAAGAGTTTCACTTTATTTTATTAAGAATTAAGGCAAACAATTGTACGCTGAAAAATCCCCATATATTCTATAGTAAATCAACACAAATAGTGAGCTTGGGCTACCTGTGCATATTCCAGGTTTGTCGCACGTGCGAGTACGTAAGTCGATCGATCGAAAAGTCCGTAAAGTCACTGTAAATGTTTCCGTTTTGTTCCGGGATCCGTTCGCTTAAGATTCGGTTCGGACTCGCTCATTAGAAATTCAATATGGCGGCCGAAAAGATTTTTGGGGAGGGGAGGTAGGGGAATTTTTGTTGAATAAATATTCAACCAATGTCCGGGAACTTACGAATTTACTGCCAACAAATTGAGCGTTGAAGTTGAATGAATATTGAAGCAACCGAATTAAAAAGAACAATCTTAGCTTGAAATTGAATAAAATTTTATTTCTTGAATGTAAAAACATATTGCCTTGAAGTTGCATACATTTAAACGTTGAATATAAATTGTAAGGCTTGAAGTTGAATGAAAATACATTTTGGAATAGAAATATAATTTCTTGAATGTAAACATGTATATGCATTGCCTTGAAGTTGAACACACTTTGAGGTTGAATGTAAATTGTAAGGTTTGAAGTTGAATGAAAATATATTGTTGAATAGAAATATAGATGTTGCTTAATTTTGCAACATTTGGCCAACCATAGATGGTGACAATAATGATGGTGACAATAATGATGATGATGGTGACAATAATGATGGTGACAATAATGATGATGACAATAATGATGATGATGGTGGCAATAATGATGCTGACAATAATGATGATGATGGTGACAATAATGATGATAATGATGATGATGGCGACAATAATGATGGTGACAATAATGATGGTGACAATAATGATGATGATGGTGACAATATTGATGGTGACAATAATGATGCTGACAATAATGATGATGACAATAATGATGATGACAATAATATGATGATGATAATGGTGACAATAATGATGCTGACAATAATGATGATGATGATGATGGTGACAATAATGATGCTGACAATAATGATGATGACAATAATGATGATGATGGTGACAATAATGATGGTGACAATAATGATGATGATGGTGACAATAATGATGATGATGGTGACAATGATGATGACAATAATGATGATGGTCATGGTATTATCTCTTCATAATATGTATGTTTTGTAATCAGAATGTAAGCAAGGGTGGTTACTTAATCCCGGCCTCAGGAAATCTCAATAGTAATCATGCTATATCTACTATACTGAACCAACAACAAGGAAAACTAAAAGCAAAGGATATCAGAGAAGGTATTCATTGTTTGTACTGTAATTAGTAGATTTGTCTTTCTGTTCAAATTGCAACTATACTCAATAATTCTGGTTCACTTACAAAGCCTGTTAAATTAAAGTTTTGGACCCCATTATTGGAGCCTCTGCTGAGCATTTAAAAAATAAAAGATCAAATTTATTTTTATCTTTTATTTGATATAATATTATTCTTTCTTAGTTTTCAAACTATAACAAGTATAAATGCCACTGTTTTGAGATGAATCCTTTTTTGATATCATACAATAATATTATTATAGTCTCCTGATCTATTCATCAATAAATAATTATTGATTACTCTGTTGTCTTGTTTCCTGTTATATAGCTGTACAATCCAAAAAAGATCTGGTAGGATCCTCTAAACAAATGAAAGTGAGTACATTGTTTTAAATTACTGTCATTTGGTACTTCAATGTTTTGTTATACTAAACATTTCTTTTATTAGGAAACTGTATTTGAGTATCAAGTTCATCAAAATGTGCTGGAAGAGAGACAAAACCAGCTACGGTGGTAAGTTACTATCAACAAAATAATTAGTAGAATGTTAACCATCAAAGACTGTCAAAGGCTCTACTAGTCTTCATCAGGCAATAAGTAGAACTTCAGGTAGTCTAAATGTTTGTACTTATATAATACTCACTAATAATTCATGACAATTGACAAAATAAATCACAACTGTGGAGGAGTTTGTACATCTTATACACATTCATCCTGATTTGAATATGTTTTATCTTGACAATTTTAGTAAAATATGAAAGAACTAATGTTGGAGTTACCAGTAGTACTACCGGGTATACAATCTTCATGTCTGATCTGTATGAGATATACAGAAGACATCTTCAATTCACAAATGTATGTCTCATACAGTTCAGCCACTCATATTTATTAGATATGAAATAATGATACAACATGAGCATCCCTTTGATTGGAGCAGGGTTCTGATCATGAAGACAAAAGAAAATGGTTTCATTGGTTAAGCATGTACTTCATAATTTGTAGGTGTGTCAGGCTAGGTGAAGATGCTTTGACAGGTGAATCTAAAAGCCAAATACTAGAATCGAGGCTTAAAGCAGAACGAGAACACAAGGTGTGTAAGAATTAGGAATATACACCTATTTCAAAAATTGTTGTTGCAAACAAAGCCATAGTCCACACTCTAAAGTCTGCAAAGGATGTCGGTATTTCTTCTCTTTTTATCGATTTATTCATTTTTTTTTTTATTCATTTATTCATTTATTTATTTGGTTGTACGTGTTTGTGTTATATGACCATAACAAGTTGTTGTTGTGGTAGATATAAATATAAATATTTATTTAAAAAACGTGCAATGAATCACAAATTAAGTCCATGTAACTGACATCATTTGCAGGCTTCAGAGTGTGGACTGTAGCTTCAGCTGCGACAACGATTTTTGAAATAGGTGTATATATATATAATCCCTTTGCCAGTTGTTCTGCTTCACCATGAGTATCCAGATTCTAATCAGAAACATATTTGATATTAAATTGTTTTTTTTTTCTCAAATGTTTAGCTCAATCGAGGTGACCCAGTGATGGAGAAGGAATTTGACAGATCCACTACTGGGAGTCAATCAAGACGTGTGCATAGACAGGCAACAGAGGTAACAACACCATGTCCTTGCATTTACAAAGCCTTTCATCAAATATCAGACAACAACATGTTTACAAAGGGTGTTTTACTGCGGCAATCAAAATATCAATTGTACTGATTGAATATTGCTGATTGTCAGCTATTTAACCTGCCTTTTCATGTTCACATTTAAAGGTCAATGGTCGCATAGTAATTATGAAAGGCACTGTAACTAAATTCTGCTTAAATTTCCAGGTACCTCAACTAGAGGCAAAGTTTGATGTGTTGGTCAATGACGAGTGGAGTAAACGTCACATGGTGACAAAGAAGTTTGTTCAAGCAGCAAGAAAAGTAAGTTTTAACTGTCTTTATTATCAAATTTATGAAAACTATACCCTTTTATGTCTGTTTCCTTGCTTTGAAATTATGTGTATTTGAACACTTTACTAAATCGTGTTGAACTATACTTTTTCTTATCTTTTTTGTGCAGATCATCATACGATTAAGAGCAACCAAAAATTCTATGTCACTGACAAATTTTGTTTCTGGTTGGAGAAAAGGGAAGTTTACTAAGGACCAAACTAGTAAGTAAACTTGACTGACTTTTTGTATTATTATTTTCTTTGTAAGAGAAAAGATTAATGATTATCTTGCATTTTCCTTTCCTTTTTATTGTAGGAAGTCAAATGGCTGAAAGTGAAGAAGAAAGAATCCTAGAAAGAATACCCACAACATTTGATCCAGCATTGGTTCATCCATTCTCTCTACCTGCATACAAATCACCTGACACTAAAGATGATCTGGTAAGATATATATATTGTTATGATCCTATTGCACCCATGTATAATGATATAGTGCCATTCTCACAGTATTTGGTTTATCACCTCACACTTTGGATGATCTGGTACATATTAAGGCCCTTCTAAAGTTTTTCTTAGCCTCCTCCGCATGCAACTCTTGACTCTGGGCTTCCTTTGTTGACTCTGGGCTTCCTGTGGCGGAACATATTTGGGGCCCATTCCTCTCCGGTTCGCATGATAAAGGGAACCCAGTAGGTGACAAAGGAAACCCAGCAGGGTTGCATGCGGAGGAGGCTAAGTTTTTCTGTTGTTCAGAACTTATAAAATTCATGAATAATTAATGAGAATTTTACAAAAGAAATCACATCCTTGATGAGTTCTGTAAATCTCATACAGATTTCGTCCAGATTTGCAAAAGTTTCAACTTGAATTTTCTCGGCAAGATTTACTTAAATCTTGACAATTTTAGTAAAATATGAAAGAACTAACGTTGGATTTTAATAAGTACTATACAATATTCGCGCCCCATCTGTTTGCAGTATATTGCATACAAATCGGCCGCTCATATTGTATGTGTATTACTTATCATTTGTTTGTATGGCCTCTTAATTAACACAACCCTCCACCAATCAGCATTCAAGGAAATTTACAGTTTTTGTTTATAAAAATTGATTTTGTTTTACTGAACAGGATGTTGATGCCTTGGGAGTGTTATCAGTACAACAAACATTAGTCAAAGTTAAGACGAATGTACCATATCTCAATTTAAAGGTAACTAATCTATTATTAGAGTAGGTGTGAGGCCATGTACTACTGTATTTTATTTGTATCTCGAGCTTTCATCGGACGCCGTCGGATGAAATAATTACTTTCAAAATGCTACTGAAGGACAACTTCAATATTCTTTAACTAATCTATGTTGACAATAACATATTTCTATCATTAAGTTAAGTAATGTCTTAAAGAAAGATATTGATGTCTCCCTTAATTATAAATTAATAATCATGTTAGCCCACTTTGTGTATAATTTGTATGTTTTATCAATTCTAATAATGTCTATTCTTCAAAAGGTCCCTAAACAGTACAATGTTCTTGGTTACACTTCCCATTCAGTGACTGCCTCATCTAGTGGATATGTTCCACCAAAACTATTGAGACCATTGAGAATAGGTGCACAGGTAGGGCAATATATATTTAATAGATTTTATCATTGTCACTAGAGTACAAACACTAAAAGTGTGCAATACTTTGTACTATTTACCACTAAATAGTGTTGGTTAAACAATAGAGAACAAAAGAATTTGCATAATTTAGCAGTATTTAGTGGTATTTATGTTGCACACTTTTAGTGTTTGTACTCTATTATCATCATTATTATTATGACTATTATCATTATTATTGCTCTCATAATCATTGTCAGAATTAACATCGGCATCTTTATTTTTATCATTCTTGTCATGATTATTATCATCATCTTCTTCATCATCAGTGTTTTCAACATACAATACAATTATATAATATCTTTATTTAAGGAGGGAGATGTAATAACCATTTACAATTTTCTAACCTACAACCCTCTAAATATCATCATTATCGTTATCATCACCACAGCAAGTGTGCAGGCCCTGCATGATTATTGATACCAATATCATTACTGTCATTATCATTATTATACATTTTACTAACTACATTGAATCTGATTGGCCGAGAGCACATATTAGCTAGATCTGAGTAGCATGTGAACTTGACAGTGATAAATGCAGTATCTGCAGCAGATACTGCATTTATTACTGTCAAGTTCCCAGGCTCTCTCCGTTCTCTGTGAGTTGATGTGAAAATGGCAGCAAAATTTGCTTGTTATTGTCTCTTTTTTACCTAATTATAATTGTACTTTTACTTTACAAAATGTATAATTTATACAATTATTGAGCATAATTCAGCCTCCGGCTTTGGCCGATAACACAAACCTCGGTCTTGATAATTTACGATATCATGCTCAACCTCACCCAATAATTGCTTATTATCATCATCTTATTTATCACCACCAGCATTGATCGTCATATTTACATTATTATGTTAATCATCAATATCATCAACATCATCATTTTTATCATCATTGCCATCATCGTCATTTACCTTATTATTGACACTAGTATGACTATTCCATGCTGTTCTAGGATGAGCTAGTCAATCTCCCATGTCAAGCACTAATAGCAAACCAAGTGAGTCCTGGTCCAGAAGAAGATGATGACCTTGGTGATGATAAGGATATGACCAGCCCATCAATGAGATCACCTGTACCTGATGTACTACCCATAGATACAGCAATGGTATTAGAGCCAGAAGTTGCACCTTTAGTAGTGCCTGCAGCAATGTTTAAACCTGTCAACTATCATCCAATGCACATATTTGTAAGTGTCAGTTTATTTATGGTTGATTTCGCCCCATGTAAGGGAATTCGAAGAAGTAGTGGATTCCGGACTCCAAGCCCTGGATTCCGGATTCCGAGACTCTGGATTCCGGATTCCGAGTGTGCGGATTCTGGATTCTAATTTTTTTTCCCGAACAATTTTGGATTCTGGATTCCAATATAAACTGGATTCCAAGACCTGGATTCCGGATTCCAGAGAGCTGGATTCCGGATTCCAAAGTCGATTTTTTTCGTGGATTCTGGATTCTGGATTCTGGATTCCCTTACATGGGGCGATTGATTATATCTAACAGTATTTATAGTGTAGATAAGCATGATCACTGATGGCGGTTAACATCATGTCTCTTTTGTCTTCATGATCAGATTATAACTAACAGTATTTATAGTGTAGATAAGCATGATCATTGATGTCCGTTAACATCATGTCTCTTTTATCTTTATGATTGATTATAACTAACAGTATTTATAGTGTAGACTAGCATGATCACTGATGGCGGTTTACATCATGTCTCTTTTGTCTTCATGATTGATTATAACTAACAGTATTTATAGTGTAGACTAGCATGATCACTGATGGCGGTTTACATCATGTCTCTTTTGTCTTCATGATTGATTATAACTAACAGTATTTATAGTGTAGACTAGCATGATCATTGATGGCGGTTTACATCATGTCTCTTTTGTCTTCATGATTGATTATAACTAACAGTATTTATAGTGTAGATAAGCATGATCATTGATGGCGGTTTACATCATGTCTCTTTTGTCTTCATGATCAGATTATAACTAACAGTATTTATAGTGTAGACTAGCATAATCATTGATGGCGGTTTACATCATGTCTCTTTTGTCTTCATAATCAGAACCCTGCCCCAGGCCTCCAGGTATTCAAACCACAACTACCATACAGTGAAGTAGATGAAGACTACCATGTCAGTCCTTTACCACGATACAGGCAACCTAATAGAAGTACTAGTGGTAAACCAGGTCGACGGTACCTTGAAAGACAGGTATGCTGAAAATAAGGGCTTGAGAACAGTAACATTTCTTTGAGCATCTAACATATGATTATCATCTAAAACACTGAAATTATATCAGTAGCCTGCGTCACATCCGGACATTTCTGTGACGCAGTCCAAATATCAGCATCAACAACCATGTTCACAATTGTTTGGCCATTGTTACATTTTTATGACCGTTTTCGTTTGAAAGCAATGTTGATTGGCCTTTCCCATGGGTACAGTTTCACATTGCAAAGATTCAAAATTGATTCGGGGGGAGGGGGAAACGTGAAATTACAGAAACGTTTAATTATAGAAAACTGACATTTTCTAGAGACTAAGTATAAACAGCATCGTAAGACAAACATTTATATAAACTAATTGTAATTTTTGTTTCTCTTCTAGGACATCATACCTGGTGTCATGACTTGGAAACGGTTTCCATGCCAACCCTTGGTTTCCATGGCAAATCATCCAACATTGTCTAACATATGGCTCCCAAGATGGTAAAGAGCGAAATTTACCTGATTTTTAATAACACTCCTATAAAGGCCGATTTACACGGCACGATTGTCGTGTGCGGCTTGTAGTATACGACTCAAATGAGCTCGCTCAAGTCGTGCCGTGTAAATACCCCTACGACTTGCTTACGACTGACGCACGCGACCTACAACTTGTAGTAGGATTTTGAACCAAGGATCAAAACCCTACGACTTTTCGTAGGAAAATGACGTGATTTGTCCCATATTAGGACTGGATCTAGTATTTCGTCCAATCACTCACGATTTTAGCGATGGCGTATACGAATCGTATACGTCTGAACGTTTGTCAAGGAAATGTCTGTTTTCTCATCGTAATTGTCTTGTAACTTTTATCACGATTTTATGGCATATTAAGTACAAGAGCTTATACGTACAAACCATGCAAGACATGCAAGTCAACGCTATTCACAATCTATTTTATTCGCTGTATATGTTTCTGATAGTACTGTGTATTGTATGACCATGCATCCATGGTGTTTGACGATCAAGACAAATAACGCCTAACTATACATTTGCAGGACTGATCCTTTCAGTGAAGACGTTTTACCAACTGAGGTCCCTCCATTACTAGACGCCTTGCCAGATGATGACGTCATTAGCGACGATGAATTGTAAGTATTGTACAACATTGTATATTATGTTGTCGCAATTGTTTAATTTGCTGTTTCGTCGTCATCGTTGTAACTGATAGAGTATATTTCGCATGAGTATGAAAAGCTCACGGCACGAACGTGGTCAAGGCACGGCAAGACACATCAAAATTCTAAGATATCACGGTCGCGGCAAGGCACGCACACGGCACTGAACTTTTCACAGTCATACTAAATCTGCTATATATCAGAGGCTGACAACATTTATCTAATAACCCCTCGTGGTTATAATCTCTTATTAATATAAAGTCATTATATTTGTACTGCGGTTATAAATGATTAAGTGATAACATTATTTCGAAAGAAACCTAAAACAATTTTCAGTACGCTTGAATTGCACAAATTACCAAGTAGATCATCTCATCATATAACCAATCTTATTCCTTGCCCATTTTTGATAATCAATCTCTTCTTTTATACAGTGACGAGGAAGGTGATTTGATCGAGGTCCCTGTGCCTACTCCCGAGATGGTCCGGGCCCAGTTCCCAACAGCTGAAAGTGTTCTTAAGGAATTGGAACATCTTCCAGCACAGTTAAGGTAAAGTTTTATATTGTTAGCTTATCCTGAATAAGGTTACTTTTTTATTACGGAATCTATCCTGAGTACTAGAGGCTACCTTGTCCTTTCGGCCCTCTGGTACCCAGGTAAACTGTCCAGATGTACCAGAATTGGAACATCTTCCAGCACAGTTAAGGTAAAGTTCTATATTGTTAGCTTATCCTAAATAAGTTTACTTTTTTATTACGGAATCTATCCTGGGTACTAGAGGTTACCTTGCCCTTTCGGCCCTCTGGTACCCAGGTAAACTGTCTAGTCTCATTCATGTGGCGACCTTGTTTGTTTGAAAACTAGACTATTCAGTCCAGGACAATAGCTATGCTCGTCATATTTCAATTTTGATTAACTTGTGCAGAGTCACTAACAGTGTCATTGTTTTACAGTGACGCGACTACTAAACAACCCTCTAGTGTTGCCGCGTCGAGTGTGCTTGTTTCAAGGTAAGAATGAATGGATAAATAACCCTGGGGAGTAAAGTATCAAGAAAAGTCGAAACGTTTAATACCCTAAAACATATCATTTCGCTGATTTTTACCGCCAGGAGATACAAAAAGCTTACCCCAGACTCTTAACCCACCCCCCCCCCCCCCCCCCTCCCCCCCGATAAACAAATGGACAAGTAAACGAACGAATGGATGAAAAAAGAATGGGTTAATAAATAAACGAGCGAATGGATGAAAAACGAACAAATAGTTGAATAAGTGAATGAATAAACAAGCGGATGAGTAAATGGAAGATAGCATGGATGAAGAATGAGCAAATGGATGACTAAGTGAATGAATGAACGAACGAACGAATAAATGGTTGAATGAATGAACAATAATAATAATTTATTAAGCAAAATACAAAGTTTCGATGCTTTACAATAAATATTTCAACTCTATATTACAAAAGGAAACACACTATTTACAATTAAAATTAAAAATTAAACTAGGTTGATTGCGAATCAAAATTTTTGCGGAACAAAAAAGTCTTAAGAGATGATTTAAATGAATTTAAGGAGTTAGAGTGGATGAGTGAATTGATAGATGGGTACGAGACAAAAGAATGGCACGAGTTTATGACATGTGGACGTAAATGCTGGTAATGTTATCAGTAAATAATTTCTAATGTTTTCAATACTTTCTGAGAAGGGAATGACGATGGGATGAGAGACAAATTGCAACCATATATGACTTATTGAAATAACCTCTTTTCCTTCATGCTGGTCTATTATTCTAGTAATTTGGGTTTCACGAATCATGACTGACTTCAGCAAAAGCATCTTTGATATAAAATTGCTGTTTGTTTGTTTGTTTGTCTTCCAACAACCTTTCCTTAATCTTAACAGGGCTCAACGCGAGAAGGAACTCAACGATTTCTTACGTCAACGACAAAATCGTCTTGGGACTAAAGTCGACCAGCGAGTCAGTTCTATGCATGATTTACTTAACTCTTCAGACCTCGAATTAAAATAATCCGGAAGATATACCAGATATACCGTTTAAGAAAATAATAAAGTCTAAAATAAAAGATTTTGTCAGCTGATTGCACCAAGGCCCACAGTTTGTTTGTGTATATATTTATATTGTGTATTAAATTGTTGTTGTTATTACATCACATGTAAAAAGGTTCTGCTATTGATACAAATGTATGATAGACTATTAGAATTTGACACCATTAAACGAAGTCTTTTTACTATGTGGTAGATTTCTTCTCTGTGACATCGCAAGTTAATCAGAATATGCCAGTGCTTGCACTAGATAGATAGATAAATAATTCCGGCTTTATTTCAACAGTATATGATCGATGAGAAACTGTTATCCTTAGACGTGTGAACAATAATTTATTTTTGGGCCTTTCGCTGATTATTTTTATTAGAGAAAACCTTCACTAAAACTTATCTAAAAGCTATATATAGGTGATTATTGAAAATTAATCGGAAGAGCTCGTACCAATCAGAGCACACACGACCAGTTTTCTAGACCAGCTGCGTACTATCTATAATGATATAGACGACTTTCATAAATGGCCGCCACTAATTATCATATTTTTTAAGAAAAAGAAAGCTATCATATGATAGACATTAACCATAACAATAACTGAAAGTTTGAGAAAAAAACGATTAAATTTGCAAGAAGCTATAAGAGTTTGAAAAATCAGAAAGACACCAAAACGAGGCATCAAAGGCCGAAATCTCTACATTTTTCATTGAGCATAACTTCTTTGGTATTTTAGCCAGAGCATCAAAACCTTCCAAACATGCCTATTTCAGGTGGTACTTTCATATGACAGTGCTAAAATATCTGTTTCAGTTCTCAGTTGAAAAATCATTTTCTGGTACATATTTATGCAAGTGGTCTTTTTTTTTTTTGAAACTTCAAATTTCCCGCTATAAATTTCTTTACCCAAATGTGCATATACAAAACATACAAGCGTGTAAAGCTTGAAGTTCAAATTTATACCTAGCTAGGAACCTTAGAACAGGGTCTGAATAGGGGGGCCCTAATATTAGTTATTAAACAGCTAAATTTTAGCAATTTTCTGTTATCAGTTAAATTTTTCGGTTCTTTTAAAAACAAAGAAATATTTATTTTCAAATTTATTAATTAAAAACAAAGAAATATCAGCTAACAGTTATCCTAAAAAGACACGGAGTTCTCAGTTAACAGTTAATTTTTAGCCGTTTCTCAGTTAACAGTTAACCCCATTCAGACCCTGTTAGAACTGCGAGAACTACGTGCCAGTTGCCATAGTTTACTTACGTCATATGTCAATGCTGGGCTTCCTGTTGTTCTACCCACAATTCACCTCTTCAAATAAACTCGGCGACATCATATCTCAGAAAGAAAATGGATAAAACTGTTTTGGTTTTGGCGATTTCATTATATTTATGCTTGTATTGTGCTAACTGTGATACTTCTGATGATGATAAGAAACGTAAGTATATAATGTACAATTTTAACTGCCGTTTTCAATGCTTTTTTCAAAAAACAGAGACGTACGATGGGTATCATCGCCAAAAATAGAATCACTAGTTTGGTTATATTTTGACCAAAGGTTCCGCTATTAAAGTTGTAAATGCCGTAAAAATCAACCGATGTATATAAATATCTGATAAAGCTAACTTTTCTGGTTAGCGTATTTATGCCAAAGCTGCATTTTGACGAGCTTGAACGTTGCTGTAACATGGTGTACGACATCATCCATCAGCCAACTCAAATAAGTACTCTAAAGGAAATATTATTTATCTTTTTTTTATCTTAATCAGTGATGATAAAATATACTCTTTAATCATTTTTACAATGTGTAGGCCGACATGAAAATTATTCGTAAGATTAACGATAATTCTCAATACGTACATTGCAATGTTTTCATGAAGTTCATTAATTGTAGGCACAATTAATAGGTGAACACTAATATTATTCACATACCACACTTTAATTTGTTCATAAACCTATCAACCCTATTAGTTAATAGTGTTAAGGGTTGATCAATAAATTGACATGAATTTCAATATTGAAATATTTTGTTGTTGTTGCAGTGAATGCGAAATGTAACAAGGAGAGCAATGGTACCTGTGGACCATGTGTAGAAATCAAAGGGGTAATGTATAGTTTACAAAATGGAAATCACATCAAAATTTCAACAAATACCAAACATCAAAAATGACCACTTGATTGTGGTTTTACATTTTTGCCTGAAACAAGGTCATTTCCTTATTTTGAAAAATATTTATTTGTTATTTATTATTATTTTGTGTAATTTGATGTGTTCAAATTTTATTGACATTTTAAAGCAAACTTGGAAGTGTGATATTCTGGTGTTTGCAATTCGCTATAAATGTAATTCTGCAGCATTTTAATGTCAATCATACAGTATTTATGATTCATTTGACTTTGAAATGACTATTTATTATATCTGATACAATTGTAGCACGGTCACAGTCTATGTGGCACAGTCAGAGCAGGAAATTCAAATGTTTTATCAATCTATATAAGGCTTTGACACAGTCATAACTCAGCTGCTAGTCTACTTATCATAGACCAATACATTCCTGAAAGGGTCAAATAACATTATAGCCAGAACTATACATAGATCTATAAAATATCATTACATAAATGCTCTTACGTGCTTATAGACTGTTTTGATTTAGAAGCACAAATGTAGGTAGTTACTTTCTTTCCTTTTTGAAAGTGTCCCATACAGTTATTAAGATTTCAAAGGTTTAAGATTTCAAAGGTTTAATATTTTGTTTATTTTTTATAGTGTTCCTATTGTGTACCAAGCAAGAAATGTACTGCAAGTAATTTAGTTAAAGATACAATACATGGAAAATGTCCTGACAACCAATGGAAAGTTGGACAGTGTGTCTGTAAGTATTGCAATATTATATCTGTTTTGATAATTTATCCATCTTATCAATCAATCAATCTACCAATCAATCAATCAATCAATCAGTCAGTCTATCAATCAATCAATGAGTCTTCCAATCAAACAATCTACCCATCAATCAATCTATTCATCAATCAATCAATCAATCAATCAATCAATCAATCAATCAATCAACAATCAATCAATCTACCAATCAATCATTCAATCAATCAATAAATCAGTCAGTCTATCAATCTAACAATCAGTCTTCCAATCAAACAATCTACCCATCAATTAATCTACCCATCAATCAATCTAACAATCAATCAAAAAGTCTACCAATAAATTAATAAATCAGTCCACCAAACAATCAGTCCACCAATCAATAAATCTATCAAACAATCAATCTACCAATTAATCAATCAAACAGCCTACCAATACATTAATCAATCAAGCTAGTCCACCAAACAATCAGTCCACCAATCAATTAGTCCACCAAACAATCAGTCACCAATCAATTAGTATACCAATCATTTCAATCAATCAGTAATTATTAATCATTTTTTGCTATTTATTTGTTTTTTCCCACAGTTACTGGCAAAATCTTACTTATTGTTTTGCCATCTGTTGGTGCTGTGATCCTAATTGCATTGTGCTGTTGTGTATACTGCTGTTGTTGTCGTAAAAGGAAACGAGGCTCAAAAAAGTATGTAGTTTTTAATAAAAAATGATTGTGTTTTGGTTCATAGAAATGTCGCAGTCCAAACCTTCAACAGTCTTGAGACAAACAAAAAACATTCTACTTATATTTGTTGATGTAAGAACAAGTATACTTTATCAAATTGATCAAAAAAATATCAAGCAAAGAAACAAATGCATGATTAATGTTACTTAGGAGTTCTGGTAGGGTAATACCACAATTGTAGAATATTCTATATGGTTTTACATGAACCAAAACTGTGGATTTTTTAATACTTAAGGTTTCACTGCTTGATTTTGTAGAGAAGACAAGCAAGAAGCAAAGTTCAGACGACAAAGAGAAGAAATTGATAATAAACATGCACAAAGGTATAACATTCTTATCACAGGAAATTCTTGTCTTATTCTCTCTTTCCCTTTAGTATTTGTATTTTCCTACTGTTGTAACCAATTATTTCAATTCAATTATTCAAGACTTCTTACTAAGACTACTGAACTGCATATAGATTAACATCAATAAATTTTGTTCTTATTTTGGGCCAAGGTAAAGTTTTAAATGTAAAATTGTTTTTTAATTTGTTCAGACGTGCTGAAAGACAAGTCAAGTATGATGACATCCGCAAGAAATATGGTAAGGAAATAATGTTGTGAAATGTTAAGAAAATGACTGTTGTGCTCAGTTAGTCTGCATGCTGGGCTTTTAGATCACTGAAGTTGATACTATATTGAAAAGGGTATGTTTTATAGTTAATAACATAAAACTTAAAATGTACTTTTTGGACTGGGATAAATGTCCATGTTTTTACACAAAATTACCAGGTATTCACACCATAAACTGTTTTTCCCATATTTAAGTTAAAATGCTCAAATCAACCAGATGCAATAGCATGGTAGATGTTTTGATATTATTATTCAAATATTTGTGGAGACTCCCAAAGCATATATTATCAAATCATATACATATTGTTATAAAATGTTAGGTCGGGCAAATATCATAAACAATGATACATCTACTAAGCAAAATCCCTTCATATTAATCATTGTTACCTACAGGTCTTTACAAGAATGGAGATGGAGAAGATGGCAAATATCAACAATTCTCTAACGAAGCATAAAAACAAGTTTATCATTATCAAGTGCTAGCTGTAGACTACACTGATGATGTTTTGTGAATAATAAGGACTAGTTTATTCATATGCATGGTCTTTTTTGAAACTAGTTTATTGCATGACACTGGACAATTTATATAGGTTTATCTATCATTACCGATACTAGTAGTATAAATGTTGTAGTGGGATTATTTTCAACACTTTTATATATATATATATTCTTATTTGTCGTATTCCTCAACTCCTTCCAGAACCAACATAAGAAGATAACTATCCCTGAAAAACACATTTTAAACAAATAAAAATCAAATCAGTAGTAAAATCACACTCAACATCCACAGGTTTAAACTTTAGTGCTTTGTAGATGGTCTTTGACAGCAATATAGAATACAGATCACATTTTGGGAATTAGATCTGGTATCATAATATTGAACCTTGCTGAAATTTCTGCTTTCTTAAAAAACGTTTATAGTAGTTTACTTCCAGGTTTCAGTAATATTATTTGCCAATTTCTTTTTGTATTTGATTTGAAAATTACTTAATGCGCTTGTAAATATCACCTTCATTTTTATTGCATGCAAAAAATAAACTCACATTTATTAAAGGATAATAGAGTACAAACACAAAAAGTGTGCAATACTTTGTATGATTTACCACTAAACAGTGTTGATTAAACAATAGAGAACAAAAGAATTTGCATAATTTAGTGGTATTTATGTTGCACACTTTTAGTGTTTGTACTCTAGTCTTTTTGTTTGATTTAATAAACATACATTATAGACAGCACTAGTCTTGTCAATGATAGCTTATTTCTACAGTCACTTCTTTTCTCATTTCTTTTTCCCTTTCTTTTCCTTTTCCCATTTCTGCTTATTTCTACAGTCACTTCTTTTCTCATTTCTTTTTCCCTTTCTTTTCCTTTTCCCATTTCTTTTTCCCATTTCTTTTTTTGTTCCTTTTTTATCTTTTCTAGCTTTCTTTATCTTCTCTATTATAATTTTCTTTATAGTTTGTTCTGTACTGATATGTCAGTATTCTCCTTGTTTTGGTCACCCGTTTGGCTGAATCCAGAGTGTCGTGTAGTCAGCGGTAACTACCCACTCGGCGTCTTTGACCTAGATTGTTTTGTTGAATTATTTTGTAAACTTTCTGTTTTTGTTCAGCATCTTTATGAACAAACATGGAAGCCTTCAAACAGAGGTACTTGAGAATATGCCGAGATGTTCAAGTGTTCCCTTTAGAGTGCATAATGAGCCAACTCTCCCAAGGATTAACCGTGGAATCTAAAACGTTGGATTTGTCTTCCTACAACTTGACTCCTGAAGACTGCCATGCTTTGTCTACGGCTTTATCAGATGATCTTTACTTCAAAGAGCTCTCCTTTGCAGACTGTTTGCTGAGTGAAGATTCCTGCAAACTAATACTCCTAGGTTTAATGCCAAATCGTTCAATAACCAGTTTGAATTTGAAAGGCAACAACATGCGTTCCACCGGTGCTGAGGTCCTTGGCCAGTTTCTAAAGAAGAATACAAGTGTACATAGTTTACGACTTGAATGGAATTCTTTAGGTAAATTAAATGATAATTATTATAGTGAGTTATACGATCTATTTTTTTAATAACTTGTTTTTAAGTTGACGTTTTAAATAATAATAAAACTTTATTAAGTGTCGATTTTATTAAAAATGCAGGAGGTTTTCTCAATATCTTGTGAAAATATTGCAGTGTTTCCTTAACTTTATGTACTTCGATTACTCATAATGTTATTCAACGTTTATACACTTTTAACTTAATTTTGTATTGTTTATTTACACTTTAACAACTTTTTATAGAACTGTACACTTTGTTTATGATTTCATTTGGAATATGTTGCTTTTTACAAATTGGGCTGCCTGTGGTAAAGTTTAACTACCTGGCAGATATGATGCAATCAATTTTGAAATATGATTTTTTTTAGTTTCGATGTTAGGCGTACTTGAATATGTATTAAACATATTTTTATAATTACTACTTCAACTGTCAACGGACACCCTATTACACAGGAAACCCAACTTAGAAAAACATTTTGCAAAATATGTCTTCAGAGTTTTTCAGAGAATTTCTTTTGTTTGGAAAAAGCTGTATTTTTGCAAGTAAAAAGTAATATTTTCAATTCTCCATGAGGGACAGAAAATTACGTAAAGAATAGTGTTTGAAGTTTTCTTTCTTATGATACACATTTATATGTTTTAGGTCTTTGGGACAGTGGAATAGAGGCTCTAGCTGATGGAATAGCTCTTAATCAATCTCTTATGATTCTGGACATGAGGAATAATCAAATAACACATGAAGGAGCTGCTCATTTGGCTGATGCATTAAAGAGAAATAAAACCCTAAAAGGCCTTGATCTAAGATGGAACAATATTGGGATATTAGGAGGAAGAGAGATCCTGTCAGTATTCAAATACAATAAATCACTGACTTGCATTGAGCTGACAGGTAATTAAGGGTGTACTTTCACTGTCAGAATGTTATATTTCTATGAGGATTGTTACTTTTAATAGACTAGTATATATGGCTGTCATGGCATTTTAGAAGAAGTTTTATATCATTCAGTGTTTCAAAAGAGCATAGATAACACTTATGCCTACCCTACCCTAGCGTAGGCGGATATCCAAACCAATCAGCAATTGTACTAAAATCAAACAAGGGGAGAGCCAATCAGAAATCACTTCTTATATTCTTGCTAGTCTGTCAGCTGCGGTGTTGTTTCATAGACGGACTTTATCAAGAAAAAGTGTAGATGTGATGCGCAGGCTTACCATACCCATGTGATGTTGCAGCTTAAAATTTCATGTTTGCTTGCACTCCCTTGGCTAGCAATATCACAATCATGGTATGCATGCATTGAGATAAGTTTAAACCTTGTATCAATGCCTTATGTACCATTGTGTATAAATCTTGTTTATTCCCATACAATGATCACTGAGATCAACAGGATTGCAGAAACAAGTGACCAGCAACCAGCAACCAGTGGCAACTAACTATTAGTTCATACAAAAATTCAAATTTAAATTTTACACATTTTAGGAAACAATGTCCCCCAGGACATCCTCAAAGCTGTGTTCCTTGCTGCAAAACAGAATTTTGATCGTCAGTCACTAGATGAAGAACATCGTAACAAAACAGAAATGATGGCAAGGCAACTGGAAAAGTCAGAAAACATGAAAATGAAAGAGGTAGGTGTTTATTTGTTTTTGGAAATATTTTAATATGTGTGTATGATGATTGTCATGGAATGGTAAGCAATTAAAGCTATTTTAATTATAGAAGCTCAAAATATATAGATGTAGACAGAAAAAGAGAGTGGAATAGAACCACAGTACCTGATGTTTTAGTGTGTGCAATTGTTTATGCATTTTGCTACTCCTGGGGCTGGTTGTATGAATGGTGAAAAGCACTATCCACCGGATAAATCCTTGTCCAGCAGATAAAATCTATAAAAAACCTATGTAGTGGATAACTTTTATCCGCGGATAACTTTATCCAGCTTTCGTACAACCGGCCCCTGGTAGTTTTCCAAGATGTTTAGTAGCTTTAATCTCTTTTAGGTTCTTTTGTTGAAAGATGAAATAGACAAAGAGCGTACTCAACACGAACAATATTACAACACTACCCAAGACATGATAACACAGTTGAACAACACTTTAAATGAGAGAAAACAGACATTTGGAACTCTCTCTGCAAAACTGTCAGCTACAGAGGCAGAACTGTCTCTGGCAGAGCAAAAATGCCAGGATCTGGAAAACTTGAGTAGGAATCTTAAAAGTGAGCTACATTCTGAGAGAGAACAAAGAACCAATGGTGAGCTGAAGCACCATAAAGAAATGAACAAAGTTCTAGAAAGGAATATTGAACTAGAGAGCAATGTTGCTGCAATTGAGAGGAAAAGCAAAGGCTTAGAAATGACTGTCAACAATTTGGAGAAAGAAATAGAAAAAGTCACTTCTGACTATACAGCCAAAAGCAAAGAAAGTGATAAAATGTTTCAAGATGAATTGCAGAACACAAAGCAATGTCTTGAAAGAGAATTCCAGGACCTTCATCATAAGATGTCAACAAACAGCCAAACATCCCATGAAAAACTGCAAAAAATTGAAGAACATAGACACTCATTGGAGAAAGAATTAAGTTCTTTGAGATCAGAGAATATCAAAATCAAGCTTGAAGCGGACGAACAACTAATGCATGCAAAAACCAAGCTCAAGCAAGAGGAGATGATACGCACCCAGCAGTATGAAGAACGCATTGCTTTGATTCAATCATCTCGTGATGACCTTCAAGCACAAAGTATTAAACAACTTACAGAAATATCCCAAATGCAAACACAATTAAGTTCTATTACACGAGAGAATGAGTCTCAAAGAAGACAGTTAGATACATTAAAACAACAAATGGACCAGAAGGACTCTGAATACAGACAAGAAACATCTCATCTTAGGATGGAGCTGGATTCGGCAAGGAAAGATGCTGCAGAACAAAGAAATACAGTCTCGCTTTTAGAAGACAGATCTAATGAGGCCAACAAAAAGCACAGAGATGCATTGAGCCAGAAAGACAAAGAGATTTCATTGCTAAATGATCAACTAAGAAGCAAAGAGAATGAACTAAAACGTCATCAAGATGAAGAGATTAAAAGAGCAGAAATGTTAGAAAAAGCAATATATAGCTTTGTTTCAAATACAAAAACTGGTACACACTAATGGGTATGGCTAATGAATTGTTACTTGAAGTACTTATCTCACTTCTAGAGCAAAAACGGTGATGTATCTGTTTATAGTCACTATAACTCAACCAGAAACATCTAATAATTAAGGAAACAATACCTCATTCCAACTTGACTTGACTTGACTTTGATAGTTTCTAAGAGCGATTAAATAAGAACAATTACACCATAGCAATTATATTTTATTTTGTGGATATTGTTTTTTCGCTCTATTTCACTTACTGTATCAAGTTGCCATACTAAATTGCATGGACTTGCTGGCTTTGTTAGCCAATCATTTCTGAATCAAAAGATAGCAATCACTTATTGTTACTAAATGGTCTCACATCATTTTTTAACAATATAATCCAATAAAAGCACAAATAATTCATGTCAATGGCGAACTATTAAACATTGTGAGTATTGTCTAATGACAAACATATAGAGGATAGTAACCCTCTCAAACTAAAATAAATATAACTTGTAAATAATGAAAGCCAAATAATTTTAATATATATATATTTTTGTAAAGTTAAAAATCTATAAGATAATACAGAGTGTACACTACATAAATAAAATAGCTGTGAAATATAGCAGTGAAATATAGCAGTTGAAATATTGCTATAAAATATTACTGTAAAATATCTTAAAGTGCATATGACATGAAATTTTTTGTGGTCGTTTCTAGAAGAAGGATAGGTGCTAAATACGATTCTGATATCGAAATCACGATTAAAAGAACCAAGAACCATTTTATATGGTGGTATAGGGTTAGCGTTGCAAACAATATGACGTCACAAGGCCTAGTCAACGGTCATTTTTCAAGGCATATAGCACAATTTCAAAACGAAATTAGCGCTTACAAATATGTTTTCATTAATCATGCTATATGCTTTGAAAAATACCTTCAGTGCGCGACCAAATGAACATGTGACTAGGCCTTGTGACGTCATATTGTTTGCAACGCTAACCCTATACCCCCATATAAAATGGTTCTTGGTTCTTTTAATCGTGATTTCGATATGGAATCGTATTTAGCACCTATCTTTCTTCTAGAAACCACCACAAAAAATTTCATGTCATATGCACTTTAAATGTATTTAGTATTAGAAAGCTAGTGTTTATTAAACTTTTAGGTAATTAATAAAAAAGGTTTTGGAAAGCCACTCTATTGTTCACTTAGTTATAAACAAGCCATAGACAACATAAAGATTACACCATCTAATGTATTTTTTATTTTTGAATTACACACTTTTTCATTCTAAGAAGAAGAAAAACGCAGCCCACATTTTAATTACAAAAACATCCAAGAAATAGAGTGCACACTACATATCATTTAAATTATTATTATTTTAACTGTCACTAAATGTGAGCCACATAAATAGTACAAAGTACTATATGGTTAGTGTGTTTGAAATCTAATTTGTTTGTAATATATATTTATTCAGTTGGTATTCAAATTGTCTTTTAATTGAAAGGAATATACCTAAAGGACTAATGTGTTGCTATGTACGTTTCCACCCAATTCAAATCTTTTGGGAATAAGATTCTTTTTCTTATGTATTTCAATATCACTTGGAAAATATTTTGAACAAAAGTTTTTATTCACAGAGGGTGGAAATGTTTATAGCAACGTGTTAGCCGATTAGGTCTATTTAGTGTGGGTATTGAATTATTTTACACACTGGGTAAGATGATATGAATATTTTTCCTAAATTGTTTTAATGAACTATTGCCAGACTGGTTGCAGTTGAAATATCATTTTATTTCACACGTATGTTGAAGAAATAGAAGATGTGCTGTGTGCAGCTATAAAGCATGCAGGGATTGGCAGAACACAAGATAAAAGCATGACATGAAGCAAAGTGCTTCTCAACCCCACTCCCTTTGCCCAAGTGGTAGGGGTGATCGGCGGAGATTTTGAAAATGACCCCAAAAGGTACGCACAAATACAAATAAAGCAGAGTAAAAACGTCCCTTACAACTGATTTTTGAGCCAAAACTCTAAATGGACCCTAAAAGGTATGCACAGGAAATATTTTAACCCTAAAAGGTACGCCGATCACCCCTACCACTTGGATAAAGGGACCCCCCCGGGTTCTCAACACTTCCCAAGTGTTCTGAAGATCCTGCATTATAACCAGTACACACAGAGGAAGCAAATTCTATGTCTTTTATAAAAATTATACAAACAGAGCATTTGACAGTTCTCTTCATTCAACCTCAGCCTTGATAGTGTGTAATATATTCTTTAGAATTTGACTACGGTCCATGGAATTTTCAAGTGTTTCAATTGGTTGATGTGTACATTCCTTAAATTACCAGGCTGAAGTTAAATTCTAAAGAATTTTTTATGTGCTATTGAGGCTGAGGTTGATTCTTTGAGAAACTGTGCAAAGGACTATTGACATATTTGATCAATATGCCACGTGTTGTGTGCTCTCATAAAGCATGCACTTCGACCAATCAGAATGCATGATGTATAATAGTTGTATTATAAAACCATTTTATTTACCCATATGTAAGAATTACATTTTATTATTCAAAGTGTTTTGTATTTATTTATGGTAGTAAACCATTTTCTATATTTTCTCAAATTCCCACTTTTGTCTTGTGGCTTGAGAACATATTTCCATTTGAATAATGTTATCACCTTCAGCAATACTTAAGCACAGTCCAGTTGCTGGATGGTAAAAACTGCCCTTTTTCTGAAAGAAACAAATAAATCATTCAAATAAAATATACTCCAAGTATTCCATTATCATTGCATTGACCAAAAGCAATGATTTGAAATACTGTACGGCAAACGACTGAAAAAGCACTGGGACTTTATAATAACAATTTCTATTGAGCAAGCACAAATGTACAGCATCACAACAATGGTTTAAGTTTATTTGTATCTGTCCAAAGTTCTGGATGGGCTCAAGAAGCTCCATGCAGAAGTTTCTATTCCTTCTCTTCTAGAGAAAGAAAACAACCAAATCTCTACCAAGTAGGATAACATGAAAATGAACCTCGCAGAAAGGAAATATACAATACATTGAAAGCATAATTATTGTATATGTGTGTGCTAATTGATATAGCAAGTTGCTTATAGACTAAACCATCATACCTTTAGGAATTTCCATTCTTGATTACCTCCCTGGCCATGGCATTTCATGTTCTTTATACTCTTTTTTCCTTGCATACTTGATGCTTCCAGACACAATAGACTGTCAATCTTTAGTTCATGGTCTGTATTAAAGGACCATTGCTGACAATGAAGAAACATCAAACATCATCTTTATAGATAATTTAGTAGCATTCTTATATAACGACCTCTAGGTAGACCAAACTTCTGTAATATCTTATACTTAAGTTTGATAGAGCATTAAATTGTTTTCAAATAAAGTCATTATTATTATTATTATTATTATTGACTCTTTATTGAAGCTACTTGTTTTTCTATTTACAACTTTGCGTGAATAAATTATTCCTGGGCTAAGCTGTTAAGGGGGAGGCAGTCTTTAGCTTTAGTCCTCAATCATTCCTTTGTCATTTTTCTTGTGATGTTATGTATCATATTGGTAGAATGTTTTTACCATCTCAGTATTTTGGGATATAATCCATTTTTGGCTTTTCATAAGTAGATAACTTCCTTCTTCTTTGTCGCCTAGTGTAATATGTTGGATAATTTCTGATTGAAGGCTTTGGTGATAATTGCTGAGAAAGTCGAATACTAAGTTGACTTGGACGACCTTGTGGCTCGGGTATAATTCTTTGATTCCACTTCGTAGTTCTCTATACT
Source organism: Metridium senile (assembly GCA_949775045.1). Lineage (NCBI taxonomy): Eukaryota > Metazoa > Cnidaria > Anthozoa > Actiniaria > Metridiidae > Metridium > Metridium senile. The sequence continues at coordinate 48,751,445 of OX459096.1, read as the reverse complement.
TGTCTTGCTTTTCATTGCTTCTCTCCATGATCTTACCTACTGAACACACTGTACCCTCTAACAAAAGCCATTGTTGTCTTCCCTTGTCATAGATTGCCATATCGATTTTGTTGGCGTGATTACTGGGGGCCTTTTTCAGGTGGAACTGCGTGTTCCACATAACTTTGACTTTATCATTTTCCACTATTAGCTGTGGTGTACTTTGCTCATACCATGGTCTGGAGTGATCATTTTCAAGACCATACATATTCAGGAGATAATGATAAAAAGGTCTTAGCATTTTGTCGTGTCTCGATGTATATAGACTTTGCGCGATCTGTGAACAGCTGCATAACATGTGAGTGACTGATTCTTTGCTTCCTTTGCACATTCGGCATTTGTGTCTTCTATTGGTTGTTGTAGTTTGTTTTTCTTGTACAACTTCGTTGGTAGTAGTTGCTGTCTTATATTAGTGTTGACGCTATATACCACATCTGGTATATTTTTCCACTTCTGAAACACTATCAGACTATCAGATGAGATGTTATTGTCTTTGTTTTGTATCGTTGTCAATGCACCAAGCCACTTCTGTTCTTCTCCTTCTTTCCTTAGTTTGTTATGTCTTGCAGTGGTAAGGAATCCTGTTATATATTTAGGGCTAGATTGTTCAACCTCTAGTGATACTTCCTCGTTGGTCATGGTCGTCTTTGTATTGTCAAACACACATGTTATGTTGAGATCTTCAGCATATTTCTGCGCGTCTTTCAGAACCGATTTAAATCTCTTCGTTGCCTTTCTTTCTTCAAATCTTCTTACTAGGTCTATTCTTGGGTCTTGGTTTCTTGCTATGTAATTAGCTACTTTGATCTTTGTTTCTTTATATGTCATTTCTACTTGCTTGAAGCCTTTTCTTCCCATGTTACAGGGTAAGTACATTAGCTTAGTTGATTCGCTTGTATGTAATCCACCTTGAACAATTCTTCTTGTTTCTCTGTCAAGTTGTTTAAGGTCGTTTATGAGCCAGTCAGATGTCCACATGTGGTACATTAACACAGGGATGGCAAATGTGTTGGTTGCTTTTATTTTTCTTGGTATTGAGATGTTTGAAGACCATAGTACACTTAACCTCTTTAGGTATTCTTCACTGGCGTACTTGTAAACTTCTTTGTCGAGTTGTGTGAAGTTTTCAAATTTTCCAAGAAATTTGTATTGGTCATTGGTATCTATCACATGGATAGTGGTTGGTATTTATCACATTGGTATCTATCACATGGATAGTGTCTTTCTTATTCTTATTCTTCTTCTTCTTCTTCTTCTTCTTCTTCTTCTTCTTCTTATTATTATTATTATTATTATTATTATTATTATTGTTATTATTTTTTAAGAGATTGTATAGATTTTTTTTTATATACACAATTTTCCTCTATCCTTTCTTTGAATTTTCTAAATTATTACTACTTTTATGCATGTAATGTGACAACGATTTTAGATACACGATGTAATTTTATATAAATTTCAATGATTGTAATTATTATTATTATTATTATTATTATTATTATTATTATTATTATTATTATTATTATTATTATTATACCATATCACAAACAAAACACATCTAATTCTGAGAAATTAAAATTCCACTTTGACAAACACTCTTGTAAATTTCAAATTTTTATAAAGAAATTGTAATTCAGTCAAATTTTTGTTTTGTATATTTGATTACAGGCATTAAACAATCATCTATATTTACTACTGGTTTTTACCTTTGAATTTGTGTCTTCACAGAAATTAAGGACAGCCTTGGCCCTCTTTTCACTGGGCTGACCTGGACTATCTAAGCAGTACCCTTTCTTTCCCTTGGCTTGTAGCTGCAAAGACCAGAACCATCAATTATTTGCCCACACATTCTTTTTTTCAAAATTTTTGTTTCATGTAGTGGAACGGCGATCAACATCATCATTACCATTAACATAATCATCATATTATATACCCATCATCACTAGCTTGATTATCAACTACACTGCCATCATTATCAGCATAATAAATATTACCCTCATCAATATTACCATTGCACAATCTCTTCAAAATTAATCACTAGAGACATTTTCCTGGTTTTCTTTATTTTCAGCTTCATTAACTAGACCTTCTACTATACTTTTTCACAATAATCCTCTCCTTCTTCTTCCAATTGCAGTGTTGGTTTTAACCACTTAGACATGATTCGGTCTAGGTGGCCTCCAGACCAACATTGCTTAGAGGGGTAGTAGTGAGTATTTTAAACATAAATTAAGCATGCACATTACAGAGTGTTGAGACATTGTGGCCTAGCGGTCAGCGTGTCCGACTTTGGGACTTATGGTTTTGGTTCGATTCCTGGCCCGGGCGATTACGTTGTGTCCTTGGGCAAGATTAAGTACTTATTGACTGAGCGGGAGGGCTGTACGGGAAAATATTAGGCTCGCGATCATGACGTAGGGGCCGAGCGCAGCGAGGTCCGCACAAATGACCAAGAGCCAAATATTTTTCCGTACAGCCTGACCTAACTCAGTCAATAAGTTTTTTATCATATGACCTGTATATTTTGCCCGGTGCCCACCATTTTTTTGTAATGTTTTGAGTAGCTGGTCCATACATGTTTGTACGGACCAGGTGAAAAAAGCTGAACGGACCCCATCACATGCATTTTGTCCGAAGGTTTTCTTAAGAGCGCGCGCCGGGCAAAATATGGGTTGTATGATAAACTTTACTCTCTCAGTGCCTCGTCTTCTTGGATAAGGACATAAAGCCGGAGGTACCATCTGCCTTCACTCTGACTATGTTACAAGGTGGACATAAAAGAACCACTGAGGACGTAAACAAATCTCTGGCCGTGACCAGCCTCAGTGACTGCCTCACTCTTATACAAGCGCATTTGAATACAAACATAGATATTTGCGCTATATAAATATTAAATTATTATTATTATTACAAGGACTTGTGTCCAGTGTGTAAGCAGATTTATCACTTTAGTTTTCTTTTATCTATCTATTTTTTTCTGAGATTATTTTCTGATTATTCTATTCATTCTTCACCTTTCCTTTATGTATGATTGAAGGGTTTTTTCTCTTTGATTGGTTCCATATAACTTGTCCCCCCTTGCCTGGCAGACGTAACTCAGGATAGACATTGTTCAAATACCAATTGAATGAAAGGCAATCAAGGCTTTGTCTTAGCTGTAACAACATAATCATAATCAACATTTAGATTGCATTATATGATTGTATAGATTAACAGCCCTAAGGGTTTTTCATTCAACAGTGCATGGGGGTGGGGGTGGGGGTGGCAATATTGAGGGGGGTCACATTATTTTCTATATAGGAGGGGAACGTTACAAACTGTATGCTGTTTTATAGGGGTTAAGTAAAAACTGGACGAAATATAGGGGGGATTGATATTTTTGCCAACCTGAGAAAGGGGGGTTTGGGTAATATTTGAAAAAGACAACAGGCCAATGTTGCTGAGTACATATAATTTATTGTAGCATGCAGCTGTGCAAATTGTTGACTTCTATCTACCACTACACTCAACTGTAAGATATTCAACATTAAAATAAAGATGATGTGTACCTTGATACGGCTGCTGATGTCTCCAAATGATTTGCCTTTTAGATCCTGGTGAATGTCATAGAAATACTTCTTGTATTCATCTAGCCATACTTCAGCAAGTCTCATAGAATTCCTTGACATTGTGTCTCCTATCGCACCAGAACTATAGGGTCTCCATTGCCGGAAAATATGACCCACACGTGAACAAGGGATGATTTCTAACTTTCCTCCACACATCCAGATCTAATGATGATCGTAAAGAAAGTAATTTGACTTTGATTACGACAATTACTATTATTATTATGATAAAATGATAACATCATATATAAAGTTAGTTGCCCTAATAACCAATGCTCATTGATATTGGTTAGTGATGATGACTGGTGGTGAAGATGATGATGGTGAAGATGCATGATGGTGGTGGTGGTGATGATGATGGTGACAAAGTTGATGGTGGAAAAGAAGATGGTAGAGGTGATTATTATGATTTGGTTGGTGATGATGGCTGGTGGTGAAGATGATGATGGTGAAGATGCATGATGGTGGTGGTGGTGGTGATGATGGTGACAATGTTGATGGTGGAGAGATGATGGTGGAGGTGATGATTATGATGTTGGTTGGTGATGATGCATTTTCACATAAACCTACTTACCCTAAAAGACAGTTCTAGGTTTTCTGCCCCCCAGATGTCCATACCAGCATCATAGTTGCCAAGATAATGAAAATATTCTTTATTAATTGCAAATAAACCTCCAGCCATGGTAGGTGATCTGTTGATTAAAGATACAAAATGAAATAGAGTTGCAGGTAACTCTCTAAGAGGACTTTTCAGTTTGAAAGTGAGTGTGACAACTAAGTCCACCTTCCCTGTCTTGCTTTTGGAACAATGCATGTTGTGTGATATTGATAATCTGCATATACATAAAATAAGCATATTATTTTATGCACAAATAACTACAAGTATCTTGTACCTTATTGGTTTTACATAGTCTTCAGGCTTCTTCAACAGTGATGGAGATACTGGTTCCCAGGAGAAATGAAGCCCCCAGTTGAACCCTCCTCTAACAATTGGTGATGCCTTATATTCAAAGGTATGAGCACTAATAATATCAATGACAGGACAAACCACTGTATGAGGATTCTTCTTGATCCTTCCAAGTAAAGGTGGAAGCCAGTCAGAATTCACTTCACAATGACTGTCTAAAAATACAATCACTTCTCCAGAAGCTGCATTAGCACCAACCAAGCGTCCTCTGATCAACCCTTCTCTTTTATCAGTTCTAATAAGCCTAACTTTTGGTAAATCCTTTATGTAATTTTCAAGATCATCTTTTAAATTCAAAATATCACTAAAATCATCAACTAAAACTATCTCATGTAAATGGTGTGGTGTTCTGTCTAATATGCTGTGTATTGTTCTTAGCAGTACAGTCCAAGCCTCATTGTGAAAACAAATAATGACACTTGCAGATGGGAGACTTGATGGGTAGAGTTTCTGACGACATCTGTAGACAGAGAAAATTGACATTCAAGATTAGAGCATTTGACGTGCAATATAAGTGTGAATTAATCATCTATATTATTAATGTAGATGAGGCATACCGATTGTCTGGGGTGGTGTAGTCTTCAGAAAAACGTTTCGTTTCTTTACCCTGAAGACGACTTCCGCTCAGGTTGTCGAAACATCAGACATCAATACCATCAGTCTTTCTCAAGACTACACTACCCCGGACAATCAAGACCATTCACTCTTGTATTATTACGGATTTTTTTTTTATACAAGAGGAAAAGGTCTGCCTTTTAAAGTTTAAAGGTCAAGAAAATTTTTTTTATAAAATTCAATCTCTAGTAACCCCCCCCCCCCCCCCCCCTCCCTCCATAAATATTACATTTACTTTACTTACAATTCATGCCTTGTGTCTTTAATATTACGATGTAATCCTAAACGTTTGCTTACAAGAAGATTAAAAGCATGTTTTCCATAGCCTTCTTCTCTTAATTTCAAATCTTCATTATTTCTGACAAGTCCCAACTCCATAACATCATCTTGTGAATCAAGATCAACCTCTCTCAATTGGGAATCCATTGCCAACCCTCTATTTCGATCTTTTCCATTGTATAAAAATGACATTGTATTAAATATAGTCCATAGAAAAAAAGTCAAAAAGCAGCATAAAAACAAATAGCGGTGATATAGTTTTAACCCCATTTTAGACAAAAGGCTTTATTTAGATATTGTTCAAATCCAATTCTAACTCTAATATATAGTCAGTTGTAAATCACCAAGTAATGTTGATGCAATGTGATAAAACGTTCAGGTTTTTTGTTGAGAAATCCATTAACCATTGCATGTTTGCATCGAGTTGATTCTGCATGTCAAATGTTTGCCTGTACAAAGACAGAGAAATTTAATTACATTACTATCGTATCATCAGTAGCTAGCATGCACTGATTGTCAGCAAGAATCTAAAAAAAAAACAGCATAAAAAGAAATAAAGATAACATTCAAAACAATCTCCAATAAATATTACATAGTAAGTTCATTAGCTGGGTCGGTTTTAGAAAGACCCTGTACATTCTAAAGGCTGATTTACACGGCACGATTGTCGTGTGCGACTTGTAGTATACGACTCAAATGAGCTCAAGTCGTGCCGTGTAAATGCCCCTACGACTTGCCTACGACTGACGCACGCGACCTACAACTTGTAGTAGGATTTTGAACCAAGGATCAAAACCCTACGACTTGTCCTAGGAAAATGACGTCATTTGTTCCATATAATTAAGACTGGAACTAGTATTTCGTCCAATCACTCACGATTTTAGCTATGGCGTATATGAATCGTATACGACTAGTCGTGCGCGTGTGAATGGTACCTACTACATGTTTTAGGCAAATCGTATACTACAGTTGTAGGTCAAAATCGTATAGTGTAAATCGGCCTTAAGATAAAACATCATCTTAAGGCCGATTCACACGGCACGATTCTTGTGTGCGACTTGTAGTATACGACTCAAATGAGCTCCAATTCGTGCAGTGTCAATGCCCCTATGACTTATTGCCTATGACTGACGTACGCGACCTACAACTTGTCGTAGGATTTTGAGCCAAGGATCAAAACCCTACGACTTGTCGTAGGAAAATGACGTGATTTGTTCCATATAATTAAGACTGGAACTAGTATTTCGTCCAATCGCTCACGATTTTATCTATGGCGTATATGAATCGTATACGACTAGTCGTGCGCGTGTGAATGGTACCTACTAAATGTTGTAGGCAAATCGTATACTACAGTCGTAGGTCAAAATCGTATCGTGTAAATCGGCCTTTACATATAAAGAAATCAGCTGTTTATTTTTAACTTCTCCTCTAGAAGGGGAACCTCGGATTTTTTTACACTTCTCTCGCCTCTGTATTATAGAAATTCGATGTAAATAGATAAAACTGCCCTAGATATAGCTTGAAAACTAAAGTAATATCGTGAAATTTGGAAGAAAATCGCGGTTTTATACAGAATCGGTCACGATCATCAGACTACAGATGAGTCGATCAAGTACGTCTCACGTGCGCGTGCTGATCGCGATGTGCAACACTACAAAACAAAATATTGAATTTGAAGAACATTTAGTAAGCTTACACGGCATACCTTTGGGCGAGCAATGGGGTAGCTGTAAGAAGTTATCCTGCTCAATTGCTTTAAAAATCAAGGCATTTCAAAAATCAAGGTTTCCAACCTCTGTGTTTGTTCGAAATTTTTATTTCGTGTTGATGCTGGGCCCGAGATAACAATACCAACAATAGGATTGATTTTATTGGCTGATATTGCCGAAATATTGCCCAATCATTTCTTAGACGAAGAGTACCGAGTATGAACCGATGAATGATCGGTAAATTTTCGGACGCACTCGGAAATCACATGTTCAAAAGAGTCGGAAACCCGCTCACCTCACTCTCCTTGGCCGCCATGTTTCTGCAAAGTCTACGGAGTGTATCAAGAAGTGGCGTTAAAACTGGCCATTTGGCCCGTGTATTACGACAGAGCCACAGAATAACTCTTCCAGCTTGTTACCAACTATGTAAGGAGTATTTTGATATAACATTTGTGGTATTTGTGTCTTGAGTTTTGAGATATTGCTTTGCGAGGAGTTGGACACGTTGGTTATGTCTTGATTTGCCGGTCACATGTGTGCACATTTGTACAACACTTTTATCACTGTACAGCTTCAAAATGATGACTCAAAAAGTGATAATTTAGGAGAAAGTTTTATGTTTTCTAGTTAGCTTGTGATTTGACAGCATTTTACGTCTTTTAATTTGTAAAGGTAACCGTCGTTATGTTTCTACGAATAAGCCGGTGTCGGCTGCCGCAGCCGCTGCTGCTCAGGCTCAGAAGACCACTGCACCTCCAGCAACGGCTGGTTCAGTAGGAAAAGTTGTAGCAGTTATTGGTGCCGTTGTGGACGTTCATTTTGAAGAGGGACTTCCACCAATTCTCAATGCTTTGGAAGTTGAAAAACGTACCCCAAGATTGATTCTTGAGGTGGCTCAACATTTAGGTAAATCACAACCTTTCTGTACCCTTTATACCCATTCTTGCTTTCCCTGTACTCCTTTCCGGTTTTATTCCATCTAGCCTTGTTTGAAATTGGTGTTTAATGATAAGTAATATGTAATAACATCTTGGCACTTTTCTGCCCTCCCAACATTGATGATATACATGTAGTTGTAGATCCATCTTTGTTAATGTACCCCAACTCAATCCACCTCTAAACAAAAACAGTTCAAAACATCTAATGATAACATATGATCACTTCCAGGTGAAAACACTGTAAGAACTATTGCTATGGATGGTACTGAAGGTTTAGTGCGTGGCCAGAAGTGTGTTGACAGTGGCGGACCTATTTCCATCCCTGTTGGCCCAGAAACTTTAGGTAGAATTATGAATGTCATTGGGGAGGCAATTGATGAACGAGGTCCAATTCCAACTGACAAGTAAGTAATATGTGGATATTATAGAGTAACTCGCAAATGATATTTATGTACTTGATCTTTTGAAAACCAGACAATACGAACAAAAGAGAACGAATATCATAAATATAATTAGCGAAGCATTCTATACTATAAAAGATGTACCAAATGTGTAAACCAAGTATGTAAATTCTAGAAGAAAAAAACAACTACATTTCTGCAAACAAATGTGAATATTATGTACATTAACTTGCCATTTTGTATAGGAAATCACACAATCTTGAATACAATTTATAACTAATAGGTACAAGTGATGTTTTGAAAGTTTACAAAATTGGACGAGCCTTTTAGGTGAGTCCAATTTGATAATTTTCAAAACATCATGAGTATCTGTTACTGTGCGACTTGCCGTACCGTAGTCACTTACAAAAACGTTTGATGAATTTTTGACATTATGTTGACATTTTTCCATCTCAATCAGACCAATCAGGTACAAGTTTATATTGAGAGGCGGAGTTTATATTGGCGGAGGCGGAGACTTTAGAAACTTTGATGTCTGTAATTGGTCTGATTGAGATGAAAAAATGTCAAAATAATGTCAAAAATTAATCAAAAGTTTTTGTAAGTGACTACGGTACGGCGAGTCGCACAGTAATTACAAATTGTACAAAAAGATTGTGCATCTTTATTTATAATATACTGAAAAACTAATTGGTACTCTGCAGAGAACAATTGAGTAAAGAAGAATTGAGTAATTTTGTACAGTATATTATAAAGCAAGAAACAATTATTCTGTAGTAGGAAGTGAAATTGAGAAAGAAACTAACTTTTGTTTGCCCTATTGTATCATATTATGTGTATGGTATGAAAAGAAACAATGATATCAATGATAGTAAAAATTCTAATTACAAGCTTGTTGTTTGGTACTCTAGGAGAGCGGCCATTCACGCTGAAGCCCCAGCTTTTGTGGACATGGGTACAGAACAAGAGATCTTGGAGACTGGAATTAAAGTTGTAGACCTTCTTGCTCCTTATGTCAAGGGAGGAAAAATTGGTATGCTTTCTTCTATCTTATAATCAGATTACATGACATAGACTTTGCAAATACTCGACAGAATTGAGAAATGGTAAAGGATGTCAGAAGTTGTAGAGTTTATTTACATGTAGCAATTTGTGGTATGGGGCAGCATAGATAGTGCTGATAGATAGATAATGTTTTTCAACATTGAATAAACTTAAAAGATCTTACAATTCTAAATGTTGTCCAACTTTTACATTTTAAAGAAGTAATTCACATTGTTCCCATTTTACATTTGAATGCTTGACACTATTGCTGTGTATTTTAGGTTTGTTTGGAGGTGCTGGTGTCGGCAAAACTGTACTGATCATGGAACTGATTAACAACGTTGCCAAAGCCCATGGTGGTTATTCAGTGTTTGCTGGTGTTGGCGAGAGAACACGTGAAGGCAATGATTTGTACCATGAGATGATCATGTCTGGTGTCATTAACCTTAAAGATAAGAGCTCCAAGGTTTGTCAATTAACTCTTTTCTTATATTCTATTACTGCATCTAGTGAGATTTTCCTGTAGTTACAAGTAATAACAATCTCTTTACACAAATTATGACAAAATGGATTGCAAAGAGACACTTTTCAAGTCAAGTAACTTTTTACATTTTTGTTTTATTGTAATGAAATCATAACTAATATACACCCTAAAAATAGCCCAGAAGTCTGAAAGCTAACATAAGCCATTATAAAGGCTTGATACAAAATATTTTAATAAATCAAATAAAAAATATAATTGTTATTGTTCATTGAAAATAATATATAACAAACTTTAGTGAATGTATTTTTGGTATGCTCTTGCAGGTAGCACTTGTATATGGACAGATGAATGAACCTCCAGGTGCTCGTGCTAGAGTGGCCTTATCTGGTCTGACTGTTGCTGAATACTTCCGTGATGCTGAAGGACAAGATGTGCTTTTGTTTATTGACAACATTTTCCGTTTCACCCAAGCTGGTTCTGAGGTAAGCATCACAGTTACTTTGTAAGTATATTAACATGATGCCCATACAGGTTTGATATGTGGTACCATCAATCATTAGTCCAGCTACAATCATGTGCAAAATTGTTGGAACACTTTTTCATGGGCGTTTTTGTTTGCATTTAAAAATATATGCAAAATCTATCAATTTGATGTGCAAACCCCCTCCCCCCTAAGCAATGTTGATTGGTCTTTCAAATGACAACCGTTTCACATTCCCACAATTCAAACGGGGGAGAGGGGGAACGGAAAAATGATGTTGAAATATTTTTCATGTTAAAACCAGATAATGTCCCAAGGTATTTTGAACATGATTGTAGCTATTGCTTTCCTTTGTTTTGATGAAGTATTGTAATATTGCATGGTGATTTGTTTAGGTATCTGCTTTGCTTGGCCGTATTCCATCTGCTGTAGGATATCAACCAACTCTTGCCACTGACATGGGTACTATGCAGGAGAGAATTACTACCACCAAGAAAGGATCCATCACATCAGTACAGGTATATATTAAAAGGCTGGAATTCTAACACTGTTACATTGTGTAACACACGATGTACAGAACACAACTTATCAAGTTGTTTTGTCTATCTATTTTTATAAAAATAACACTATTTTTTCTGAAGTACTGTCAAAGCTTCTTCAATTCTATTAGATTGCTTTTTTAACAAATGCATGCATCCAAGACAAGATATTAAATTATTAGGATAAAGATTTGGAAATGTAATAAGATACATCAAACCCTTTTTGACATTTTGTTGTTGTTAGGCTATTTATGTGCCAGCTGATGACTTGACTGATCCTGCTCCAGCTACAACCTTTGCTCACTTGGATGCCACAACTGTGTTGTCTCGTGGTATTTCTGAATTGGGTATCTATCCAGCTGTAGATCCTCTTGACTCTATCTCACGTATTATGGACCCCAATATTGTTGGAGCAGAACATTATAATACAGCCCGTGGTGTACAGAAGATCCTCCAGGTAATGTACAAACAACAATAATCACCATAATAAACCATTGTTGTTTTGCCAACTTTTATTTGAATTGATGCTATAATAATATTTTACAAGGAAGAAATTGATTTGATTATAAAATTGGTAAATTCTGCTTTGGACATCAAAGTGGTAACCTGATATTCTAAAGAGATACTATGATGTCTAAGAGGTTTATGCTAAAGTGTTATTAACTGATAATTCTAGGACTACAAATCCCTTCAAGATATCATTGCCATCCTTGGTATGGATGAATTGTCTGAAGATGATAAACTGACTGTTGCAAGAGCACGTAAGATCCAGAAGTTCCTCTCACAGCCTTTTGTAACAGCTGAGGTGTTCACTGGACACGAGGGAAAACTTGTCCCACTCAAGGTATTAAAAGCAAGCCTTGCTACAATTTATTGCAAAAATACCAACTTGCTTACAAGTCTTTTTTCTTTAATTGCAGGAAACAATTTCTGGTTTTGGAAAGATCCTAAAAGGTATTATTTGGTTATAGTTTTGTTTTCAATATTTTTATTATTCTGCTGTAGTGAGAGTACAAATATTATACCTGTGAAACATTAAAAGTGTGAAACATAAATAGTACTAAATAGTGATATTTTATGCTAATTCTATTGTTTTTTTATTGTTTAATTAGCATTATTTAGTACTATTTAGTACTATTTATGTTTCACACTTTTAATGTTTGTACTCTATTGTCAAGTACTGTTGAAATCACTAATTATTGGCTTTGGTAGAAAATAAGTGCTCCTATGTTTCTAATGGTGCATTGCATTCTTTTTTCTACTAGGTGAATATGATCATCTACCTGAAGTAGCATTTTACATGATTGGAGACATAGAAGAAGCAGTTGCTAAGGCTGAAAGACTAGCTGAAGAGGCTAGCTAGATTCCTATTTGTCTGTAAAATGTAAATCCATATGTTTGTATGCTTCCCTTCATTTTTCAAGACCATGGTGGTTAAATGAATAATTTTGTGATCATTGAATGCACAGTAATTTTCTTCAAACTGTGTATTTTATTGTGAGGTCTGGTTGTGAAAATAATAAAAAACGAAAAGTTTTAGATTGTGTTGTAATGATTTTCTCCCATTAGAGACCGATCGTTTATTACGTCGCGGGGGGGGGGGGGGGGGGGGGGGGGGCGGTGGTTTCATTCCCAAAAAAGTAAATTAAATTTGTACCCCTTCTAAAATCGTTTAATAGAAAACGTGCCCCCCTCTTTCAAAGCTACAAAAGTCGGTGTTTTTGAAACGAATCCCAACGAATTCTGACCATTCAAAAATGTCCCTCCCCCTATTTTCACCAGGGTTCGTACGGATTTTGGAAAGTTTTGGAAATTGGTAATGCATTTTTCCAGGACCTGGTAAGTTTTGGGAAATTCCTTTTTCACCTGCTCGGCTATGGAAAAGTTATGAATTTTTTGTCGGTTGCCCAGCTCCTACCTTCCAAAGAACTGTTTTCGTTGTAATTAAAAAACGGCTGATAATTTTTCTGCCTGCCGCAAATTTTTGAATTGGTAAATATATGCTGAATGTTTTTACCCATGAATTTCACTTCATTTTTTCGCTTGTGTGGTTTTGGAATTTTGAGTAATAGGCTTCGAAAAAGTTTTTGAAATTTTCTCTGAGGATTCTGTACGAACCCTGTTTCACGTATTTTTTTTAAAAAAAGCTCCCCCTGCGACGTAATAAACGATCGGTCCCTTATATATTACAAATTTACAACGATATAAGACAATTATTTGCATCTATCTACATTTAACTATTCGCCGAAGGCGAATCAGTGAGCCTGAGGTGAATAATCGTTTTAGTATAAATACAAAGGTGATTATTTTAAAGAAGAAAACAGCATTGAAAGTGAAAATATTTTATTTTTTTAAAACACGAGCGTCACGAAAAGTGTCACGTAAAAATTGTAAACATTGTCTCATTGGGAAACCGTTACTGGAGATCCTCTCTGTTGGGTTTCCCTGCCTAACGTAGTGTGGCGAATTTTGTAAATAAATAAAATAAATATAATGACAAAAAAAAAACGTGAAAATTTACTATGATACCTTCAAATAGCTTGACACCAAACTTTGTAGCTTCTTTAAATTATTCGATTTTGGGACAGCATTTTCTTTAAAGTTTTCAATTTCATCTTCGCTAACAGTGACAAAACGACTACTGGCAGCCATTTTGTCCGAAAAGGTGATTATCGGCTGATAATCCGAGATAGCAAACCAATCAGAGTGCGCGATTTTGTATAATCACCTTTGTATTTATACTAAATACTAATAAAACCTGTTTTGCTTATCCTAGCTCCCAATAGTCCAGTAGTCTATAAAATACTGCTTGCATAATTAACGACACCACTGTAACTGAACATAGTTTTACGTAAGACTTAACGTAGTTTTACGTAAGACAACGTAGTTTTACGTAAGACTTGGCCACTCCTGTACAAGTGGTAGGGGTGGTCAGTAGTGCACCTTTTAGGATGGAAAAATAGTCTCCTCCTCTGGCAAAGGAATCCCAACCTTGGACAAAAAGCTCCATCTCCAGAACCCGGATAGAAATACCAGCGTTTTATGTTATTTCCTATTCTAGTTCTCCAGCCATTCTTGTTTCATGTGGTTCCTTCCTTTTAATTTCATTTTCTTATATTTTCTCTTTCTCTCTTCAATTATTATAAATATATTGTTTTGAACATAAATTGTGAAAACAAATAATTAATTCTATCTCTGTTTAAACTATTTAAAAAAACAATAACATATCTAGGTCATCACTATCGACCCTGAGGCAATCCCATCGGGAAGTCGCCGGCTTATGTGATCACTCGTATAGGTTATACAAATAAACGGTTGTTATTCTTATCAATAACAAAAGTTTATCCATGGACTAAAGCCAAACCGATCGTTTATAAAGTCAACAGAGACAACCATCAGGCGAGAGGGTTGGTATTTTGTTTCTCGTATGGAGTCCAACTGTTTCAAGATTGAGTACAGTTAGGACTTGTGTTCGCAAGAGTGCGCTTTCAAACTACATCGAAATAGTTAAAGGAGTGACAAGAAAGGGTTATGGAGAATTTTAGTTCGCGGGGATGTGGTTCATTCGCTACACCAGTGAATGTATACCTTGTATTGGCAGGAATAGCAGGATTAGTCTTGAATATATTCCCTCTATATGTTATATTGAAGCTACAAAAGAAAGCTGACCGCGTTGGGCGGGATATGCTAATAGCTGCTCTATGTATCATCGATATTTTGACAATTCTTGTTCCATTATCGTTAAATCTTGAAGTAAAGGCAAGATGTATGGATACAAGTACACCATCAGGCCGTCCAATGATATGTGAAATATTCTTTCTAATGTTCATCTGGCTCAAACTTTGTGCTATGTTCCTTATAACTGTGTTGAACTACTCATCTTATTTGGCTCTTAATGTGAAGGGTCAGTACAGTGATCGACCAAGTATTGGAGATCGCCTCTCAAACTCTTTTCACAGAGCTAAATCGAGAACAAACAGAACAGACGAGCATAGACGATCTGCTATGGTCATAGCCGGCATAGTCCTAGGTATTGCTTTGGTTACCTTTATTATTTCATCTCTACCTTATATAGATTTAGGACCAAAAGGCGAGTATGATATGAATTCCAACTCGACCGACATATTGGCATTGAAGCAAGAAATTCAATTGTGTCATCTTGAACAAATAAGTTTTCCTCTCAAGGTGAAGGAATACACGTTTCTTTTCGCCGTGTTAATGAGCACAGCGGCCTGTTTAATACTCCATCTTGTTCACAGTATTCTGAGTTGTTTCAGCTGTTGTTTCTGGAGGGAGAATCTACGCGAGGCACAAGAGCTTGATATTCAAATGATCGGTAGGAACTCAGATGGTGGGGGTTTACATTCAGTACAAAGTGTACAAAGTGTAACAGATAGTTATGCTAGAATGACCTTCGCTCTGGGAGTCGTTTACTTCTCTACCTGGGTTCCTCTAATGGTAAGAACATACTACTTCTGGGGCCGGTTGTACGAAGGGTGAATAGCGCTATCCACCGGATAAATCTTTATCCAGCGGATAAAATCTATAAAAAACCTATGCAGTGGATAACTTTTATCCACGGATAACTTTATCCACCCTTTCGTACAAGCTAGCGGTCCCTGGAAGCGCATTTTCCTTAACCCAGCAAGCGCGCCTTATACATTTATAGTCATTAATTCACTACAGTTTCCTTTAAACTGTTTTAAAAACTACAGCGATCGTGAATATCTCTCTCTTGAAAATGATCGTATTCACTTTGAACTTGAAGGTAGTATTCCATGTAAAGCAGGATTTGATGGCCAGACCTTAGGTGCACCATACAGCCATAACATCTATTTAACGACCTTAGCTGTGCATGAATTAGAACTAGTAATTAACGTAGTTTCAAACTATTGCTGTTTAATTAATTGAATTAACACTTTAGCGTTAAATTGGTTAGTATGATCTTTCATCAATGCATCGACACCTAGACTGTTTAGAGGGTTTCATGATAGTCACCAAGAATGACGAGCTAGTAGTCAGAGTACCCTGATATTCACACCTTAGTAATTAATCATCACAACGAGTCATCTGTGTGATGTAATTCTAAAAACACGAGAAGTTGAGATGATTTTTCCAAGCTATTTTTAGTATTTCCTATGTGTGCGTGCATGATAATGATTTCCCCAGACAATGCCTTAAAGGGAGGATTAGGAACATCACGATTGACTAGAAGTGATTAGAAGGTACTTCACGATTTCATTTTTAATCAAATATCACGCTTTACACTAAACAGGCCTCAGTTCAAGTCAACTAAATGCGGGACAATCATGAATTGACGATAACCAGCGCGGGAATGCGTGATGCGTTGGCCTTTGTATAAGGGAACTATTAGAGTACAAAAGAATTAACACTTACGTTTCGGACGATCCAAAATCAATTTTGCACTATTTTTAAGCTCTTCTCTATAAATGTTTGACTGAACCTATCAAATGATACGTATTTTGAATGCAGTTCAGTTAAGTTGTCAAGGGCTGATCGTTACATCGATTTATAATTAAAACCGCAAGCAGATAAACCTAGGGGACTTCGTGTCCTATTAATTGTTTGTGTGCCATGAATGCTGGTGTGTGTACTAAATCGATAAAATAAAAATAGTTATGCCTGGCACGTTTGAATTTGTTTTTTCGCCTACGTCGTCAGCACCTTTGATTGGCAGGCAGCGAGAAAAGTGAACATAAACATTCCAACGTACAAAGTGCAACCATCGAGTTCACAGAATTATCACTGTAATGAAGACTTTACTGATTTGGCGTAGTCACCTTTCCGGAAAAACACATCTATAATTGCGCATGCTTTGTATTCTTCGACCACTCGTTATCTGAGTTATTTAGTTATTATGGTGTTATAAAGTTTACACGATTTTATAACTTTTTTCATTCGTCACTCGCTTGTGCGCTTTTTTCATTAAAAAGACTAAAAAACAACCATAGACAATCCCCATTGAAATCTTAGTACCTTTTCGTGTTGTTGCATGGGAAATAGTCAAATGTGCAAATTGCACTTTTATTCATCATCATCGTCATTATCACTAATCACTAACTAGATATGATCATCGTCGTTTTATCCATTGTACCATATGATGTCACCATGCATCTTTAACATCATAATCACCATCATAATCACCACTATATCCTTAGCATCATATCTTCACCATCTTTATCATTACACCTTCATAGTCGCCATCAACATTATCACCACCATTATCATCGTCACCATCATCACTATCACCACAACTATCAAACATCACTATCATCATCGTTACCATTATCATCGTCATTTATCATGTTCATCATCATCACTATTAGCATTGTTTCTTTCAGGTTGCGATGGGTATCGTGATGTCTTCAGTTTCGTTCAGGAATGATCTCAAAGAGTACTGTTTATCAGGAACGTTCTCAAATCAATTCATGGATCCTATCATCTATGCACTGTTGATTAAACAATACCGTCAAGGTTATGTACATTTATTAAGGACGATATTTGATTGGCTCAGATATTTACCAGGTAAGTCATCACATTATATCGAAACTATAATTTTGTCTCGTTTTTTAAATACAAAATTGTTCTTGAGACGTTTCCATCTAGCCTCCTCCGCAGGCAAACTATCTCGCCTTCTGGGGTTCCTGTGGCCGAGAAGGATTCTATTTTGTCATAACACAGGAAACCCAACGCAAAGGGAAAGTAATGACAAAGGAAGCCCAATATAGAAAGGAAGTCCGAATTCCGGTTGGGTTGCCTGCGGAGGAGGCTAGTTTCCATCTATCACCACAGATCTTCCTCAGTATAATTGGTTGCGTTTGCGTATTCGTGGTGTTAAAATCATGTGCGTGCGCACGAGAATCTCTCGGTAGAGGTACGTTTGTTTCTGGAAACCTCATGATACAAAATCTGGGAAGGATTTTATCATTTTTCCAGAAATAACCACTGGTACCGCGAATGGACTGGAGATTGCACAACCGATAAGAACTATGGGTCTTTTATATTATTGGGTGCCAGATCGGTTTGAATTACCAAAATGAACTACATATATATATTTGCTAAGCCGAGTATGTTTTATACTGGGTGAGTGTTAGCCTGAGAAAACAGACGTTGTTTCACTCCTCGTCCCCCCGCGGACGAAGAGGAGCGAAACAAAGTCTGTTTTCTCAGGCTAAGTGAGTGTGTTACGCCCGGGCAATGTCCAGTAGAAATGTAATTGGTCTTTGTACTTTTTGCGCGGGAAAAGTCAGCCGAGTTCCAATCACAGCCGGAGGTGACAGTTTTAGATAGCTATCAACAGTCAAAGCTGTACTTACTTAGGTTTCTATTTTATCATCAGGAAAGCTGTTAGCATTCCAGACGAAGAAGATGGAACAGATCTCTGTAACAATTACATCAGCCAACTTCTGATATCCAAGACAAGTCATGTATTTAACTGGAGAGTAACTACTCGCTTCTCAGTGCCGCCATGCAAAGTCACTTGTGGATTGAACGTTATAATGCCGCAAAACTATGATCACTTTATTGACTCAACGCTATGCACAAGCTTTTGTTTGCATAATAATAATAATATAACCATTTATTATTAGTCGCGGTTTGCGGAACACTGTTAGAAAGGAATATGTTCAATAGGAAATAAGGCAGCAAAGGTTTTTACTCCACGTTTCCAAGAAAACAGACAAATTCAGCCCCCCCCCCTCCCCCCCCCCCAAAAAAAAGAAAAATTCTCCAAATGAGGCGTCGAGCAACCGTAATGAATACAGCAATAACTGCTTGACTTTATTCAAAAGACATTGTAGCAGATTTGTACATTAATAATTACTATAATAATCTGTACAATGTGAAAACGTGAAGAAAGGTGCAGAAACTGCCATTGACACTGACATTTTTAGCATAATGTCGACGTTTAAGATTGATAGTTTATATAGCTAGTAAATACAGGTTTATATTTTCGAACTTCTTGTGTTTATTATTCTTTTGTTTGTAGTCTTTTTAAAGACCCAGGATTTATTGTTTCCATGTATTAATTTCTCTCTCCTTCCCGCAACACACCCCTATCAATGCCTGATCAGGACCACCTTTGCTGGTATGGCAAGTGATCTATGTTTACTCGATAGGCTAAGTAGAGGTCCCACTTCACTTTTAGGATTCTGTTTTCTTCCTGGAGCAGAACCTCTGATGGCGTCAAAGATTTCGTTATGACGTCAACCGTTTGATCACCATAGAAACAGCGTTTCTATAGCAATTTAAGTTAGAGTTAGCTTGGTGCTGAGTTCTGTCGAAACTGTCGCAGTCCTTGTAGAAACACCTTCTTTGTTTGCTCCATCATCTCTTGGTAAAATTTGAGATCTTCTTCTTTTGCTTTTAGAGTGGAATTTAAAGCTTCTTTTAGGGCGTCGTTTTCGTCTTTTTGAATTTCCAGCCTGAAGAGAAAAAGGAAATATAAATGTATAACACATATAAACATCTCCCTTATAATAAAGTTGCCCATTTTACTTACCAAGTTCTTAATTCTTCTACTTCGTCATTGATTCGTTCACTATCATCACCAGCCATTCTCGAAGATGAGCCCCGCTGCTTGACTTTAGATGAATTCATGGATTTAAAATTCTGTGAAGACTGTACTCTTCCTAATTGTTTTTCAATATGTGTATTCACTCGTCGCTGCTCTTGGAGTCTGGTAGTGACTTGGAAGCATTTGCTTTTCTCTTCGTCATTTCTGAAAGGTATTTGAAACATCAATGCATCAATTCACAATGAACACGTAAAGAAGACATGAAATATGGAAACAGAAGAATTACATGTCGAAGCTACATTGCACAGGGGCAACAGCAAAGATAGAATGGAAGATAAATATAGAGAAAGAGAGGACGAAAGAAGGAGAGAGAGAACGAGAGATAGAAAGAGAGACATAAAATGAATGGAATCACATTGAAAGATATAAAAAGTGTACTATGGATGGGAATGGCTAAATTAAATTGTGAACAAAATGGGATCATATACGGTGAAGAGGTAGACCTTTTGGCTGACTCACCGTTTCTGTAGAACAGCAACAAGCTCTAAAAGACGATCTCGTTCAACTTCAGCAACTTGACAAGTAGATTTTATCTCCTGGATCTGACACCGCAAAACATGCATCTCCTCACTGAAAGCAAATTATCAAGTATTAGTTAAGACGTTGCAAGAACTGCAACAATTATAATCACTTTATAATTAAAGCATTATCTTTTACGTAAAAGCGATCATGAAACACAGTAATTATCATGAAATAGTAAGCTGTTTAAAAGTGACTTTCTCATAGGGAGGAAGAGATCGCCGGGTTCATGACTATTTATCAAGTTATGAAGGATGTAGGTACCATCTGTAGAATACCCACACCGCGAAAATAGGCGTTATAAAAAATAGCCATATGAAAACAATACAATAGGATCTATATGACACTATATAATAAATAGAAACTAGCGAGTAAACTAGTATAGGCTGCGTCGGTGTTTGATATAAACGATAGGTAATATAATGAAATTTGTAACACCGTAAAATGTTGACTCTTCGTCGAAGTAAAAAGCATATATACACCTATTTCAAAAAACGTTGTCAAAAGGAGATCTGCAATCTGAGACCGAAATGAATTGTGGGGTACGGCAGTTTTTTCTCATTGCGTGCACTTTCTGGCTTCGGATATGGCGACGGTAAATATAAATCTGAAGGTGCTAAGCACAAAAAAACGAAAAAAGGGCCAGGCCTGGTTTTTGCAGTACGCAGTTTTCCTGAATTCATTTCGGTCTCAGATTACAGATCCAGATCTCCTTCTGACAACGTTTTTTGAAATAGGTGTATAATAAAATGAGAAAATCTGCAACAATCAGATACCCGCATAGGAACTTTGCTCAACATTCGCGCGTTTTGTATTTCTATGTATGTGGGTATACATACCTATTACTGGCGCTACTTCGTCTCGCTCTACTGTTTCGTCCAGCACTTGGTGGTGTTGGAGGTAGTGGCCCATATCCTAAACGGCTGTTTCTGTATGCGGGAGACTGGGGCTGTCTTTGTTCTTTAAGAAAAGGAGGGGGTTTGGGTCCCAGGTCTTCAGTAGAACAGACAGCGTCAGCTGTTTCAGGTCGAGCTGGTGGTGAAGGAGGGGGTCTATTTTCAATGTTTTCTTTTTCAGTTCTTTCTTGTCGTAGTTTTTGTTCAGTGTTTTCTAGTTCTCGCTCTAGTTCCTTGACTCGGTTTTCTTGTTGTGCACAAAGCTGTTTTAAACGGTTTATCATGTTCGTGTCTTGAGTAACGATCACTTGTGGTGGTGTAGGTGTGGCAGGTTTCTTTGCAGATTGTTTTAGATGTTCTTGTTCACGCTGAAATAATCACACCTTTAGTTTAAATCAGCCATGACGATGATAAAACTAATAGTTCTTGTTATTAGAGAGATGATATGAAGTTCAAATAATGTTAAAGATAAAAAGTATGTTATTCATTTGTCTCACGACAACCTCGTTCCCAGGGCCCTCTCCCTTCGCTTTTGGGTGGGGCGGGATCACGAATGGCGAAGGTTTGAACTGTGACGTTTCAACTTCGACACAAACTCGACATTCGTGAGACAAGTGTATAACAAACTACTTATCTCATATCGATGAATTAGTCCAGTTTATAATTTAAATGTTGATGGAAATTATAGGAGTGAAATTATGTTGTTATTGAATTGGGTTGTGGTCGTTTGGGTTGTTGTCTTCAGTGATAAATATCACGATCGACTGTTGGTGTTATCTGGCGTTTCAAGTTCCTGAGGGTAAGTCATCTTAAGAGTAAAGAAACTACAAGACAGTGTGTGGACATGATGGATTTCTTTTTTAATACTTAACGCAGAAAAATGAAAAGAAATTCCAAAAAAAAAAAAAGAATGAAAAGAAAGACAAAGAATCGAAAAGAAAGGAAAGCAATGGAGGGAATAATGGAAAAGGAATAAGAAGGAAGGACAAACAAGAAAAAAGAAATGACAAAAGGTCTGAAAGCTTGCAAATGAGTTGATAGTAATCAATAATAACGATCGTCGATGTTCTCACCATCAGTGCAGCAATCAGTTCATCATCATGTGAACCTTTCTCCATTAATGTCTTGATCTGTGCCTTGACACTCTTCAGTTCATTGGACAATACTTTGTTCCTTGCTTTTGATGCATCCAACTTTTGCTGTAGTCGGCTGTGATCTCCTGTCATTTTGTCAAGTTCACCTTGTGTTTTCTACAGTAAAATCGTGGTTAAAATATACCATTTCCTAATTTGAATTGATTTTCCAAGAAAACAAGAAGATAAACAACTTTAAAAACTAGTAGGATTCAATTTATTTGTATTAAAAAAAAATGTAGAACAGCTGTACTTTTGACTGGATTATCGTATTTACTTGAATAAGCGCCGCATCGCTTATTAAATTTTTCGCGCTTCAAATGCGGCGTTTATTCGAGGGTGGCGCTTATTCGAGTGAATACAGTAACTGACTTTTTCTCACTTAATTTCAAATTTATGTCTTGTTTACTTATAAATGTAAATGTTATACCTCTAATGTATCTTTTCGATCCTTTTCGATCTTTTTCAGCATAGATTTGTGTTTCTCGTCATAATGTGATGACATCATGGAGGGTGTGGCCATTGATGAACGAAGCAGGAAGTTACTAGAAGTTGTAGACCCGCACCTTGCAACCTCATGAAGCTGACTCTTCAACTCAGTAACCTGTGATGGGAAGCACTTTCAATGCTATCAACTCTGAATATTTCAATTTTATATTATAACTATAATTAATTATTATAGTTATTGCAATATTTCAAGATACAATGTCAGTATTTTATAGTATTTCAAATTATTATTATTAATTGTACATTAATAAAATTACACATATGAAGTTGAGTGGTTTCCAGCTTTAATGTATTCGCTCAACATACCAAGTGTTTAGATCAGAGTATCAAACAACGAAAACCGTTTTTAATGACCACTTAGCAGAAGATTACCATTAGCAGAAGATTTAACAACGAAAACATTACCATTGCTTGTGTGCATTTACACAAAAATGACCTGAGTGTTTCACATTATTTTCTCATAATGTTTATTATTAACTTTAATAAGAAAAACCCAAGAGGACTAAGGGGTAAAAATATTGGCTGTGCTTGTTAGGAATCAACACACCTAAAAGATACCCAAAGTCCTTTAAAAAAGGGTGTGGCATGGACCCTTTTTGCCCCTAAAGATAAAAAAAGTGCAGAAGGTGATGTAATTTTCGTTTTTCAATATACTAAAAGATACCAGTTGCTGATTTTTACCACTAAGAGACTCAATGAGCATACCCAACACTTTTACACCTGAGCCTCCCCCTCTAGGTAAAAAAAATAGAATCACATGCAGCTATCTATAACATTAGGTACCTTATTTTGTAAAGCAGATATTTGTTGTTGTCGTCCTCTCCATCCACTTGGTTCATTCAATATTGATGCTACATTAACATGTTCACCTAATTCTTTACCAAGAACCTATAAGAAATAACACTGAAATAGTAAGTCATCATATTTTTTTTCTAGTTAACTTTAACTGAATAAAGACAAGAAACCATGGCAACAAATTATAATTTATACAAATTAGATGTGTGTTGAGTTTTTCCACCTTTTTAAGGAATTTGTGGGTTATCATTCATAAGTGAGTTATTAATTTTTTTAAATAAAGTCCCAAAGCATTTTGACGTGGACTTGGGTCAGTTACAGTCAATAATGTATTTTTGTTGTCATAATTAAAAAACTAAATGACATAAATATGAATGACAATACCTTGTTGACAATTTTGAGTTCCTTTTTAAGAGATTCACATTGGTTGCGATACTCAGCCATTTTGAAATTCGCATTTTTAAGCTTCTCTTGTAATTCTTTTGTTTCCTGGAAAAATGACCAAAATATAATCATTTAAATAGTATCAATATATCAGGATTTATGGTTAAATGGACTATCAAAGTTACAGCTAATTTATAAAACATTACAAAATATGAATAAAGAAACAAAAATAGATAAAGAAAAATAGAAAAAATAAACAAGAAAATATAATTTGTACCTCATTTGATCCTTTGTGATTTGTTGCTTGTACTTGCATGACTTTGGGCTGACCAACGATCTAAATTGATTAATATGTATCACAATTAGCTAGAACTTACAGTGCAAATAGAGTAGGCTACTATAGGATAAGAATTTGGACTATATATCAACCGCCTTTTCACTATTCTCACCATATAATAAAATTAATCAATCTCACCTTTGACTCTAGTTCTTGTACTCTCTTTGAGAGTTGTCTGGCTTTACTTTTCTCACTTTGAAGGTCTGCTGTCATTTCACGGTTCTTCTTTGATAATTCAACAATCTTACCAGCTGCAGTATCAGCAGCAACTCCTGTTCCTGTTAACACAAACAACACAATAACTAGGTGATCTCGCTTCAAAGCGCGCAAAGGATTGTTTGTCAAAACGAATAGTTCCAAAATTGCGCCTCAAGACAAAAACCATTTTGGTTACTTTTAGGCATAACTATATTTTATTGCTTGCCTATTGAGTTATCTCCCCAATATTCGTAATTCTGATCAAAAAGGGGACAGTGAGATCGAGAAAAATTTAATAAGCGCAGCGATGCTTATAAATTCAAGTAAATACAGTACCTGCTAATGCCTTTCTCTCATTGTCTCTTTGTTTTCTGATTATTCTCATTTCCTCATCTCTTTCACCAAGAAGCTTGTACAGTCTTCCATTCTCATCTTTAAGAACCTTAGTGGAAAGACAACATAGACATCATTATTTACATTAACACGTGCACTTCTTAGTGCAGCCATGAAAGCAAATGCACTTCTATGGTAATGTTGATATATGAAGAAGAAACTATTTGTGCAAAACAACTTTTTTTGGTGCAAAATAGCTGCATTTTAACTTTATTTAATGTAACACATTCTTTAGAACTTGAATAAAACAATGTTTGTTGATCTTTATTCTTAAAACATACACCAAATTGAAATATAATGACCACTTTGAATAATAGCCTGTAAAACAGGCATGTTTTTTTGGGAAAATCGGGTTTTGGGTTTCCTGTTTTTAACGAGCGAGCAAAAAGGAAGTGTAGGGGGAGGGGGAAAGGAAGAAAAGAAGGGAAGTCTTAATCTAAAATCACATTCCCAAAAGCACAAGAACGGAACGCTTCAGTAGGTTTGGCTGTAAAACAAACTGAGCAATGTGAATGATAAAATGGTCTATTAAAAATGATAACTAATGAGCTAAACACTTACCCTATTGGCTTGTTTGAGTTCATCAAGTTCACTATTCATACGTAGTCTCTCATCGTCAGGAACCTTGTCATCCAACTGAAATGATTTCCATTTTAAATACCTGTTAGTAATGCTCCTTCAATTGAACACCACTATTCTTATTCTTATTATTTTGTTAATTTCATTTTTTAATGGAATAAGTTCTAGGCTATGTGATTTATGTTGTATTTTATAGTAATTATTTTGATGGATTGCTTGAGAATAAAGATTTACGTCAACATGAATATTAGTAATTAGTATAAATACGCAGGTGATTATAGAAAATCGCGCGCGCTGATTGGTTTGCTATCTCGGATTATCAGCCGATAATCACCTTTTCGGACAAAATGGCTGCCAGTAGTCGTTTTGTCACTGTTAGCGAAGATGAAATTGAAAACTTTAAAGAAAATGTTGTCCCAAAACCGACTAAAGAAGCTACAAAGTTTCGTGTCAAGCTATTTAAAGGTATCATAGTAAATTTTCACGTTGTTTTTTTTGTCATTAAGCGAGACAATGCGAGCCGGACACTTTCGAGTGACGGTCGCGCTTTTAAAAAATAAAATATTTTCACTTTCAATGCTGTTTCCTTCTTTCTTTTTTGAAATAATCACCTTTGTATTTATACTAAAACGATTATTCACCTCAGGCGAAGTGATTATCGGTGAATATTTACCTCGCAGCTCGAAGACTCGCCGCTCGGTAAATATTCACCGATAATCACTTCGCCTTCGGCGAATAATTGTTAAATATAAAGTGCATTATGAGACATGTATTCAATGATGTCATTAACCCTTTCATCATCAAATTTATTATTCAAATCATACCTATTGTAAATTTCTTAGAGTTAAATATTAAACGCAAAAAAACTATCTTAGGTTAAATCTTTGATCTTACACTTAAACTTAATATTAAACCTGCTTTTGAAAATAACGAGATTCATGGGTTATCATGATATTAAATGGTATATGTCGTTCATACAATTAGAAATTGTGATTTTAAACCTTTCATTACAAGTAAAACATTCGCAAAAAGTGTTTATTTATGAAATATACCCTTTTATAGAGGACTAAGTCGTCCTTTTTTGTCAAGACTTCGGTTGAAAATCGGTACCTTTAGTTCTAAATCATCTTCAAGCCCCCAGCCATCCTTTGTCGATACCGCTGTGGTCTCTTTAGCAGAAGCTTTTTTCTGCTTTCTAGCGAGTAGTTTTTTCTGTTGTTGTTCCTGTATAAGCTGAAACTGATGTTTCAGTGTCTCTGAGTCGGCAATACTCATCGTTTTAATGGTATTTAGACGATATTTTTACACTGTATATGTTGGGCGCCATCTTGTATTTCTCGTTGACAATGACAACAACTGAAGAGAAAGCAGCCACAGGAAACCCAACTCATATACAACAATATACTCTTTCAAATGAGCTAACTTAATAAAGATTTAGCAATTGACAAAATCATTTAATTTTTAAAGAAATAGAGAGTAAATAGATTGTAATATGTCTGAAGTTTGAGCCAACTTATGGCTTAAAAGTTGACTTAAACAAAAGTTGCTTGTGGTCTTCCTGTGTACAAGACGGGGTAAGATGATCAGAGGGGGAGTGTGGTAACAATGTCGTGAAACGTGTTTTGACAACTCGAGAGAATGCAAACGCATAAAATGCACTTGTTCGTGTGAATTCTACCTTTATTTTGATACCTTGAAAGATTTAACACCGTGTTCTTTGTCGAAGAAAAAACTCAAGCGTATTTGATATGGAAGATTATGAGAAAATTCGTATAGTAGGTCGTGGTGCTTACGGGACTGTTTATCTTTGTCGTCGACTCGTCGACAACTACTTGGTCATTATCAAACAAATTCCTGTAGAAGAGATGACCAAAGAAGAACGACAATCTGCTCTCAACGAAGTAACTGTCCTTTCAAGATTCAAACATCCTAATATTATTCGTTATTTTCATAGTTTTGTGGAGGACAAAGCGTTGATGATAGCGATGGAGTATGCTCAAGGTTTGTTCATTCATTTTTTTTCTTGTATTTTTTCTTATTTTTTATGTGTCGTTCAATAAGATTTTCTTTTTAAAATAGTCATTATTATTAATAAATTCTCGTGTTCTTTCCATGACAACATTTACATTAAACAACTTTTCCATCTAATTTTCCCTATTTTTCCATCTAAATTTCTTTATTTGTACCCTTTTTAGCCAATCTTCCTTAAATTTTTGCATATATATGTATTTGTGTCTTTCAGCATAGAAGTGACCAGAAATTATTTGATAAGGGCAAACTTTGTTTTCTTGGTTTTTAATAATTTAATTTTAATAGAAAATTATTAAAATAATTGGTTACTAATATAAACAAATTTTCATCAAATATTGTGTTTATTATTACTGTTGTCTTTGTTTAATATTATTTTTTAGTAAAATTTATTATATTAAATTACTATTTTTACTATCTTTGGTTCTTGCATTGTATTTACTGACTATTGTATTTACTTAGGTGGAACAGTATATGACTACCTACAGCAGCGAGGAGGAAAGCTCTTAGATGAAGATGAAATCCTTCGTCTGTTTGTTCAAATTTTGCAGGCATTGATGCATGTACACAAGGAAAACATCCTTCATAGAGACTTGAAAACACAAAACATCTTACTCAACAAAAAGAGGAAAGTTGTGAAAATTGGTGACTTTGGGATTTCAAAAATCTTGAGCAGTAAGAGCAAAGCAAATACTGTTATTGGTTCTCCATGTTATATCTCACCTGAATTATGCGAGGGCAAGCCATACAACCAAAAGAGTGATATATGGGCATTAGGTTGTGTTTTGTATGAACTAGCTACATTAAAACGTGCCTTTGAGGCTACAAATCTCCCAGCTTTAGTACTCAAGATAATAAGAGGCAATTTTTCACCTATCCCAGAAAGGTATAGCTTGGAACTTCGTAGACTGATTTTGAGTATGTTATCTTTGGATCCTAATAAGAGACCTGCTATACCACAGATTATGGCACAACCTATTGTTATAAATGCATTATTTGATCTACCCACTGATGTTGGCCGTGTCCCATGTACTCGTATCCCTAGAGCATTTACAGGAATTTCAGGTATGTAACAAGTCTTGAATTCTTGATGTTATACTTGGTATACATAAAGATAATTTTGTGAGAGTTGTTGAAAGAAAAGACAAAATCCTTTTGTTTCTGTTCTCTCTTATTTAATACACCTGTAAAATGGAAACATTTCATAAACAAGTATATGTACCATAGTCACTTTACAAAACTTTTGATGATTTTTTGACATTATGTTGACATTTTTTCATCTCAATCGGCCAATCAGGTACAAGTTTATATTGAAAGGCGGAGTTTATATCGAGAGGCGGAGACTTTAGATACTTTGATGTCTGTAATTGGTCCGATTGTGATGAAAAAATGTCAAAATAGTGTCAAAAATTCATCAAAAGTTTTTGTAAGTGACTACGGTACAGCGAGTCGCACAGTAATGCATTTCATTATTCATTCATTCAACCATCTACCCATCCCTCCATTTATTCTTATTTTGTTGATGTTTTGTTTCAGCTGCCATCCCGCCATCACGGTCTAAATCAACAACTAAAGGTTTGTCACAACTGCCTCGTACAGCATCTTCAAACTCAGCCTGTACAATATTGGATGGACTCCCTGACAATCTTGGGTCCTTTTCCTTAAAGCCAACAGAGCCCCAACATTTAGTGTTCCATTGGGGAGGAGGAATAAATACACCAACAAAACTTCACATGCCACAGCATGATTCTGATGTCAGTCAAGTAAGTTTGGAAATATTTTGCTGATCAGAAAATAATATTGATTAAGTCACTAGAGGAGTGATTAAGTCACACAGACTAAGTCACATGGTTAATGTATGCAACTTCTCTTGTAGGTTTCTACAGGAAGGACACTAAAGACAGGAGTCACAGCTAATGGACACATGATTATTTGGGAGGCTAGTAAAAATTTAGTTTCCATGGAAACTAAAGAATGGATTCCTAGAATACTAGAGGGCCAGTCAGGTGTAACTATCATACAGGTTTCATGCGGTGATCTCTTTGTTGCTTGTTTAACAGGTATGCAAGTGAATAAACATTTACTAACTATTTAGGACATAATAGTATTTAGTTATCAACTATTAATTTAGTTATTTTCTAACTAAGAATTCACTCAGGTATGAACCACACAATGCACATTACAATAAAGGACACAATGGTTATTGTCACTGTTCTGCTCCAGTGATATCCACAAGTTTGTACAGATACATGTGTAAATTTACTTTTTCTTCATGGATATAATGGTATACACTCTACTTTGTTTTTTACAGATCGTGGTATTTTGATGACTTATGGCAGTGGTATGCACGGTTGTCTTGGGCATGGCAATACTAATGACATTAATCAACCCAAAATAGTTGAAGCATTACTTGGCTTTGAAGTAGAACAAGTCTCTTGTGGGTCATCTCATATCATGGTAGTGACAGCTGATCATGAGGTGTTTGCATGGGGACGTGGTGATAATGGAAGATTAGGTAAGTATGTTAGTCCTCTATAGTTGCAATAGAAGTTGCAGATTATTAATAATATTTGAATATTTGAACAATTCCCAAATGATTCCAATAATTATTGTTAGGAAAGTTTCCATTTTTTTCAGGGGTTCAATTTATAAAAACCCCTTAAGTTTTTAAATCATGGATTGCAAACTCATGATTTATTAGTATGTGTAGTCTTGCACAGAACTGCAAACATACCAGCAAAATTTAAATACGCCCATGTTCTAGCAGTTCATATTACTTAATTATCTCAAGTATGTGTAGATCTATGTACTATTTCTTTCTTAAAGTTTACAATCTTATGATTGTCAGAATGTCACTTTCTTCATAAAACCTTGTGCAACTGACAGACCAAAGTGTATCAGCCTCTCTGAAAACCACTCTCAACTGCCATAATCCCCTAAAAATCACACAAATTGCTTAAACGCATTCTGTAACAAGCAAGGAAAATAATTGAGTAAAGATGGTAATGGCAAAGCCTTCATAAAATCAAAATTAACAATACTTCCAATACTTTATTTGCCATTAGGTACTGGTCGTCAAGAACTCCACACAACTCCTACAGCAGTAGCATTGCCAGAAAACTGTAGAGCACGTTCAGTACATTGTGGTATAGATGGATCAATGGCTATCACTTTGAACAACAAACTATTAGCATGTGGAAGCAATAGGTAAGAAAAATAACACATGATAATATTCTTTCAACAATTCCATCTACAAGTGATGTTAACAGATTATTGAAATTGGGATCAATAATATTATGGCAATGAGTATTGTAGTCTCCTTCGCGGCCATTTTTAGTGTCAGGCTTCAGGACTGTGTCCCTCCTGAAGTCTAACACTAAAAACAGCTACGTGGGAGAATATGAGTTAAGCAAGATTGCTTTCAGTGAATTAATTAGTGAAAGAGTGTAAACGGAAGAAAGAAGATTGTATCTCTTAAGAAAAAAAGAGAAACATAAGACATAAAATTAATGAAATATATCATACTTTGAGAATGACAATGCAAATATCAAAATGTCAGAAAATGCTATGGATAGCATGCACAAACTTCAATTCCATGCATATGCTATTAATAACAATTTGAAATCAGATGAATTTAGGTGATGTAAGTAAAAAAACAGTTCAGTGAAGTTTGGTACATTATTACTAAAACAGGTTCCCATTTAAATCTGTACTTTTCCATTTAAATCTGTACTTATGCAAATTTTGTTGATGTGTGCTAAACACACAGATCAACCAATCAGAGAAGTTCACTTCAGAAATAATATACTCTGATTGGTTGATCTGTGTGTTTAGCACACATCAACACAATTTGCATAAGTACAGATTTAGATGGGAAAGTACATATTTAAATGGGAACCTGTTCTAAATACTCGATGGTTGTCATTATCAACAGGTGCAACAAGCTTGCTCTTGACAATGGAAACTACAACGTTGAAGAATGTTCAAACTTTACAACTGTCATCAAACCTCTTGACAGCTTTGCAGTCAAAGCTGTTGCCATGGGAACATCTCACACTGCCATTCTATTACTGGATGGCAAGTGTTTCACGTTTGGCTCCAATTCATTTGGACAACTGGGTTATGAACGAGAAAGTGGCTCACGTATGCCACAGTGTGTGAATTTCTTCAAACAAGAAAAACTTGTGCATATTGCATGTGGGGATACATTCACTGTTGTTGTTAGTAGTACAAATGAGGTATTTACTTGGGGTAAAGGAGCAAGAGGACGGCTTGGGAATGGTTCAGAGGAAGATATGCAAGTCCCTAAACCCATTACACTGCCATCAGACTTAATAGTATTATCAGTTTCTTGTAGCCATAGTAGTACATTGATATGTGGAAAAGTAGTGCAGAGAAATTAATAATATTGATAATGCAAATTAACCTCAAAGGTACAAATCTATATAATTAATTAATATATACTAAGAAATTAATTAATATATACTAAGAAATAGAATATTAAAAGGATACTTAATGATCAATTGTCTCACGATTGAGGTCATTGGTAGAAATACTGCGACGTTTCGACTGCAATCTGCTAGTCTTCATCAGGCGATGGTGTAGACTGTATGATGGTTGTCTTATATACTTTTCAACGGATTATCGGCGCTGTGATTGGCTGACGCGTGATGTCCCAGCATGCTTCTTGATTGTTGGCATCCACGCTTCCGGTAGATCGATGCCGCAATCCCTATTGATGTTGTTAGGGTGTAGTCAGATCGATCTACCGGAAGCGTGGATGCCAACAATCAAGAAGCATGCTGGGACATCACGCGTCAGCCAATCACAGCGCCAATAATCCGACGAAAAGTATATAAGACAACCACCATCGCCTGATGAAGACTAGCAGATTGCAGTCGAAACGTCGCGGTATTTCTACCAATGACCTCAATCGTGAGACAATTGATCATTAAGAGCGAGTCCGTGTGAAAACCATGCAAAATTGAAAAATGTGTCTACAACGGGTATCACCGATTTCTTTCATTTTTGGCCGAGATATGTATTTTAGTGTAAATATTACCTGTGTGCAATATAAAACAAAAATATTAAATTCTCTAGCAGATATCGAGGTTTAAGGGAATGTAGTCAGACGAACGATAAAAATTGCTTGAAATTTACACCAACTTTACAAATCAATTTCTCTAAAAATATAGCTTTTTTCTTACCTGGAATTCGTACAGACCTACTACATCATATAATAAATACAACGACAGTATCAAAGTATCAAAAGATTTATTTAAAGAAAATGTTTGCTTATTTACATATCAGGCTATGAAATCTACATTTTGAGTATGCATTCTTAACAATTCGATATACAAGATCCGGCAACTTTTTAAAACCACAAAATTTGACTGTTATGTACAACTGATAATGGTTAACAAATACAAAGAAACAAAATTCTGTAAAGTTTTAAGGGTGAAGAGATACAGTATCACGGATTTCGCGTTTTTACACGTATCCAATTATAAGACTAATGACCATTTGCGACTAAAAAAGCCGATAAGTTTTAAAATACTTACCTAAAAACAACAGCTAATGTAGTAGGGCGATTTAAGAAGTCATATAAATGTACAATGTTAAAATATTTTAATTATACGCTGTTTTTTTTATTATTATTTTCCGAAAGAAATACACACAAAAACATGCCGAGTTTGCATGCATCAACGATAATGCTAAGCTGATCAAATGGTTCAAATTACAACAAAGAGCCTTGAGTTGATTTTAATATGTATAAATATTCGAAACTTACATCTTTAAGACAGCAGATTCGTAAAATAAAAGTCGAAAACGTGGAAATTATCCAAATGACAACGACAGCGTAGCCAAGTGTGATTATCAGTACTAAACAATCAACTGTCATGAACTGGTTCCCGGTCGTTAACCATTTTAGAGTTAACTTTAAGAAAAGCATGTTATTATGACATAAAAAATGGAATGAAATAATAGTGATAATATAAACAATAAAATAAAATAATGCCGGCCCAACAGAGATCGTAAAGTAAGTTAGTGATTCTCTTCCGTCAAACAAATTGTCTATTAAAATATTTGCATACTTATGTCAGTGAAAACAAATTTTAGCCTAACGATGTATTCTACGGGTATCAGAACGTTAAAACTAAATAAATGTATATTTTTTGGACCAACTATTCTATTTGAAATAATATTTTTTACCTAGCTGTTTCTTTGTTCACATTGTCAGTTGTTTATAGTAATTATCACTAGACTAGACCAATTATGTTTGATTGACGGAAGAGAATCGCTTCACAGTCGTTTGGCGGGAATGGCAAGTATTTTAATACTTAAAAATCGATGGTATTAAATCCAGATTCATCTTATTCACTCTCTAGATATCTCAACGTAAAAATCAAAGCTCTTCAATACTAGTTGTCAATATATATAGTATTCAATGAAAATTCCTTTAAACGATATAATAAACTATTTAGTATTTTTAATTTCACCGAAACTCAGATGGGATCCAAAATGCAACCCTTACTTAGATGTAACAATACCTTGACCAATTTCGCATAACATTCCCCATGTTTCGAACATCTCTTGAGAAATACGCTTTGCATGTCCACCTCTGGCAGGCTTTTGTTTAGAATCGTGTGGAGGATGCTTACAGACTCGACTGGGACGCCAGCCTAAACCAAAGTGGTCTCTATGCAGCGTACATATTGTCATATCATCTGTATTTTCAGTTTTAAAAACACCAGCTCTTAAAAGACAAAGTTCCCACTCGTACTTCACATCTTTGGAAGAAGTTTTTAAACAGCCAAGTAGATGGGTGCAGATAATCTTTGTACAAGATTTTAAAGGTAGCAAAACAAAGCAGGTG
This sequence comes from Metridium senile, assembly GCA_949775045.1. NCBI lineage: Eukaryota > Metazoa > Cnidaria > Anthozoa > Actiniaria > Metridiidae > Metridium > Metridium senile. Next base: position 48,717,105 of record OX459096.1, on the reverse strand, counting down.
TCATTGTTTCTTCGAGAACTTCCATAATTTTCCACAGAAAGATTGTGAAAAGAGAAAACCGCCATAAAATAATTACTGTATGTCAAAATTAACCTCAACTAATGCACGTAAAATGAGAATTAATGTCGGTGTCTACCAAACATGCCAATTAGTCGAATGTCAATTTCAAATTTATGCAAAACAACAAAGAGAACACTTGAAGCAAAATATATGTCTTTTATTAAAATGTGTCTGGCTATAGAACTTTAACAATATATTTTTATGAAAACGTATTCATATCCCTGGAGAGTGATCATAATCAGGAAAATAGTAAATCAAAAAGGTTACATAGTTTTATATAGTACACTGTTACTTTGTCTGTTTCTGTTTTTAGCAACCGCATGAGTTCAATAATTTCTTTAACATGTTGTGTGTGAGGTTAATAAATGCATAATTCTAATACTGTAAAAATTATTTTATTTCAAAAAATGATAATATTGTGAAAAAAATATTATGAAACTTCGTTTTTACCAGACATAGGAAAGCCGAAGGTAGACAGACAAAACATTACTGTATTCGGCTTACAAGCCTAAAACTTAGTTATTTGTTGTAACATTATCTTATATAATGATGAATATCATTATTTTAATTCATATAATTGAATCTTATGATTATTATCATTTTATTGGGATCATATTTAGCGTGTTGTAGATTTGTTGTATATTTAGTTTAGTCACGTGACAACTTCAAACAATGTAAATTTCATCATTTTCTTAGTTATTTTTCGCTTGAAAAATAAATACTTTACATACTTTTTTTTCGATAAAACATTGTCTCTATCATCATACTATCTGATAAAGGTTTCAAAGTTATATGAATAACTGCCGGATAGGTGCAAATAGCTCTTTTCTAGAGTATATTTTTACACTTTTCGTCAAAGCTGAAAAATAGCAATAACTCAACCCTTTATAAAACAACCCAATATTTGTTTCACGACTTTTTATTCAACTTAAAGTACTAATAAGATAATGTGCTAAACGTGGGCAGAATATTGGTGCAGGAAACAATCTGCAAAGGAAATACGAGGCCGTAAAACTTTAGGTATATTTTATGCAAATTTTGACCGTTTTTAGGGTAAAATACTCAAACGGTTGTAACTTTAAGCCTTTTTAATTTAAAGCCAAAAAAATTCACCAAAGTAATAAGTTAACTAAGATGTACAATCGAGCTAAGTTTGAAGAAAATCGGTGATGTACGGTGTAGACTGGTCTGCATGGTTTTCACGCGGACTCGCTCTTAAGTATCCTTTTAATTTCACATTCCATTTAAATTTTATAGCAAAGATATAACACATGATCTCATTGGTCAATAAGCGGGCTGTACTTTTTCCGTACAAACCGGAAAAGGGAGAGCAGCTTTGCTTTTGTTTTCTTTGAATATCTTTTTTTTACTAGTTCTTTCGCAATATTTTTGCCTTTCTATTTTCTTATTTGACTGATTATTTTTTGATGACAATGAGAAAACTACGTTTGCATGAAAATACGGAGAAGAACAGGTTGTAATATTATGTTTCCTATTTATGTAATGTTTACAACATGAGCGGCCGTGTTGTATCGGCAGATACAATCGCAAGCCGAAGGCGCGCGATTGTATCGCCGATACAACACGGACGCGAATGTCGTAAACGACTTAAAAAATGTCTATTTAGCTCTTTCATATTTTACCAAAATTTTCAAGATTAAAATAAATTTTGCCGTAAAATTACCAGTTAAAACTTATGCAAATCAGGATATACAACACTAGTGTTGTATGAAGATTTACAACACTCGTCATGGTCATGGTTATTTTGAAAATGTCTCATTAATTATTCATGAATTTTTTAATCTTTGTTATAAATTTTTCCCTAAAATTGCTATATAATAAATATCTTATTAACCTTGCTTGCTCAGGCCGTACTGGAAGTTATGGAACCTCGTTTTTCCCCACTTTTTATGGCCCTCACGCTACACGCTCTGGCCAAAAGACAGTGGAAAAAAACTTGGTCCATAACTTCCCGTATGGCCTTCAAGCTCCGTTAATAAGATATTAGTATTTGAACAAAAATGACATTATTTGGTTCCAGTTTTAAAACAATTATTAAGAGTAAAGAGACATTGACATATTATGGTTTTAATGCAATATAGAATAGTACAAATATTATACTTATTGTATAGTTTCAATATCAAAATTGACAATTTGTAATGATTGCATATAATATTGAGAAATATTAAAGAATATTTACAATATCAACATTATTTTTTTATTATGGAGATAATACATATTAATTTGATTAGTATGACAACTTAACTCTGTACATCAGGCACAAACATGCCACAAGCTGTGGTTTCAGAATGTGCCTTCATCAAAACCTTCAACTGAATAACTTACTATCCTCCTGGGGCCGGTTGTACGAAGTGTGGATAAAAGTTATCCACTGCATAGGTTTTTTATAGATTTTATCAGCCGGATAAGGATTTATCTGATGGATAGCGCTATTCACCCTTCGTACAACCGGCCCCTGATGATTGGATATACACATATCATAATAGTGTAGGAAGTTTTCAGTTGGTTTTACAGAGTATGACTGCCATTTACTACCATCACCAATTCGATACAACTCTTAATATAGATTACTTAAAGTTTTAATCCCTTGCTACAATAATTATTGTAACCATTACCAGTGGACGCTATTATTAACATTAGCATCATAATTATTATAACTACTATAAATAATTATCATTATTAATATCATAATCATTATTGTTGCATTTTCATCATTATCATTTCCATTGGCATCATCCTTATCATTACCATTGATTAATATATATAATCATCATCATTACGGTATTACACTACCATTATTATTACTGTTTTACTTATTTTCCATATTAAAAATTGTATCGGTAACCATGGTGATGGAATTATGAGGATCATGTGACTCTAAGGTCCAGTGACCAGTCAGGAGGTTTCTGGTCATAGCTACTTTGTACTGGACTGGTTTGGACACTACAGCTTGCAGTGCTTTCTTCATTGTTCTTTGTTGGTAATGGTGAAGATAGATCAATGTCATCATTATAGGGGGACTCTAGCAGCTTCAAAACACGCTGAACCTGAGAGAAGAAGAATTAAACAGGTTATTATTACTACAGGACACTAGATGTTATTATCTTTCAAATCAAAGGTACAGTGTGAATTAACCCACAATGACTTGAAATATGAGCCAACAGTTGGCTTAGTTGGTTACAATACAATATAATATTTGTTTATTTTCTCATACATATTAATTTTACAATTTATTAAGAAATATCAAGTAACAATTATGGTAACAAAAATTTAAAATTTACAATTTATACTTCTTTGCTTAAATAATTAAATGAGACAGAGGACTAAGTGAACATGTCTGTTATTGAGTTAGCCCCCAGCCTTTCTTAGTTAACAAACATTAGGTGAAATAGTCCACAAACATTTTAAGTTTTGAGCATTTGGTACAGATTGAATGCAAGATTACCACAGTGACTGCAAACATATGTCAATCACAAATAACTTGCCTCTGAAAAGTCTCCTTTCTCTGCCAAATTGATAGCATTTTGTGCTATGTAGTTCCGCAGAACAAACCTGAAAATACAAAAAAATATTATAGTATGCTAGCCTCTTCTGAGACTACTCTATATGGATTCCTTTGTTGACGCAATCAGGATTGTGTTGATATATTTGTCAGGAAGCCCGATCTAAAGAGATGATGCCTAAGAGATGCCTACGAAGGAGGCCAAAAGTATACATGCTGCTTCAATTCCACTGTACAAGTTCATTAAACTGAACATAAGTGGAACAATGGGCAAATACTGAATGTTTTCAATAATATCCTCTTTGATTTTTCTAAACAAGATAATATCTTACCTTGGATTGTTTAATCTCATAGTATTTTCACGGTTCTGTTTTGCCTGAAAGAACAATTACTATAGATCATCTTGATGAATGGAGAAGTCAATTGCCAAAAGTCTCCTTCACAGTTCCCTGTGCCATCTTGAAAGGTAGCCGGACCTTTCCTTGAAGCGAGGCAAATGTTAAGCTGGCAATGATAGAGACCTTTTAACACCTTGCAAGACAATAATTATTCATGTGACACTATCATTGTTCGGATGCAAAAGCCAGGCTACCTTTTAAGATGGTGCAGGGAACTGTGAAGAGGACTATTTAATTACAACCATCACACCCATTCAGTGCACTTCTGTGAGGGTGCAGGGAACTATGAAGAGGACTATTTAATTACAACCATCACACCCATACAGTGCACTTCTGTGAGGGTCATTCACACTCACTGAAGCATACATTCAACATTTATAACATGATACAACACTTGACTCAATGAGGGACAAAACCATATAAATGGAAAACCCTTGTGAAAGGGAGAGAACAATACTTCAAAGACATTAAATTTTGTCTCATACATTTACCTTATCAATGCCTAAGCTAGGTCTCAGACATGCAGTGAGAAGCAAGATGCTTAACCACTTGGCCACTCATGCCACCCATTAGTCCCCGAATCATTATGATATTGTTACCATTACATATAATTATAAAAGTAAAACGAGAAATTAATACATGCACACCTGTTCAAGATCTTTCGCACCTATATATTCTTCAGCAACACGAGCACTGCATGGAAAAACAATAGGTAAGTATTAATTAATAGCTGTACAGTATTTTATTTAGGACTTTTAAATTATTAAAGATGCATAACAAGTGATCATTAATTATTGCAAATAATTCATTTTACCTATATTTTGATATCCAATCACTCCATTGTTTAGTATCTTTTTCCATCTTATCACTGCATTTTAAATCCTGGAAACGATAAATTGTACAATTATTGTACATATTACATATATTGTACATATAATTGGGTGTTATAGCGAGGGTCTGCTATTAAATTTTATGAGATTTATCTGAAAAATTGTTGATAAAAATTCAAGAGAATACACTGTACCTTAATGTGCCGTAGTTTTTCTATTTTTTCTAGCTCCAGCTGTATTGATGCAAGGCTTCCACCCAATTGTTGCATCAAGGCAGGATTGGATTGTATTAGCATCATAAACATCTGAAGTTGCCTGAAACATTAAATCAAAATTATCCATTAGCCCAATTTCACTAGTGACTACTGTGTCAATGACTATATATTGGTGGAAAAAAAACCATATCTCTGTCTTATGTGTGGTATCTTCTAATTCTAGGTTAGCAAAGTAAGTAGTGAAATATTCCTTACTGAACTATATCTTTTAAAGGATTCTTTCCTGAGGCTTAGCAAGTCAATTACAGTCAATTTACATTATAGGGGCGTGGGGGATTGCTGTATCACGGTATTTGGCCAGTTTTTGCTCGGTATTCAGTACTCAGTACTCAGTATCGTGGTAAATAAAATTTATCTGCTCTGTATTGCGGCATTCTCAAAGTCCGCGATACATTATTTTCGTTTTTAAGTCGCGCTATCCGTAAATTAATCAATTTAATCACAGTATGTATGGCATGATATCTAAAACTTGCATTGCCACCTCGCTTGCCGCGATGACGTGTTCTTAAACTCAATAGTCTAGTTTTATTTTGTGTCTTCCATATTTAGTTAAAAAGCATTCTATGGCATGTTTTACATGTATATTGTAGTTGAATTGATTGCGGCACTTAGCAATTGGTGATTTTTGGTACGGTGTCGTGGTATTTTCGATTTCTTTACGCGATATCGCTGTATTTTTGATTTTTTGGCACTGTATTGCAGTATTTGGGGGACCCCACGCCCCCTCACTATACAGCCTTACCTGTCTCCCATGGATGGTTGCAAAGTCTTCTTTAACTCGTCTACTGTCTGACACTGGCTTGCAATATACTGAACAACATCTTTATTTCTGTAGAAAAATGATGGACAAAATTGAAATATCAACACTAATGGCCTCTGATTGAAAAATCATGCAACTTACATTTCTCCACTTTTATCTTCTCCTGCTGGTTGAACTCTTCTCAAACAGTTGAATGTGTTGGTAAAGTCTGCTCCTATTTTAGAAAATATTCAATATTAATCTGGTAAGAATTTAAACGGAAATAATTATTTTTATTTTTATAATTATTTTACAGCATTTAATTACTTATTTTTTCCATTGGAGTTATATTATTATTATTTTTCTCAGTTCAATACCTGTTTCTTGCATAGTGTCAAATAGTGATTCAATCAAATCCCTGAAAAATAACCAAAGGAAAACACATGATTACAGTGCTGCTAATTCAACCAGGCCACCTCGAGTTTATTAGCCAATCACGTTTGAGCTTAAGAACAAAAGAACCAGACACAGACGATTCGTCAAGTCAATTCGCGCCTATAATTTGATTGGCTGATAAGGAGACAAAGTAGATATCTTTTGTTCTAAGCTAAAACGTGATTGGCTAATAAACTCGAGGTGGCCCCGGTTGAATTAGCAGCACTGTAATACTTGTAGTAACTTTAGATGTAATTAATCAAACACATAGAAGAGTTTATCTACTTACTCATCCTCTTCCAGATGTTTATTCAAAAGGCCAAGCTAAGGAAAGAAAGAACAGAAAGCAATGTAGAGGCTGACATTCAATTATGATAATGATGGAATATGCCTCGCTACTCTGCGAACAGATTCACCTTTCTCCCCCACAGAAAAGTGAGAGAAAAATGGCTCTGCCGACTCACGATAATTACATCCAAACTTTTGGATGTAAAAATTATAGGTTATCCATCAAGTAAACTGGTTTAAAACTGTTTTTCCCGCCGATGTCACCACGTTTGTGAATTTCCGTTGACATTTGACCAACGTCATATTGCGTCACCCTCACACATGCTCAACAGGATAATTATCTGGAGTCGGCAGAGCCATTTTTCTCTTGCTTTTCGATGGGAGAGAAAGGTGGCTCTGTTCGCTGAGTAGCCTCCAGCTAATTATTCAGTGAATTTACTTTCTACTTTCTTTTCTCCTGAATTTACTAAAATGGTTAAGGTAGTGGCATTAAAGCACACCAAGCAGATAAGGACGCATGTGATTTACTCTTACACATTCTTTTTTTGTTTTAATTATTAGTGATTAAATGAAAACATGAATAATTAAATGAATGGATAAACAAATGGAAAATAAATAAATGTGTTCTGTACAATACAAGTCATTAGGGCGAACTGTCATAAATAAGCTCATTGATAAACTTTGTTTGATTATGTAACTGTTTTGTAAGTTACATAACCCCCTTTGTCTTAAAGGGTAAGAAATAGAGTTTTTTGAATCCATAAGTTAGTGTATGTATGTGTGTGCTTAATGGTAGTAAGCATGAAACGAATCGAACCAAACCGAAATAAAGAAGTATATAAACTAGCGCATGGAATTGAAATGATATAAACAAAATGATTGAAACTATACATAACTGTTGGATATGTAAATTTTAGATTATACAGAAGATGACTTTTTAGTCGAAAACGTTATATATTATATTTATTATAACTTTATCCTTGTATTTAATATATATACATAAAGTGATAATAAATAATATCATTAATGATGATCACAATATGAAGATTCAACAGACAGATTAAAACAATTATAATATATATGTAACTGTGAACATATTGAATACCGTAAGTTATAATCATTTATGACAACACAAATATCAGTAGTATACCTTGCTTCTCATCTTTGACAGGTAAGCAGTGTGATACTCTGCATCATAGCTGAAATGATAGTAACAATAGAGGGATTTCATGGCAGCCATCTTTGTGGACACAAAAGAAGGATTTTGAATAACAAAGCATTTCAGTTCCCTTGAGATAAAATAGTGGTTGTCTCCTGCGGCAACAGTTTGGTCTCAGAGGCATAACTAAACACACTCATGTGCACCTTCATGTTTAGCGGTCTGTTACTGCTGTTTTTGACTTTCTGCAAACTCAGACATTCCGACAGCTTGTTGTAAAATATATATGTGCAATTTATTATTATTTGTATGGCTTAAAAGAAAATCCATAATTTATTAGCCGATTGAAAACAAGTATAATGTGTTATTAATTAATCAATGTGATAGCAAACATTGTGAAAGTGTTTTGTTTTATCTGACCATACTTTTTTGTGATATGTCGATCAATAACTTTCTACAGTAGACATTTGCAAAATGAACGTTAACTTACAGTTCTTCTAGAGCAGCCTTGGATCTCTCCAGAGTTAGTGCCCCTTGTATTGCTTCAGCTAGTTTCTCTAGATTCCATTTACACATTTCAGGCTGTGCTGTATATGAATACCTCCCTTTGTCAGAGTCTGATTCATTGCATATATGGTCCTTGTTAAAACTGTCCATAAATCCAAACGGCCCATAATCTATGGTAAGGCCCACTATACTCATATTATCTGTATTCAACACACTGGGGAAAAAGATAAATAATTCAGACACTAGCCACAAACCTAAGCTTCAAATGAAGTCTGAAATATCAATATGCTTCTTTGAAAAAATCCATAATTTATGTTAGTAGAAGGTATGGTCTAGGCTATTGATATGTAGAGTCTTTTGTGGCTAAATTAGTGTTGAAAAAGTAGCAGTTTACAAGGTATAGTTAAATATCAACTTTTGTGAGACTCTTACCCATGGCAAAAGCCAACACTCTGCCATAATGCAACAAGCTTAGCTGTCCTGACAACAACTTCCTTGTAGAAGGCTAGGTATTTATCTTGATTGTTACTGGGGTGAGCATCATGAATCTAGAAAATTACCACATCATCATCTTTATAATATTCTGAGTTTGAATCCTAACTGTGTTTGGACTTTTGGCGTAAAACACATGTGCACAGTTTATTATTTCAAAAAACCAGTACTTAGCATTATCTTATTTCTGATAAATGTTATCATAGATCAATATATCAATCTTGTCAAAGGTAAATGGAAACTAGCGAGTAAACGAGACGTATAGGTCAAAGGTAATTGGGTAACTTAAATTTAAAATATCTCAGCAAGTTCCAAGAACACTATAAATATATACATAATACTTGCAGTGTGGTGGCAGAGCTGGGAGGAGGCTAAAATCTAGGCCATGATGGAAATATTTGTACCTCACCAGTTATGCTCCTTAAGTAGCTAGGATGACATACATTTGAAGTGATAAGAAGGTGAATATCTTATTTTTGTGTAACTGTGTTACTATACTATTTTATCATTTTTATCATGTACTTCTCTGTTCTTGTTGCAACAGGAAATGCATTTGAATCTGTCAGTTTGTACCCTGGATATAGGCATACCTACCTCTTTGAAAAATGTATTGATGGTGTAATCCAGCATCTGATGTAGAATGTCAATTCTACCTACACTTGGGCCTTGACGTCCAGTGATTTTGTCTGTTGGCTTGAATATTTCAAATGAGCCAAACCTATGAGATACATTTTATAAATATGGTCATGGACAATTCGAATATATAATATATGATGATTGAATCTTTTATTAAATAGTCATTCCTAGTTATTCACTACATAATATGTATTTTATCTTTACTTTCCCTTTCCTATTTTTTCTCTATGTATTTTATTTTTATTATGTATTGTATCAGGTGTAAAAGAACTGACTACACTCATGATTGTATTTGCCATTTAAAAGCTGTTAAATCTTCTTTGAAAACATATGGATATCATGCATTATCATTTATTAATCAAGTAGTACAGTAACTTGTATCAACAAGCATAGCTAGCTATTACCGGTACCTTAAAAAGGTTGGAGCCATTCTCATGACTATGGTGGCTTTTTCAGCAATAGTATTACCATCATAAAATATATCTCTAGGGACAACTGTCTCTGAAGTTACACAGGATGCAGCTGGAAGAAATAGAAGAGAAGTCATGTCATGTAATTGTCTTTTGAGCAAAAGCCCTAAAAGGTATACACACTGAATATTTTCAACAATAAAGGGAGCACCAATCACCCCTACTGATTGGATAAATGGAAGAACCACCTCACCCCACCCCCGAGAAGTTATCCCTTACAGAAGTGCCAGCATTACCTCTTGATGTTGGTATTCCAAGATGATGCATTGCCTTTGTATAAAAAATAAAAACAAGAACAAGGCTAAAACAAACAGACAGATGAATATTGAAACAATTAACTGCAGGGGCCGGTGTACGAAGGGTGAATAGGACTATCCACCGGATAAAATCTAAAAAAAACCTATGCAGTGCATAACCTTTATCCGCGGATAACTTTATCCGCCCTTCGTACAACCAGCCCCAGAGATACAAACTTGTAGACACATTTAAAAAATATTAAAAAACAACTAAATCTATTTTAAAAAACAATCTACAATAAATAAACAAACATAATAAAATTATATAAATAGATGAATATTGAATAATTGAATAAATATTTTTTTACAGAAATTTTCATTATATTACCTATCAAATAAATAAAAAGATAAATTAAATAAAAAATATATATAAATAAATAAAATGCAACCTACTTCACTGCAGAGAAACTCTCTGATGCTTGACCTCAAGACCTTTCTACCATCTGCATGCCTAGAATAGGGTGTAAGTCCAGCTCCTTTTAACTGAATCTCCCATCTCTCTCCCTGATTATTGATAACTTCACCTAGATACCTGTAGCAAATATTGATAAGTATGAAATTATTAATAATCATGGAAATATGATATGTTCCTGAAATATAATTCATCGGACACACTACAATACTATAAAAAACACATATAAATTTATACAATACAATAATATCATAAGCATGAAAATATATCCAATGATGGAAAATATAAAAAGTCACAAAAATACACAATGCAGTGTGGAAAATAATAGGCAATGTGCAGGAGCGCCTCTATTAGAACTAAGCATGATGGGAAACTTAGCTCTTCAACTTTTTAATGCTTGCTAAAAAATTATCCCAAATTGATTTTTTTCAAGTTTTATTAACTGAAATGCTTGCAAGAAAATAGAAAAGTTGATTTTAGCATTTATTTTAGTGGGCATACAAATATGCAAGTTTTTCATCATGCTTTTCACATTAGCTTTCAAGAAAATAGCACTTGTGCACACTATTGTTGTCATGGCAGTTGCAGCATTTATAAGCAGCTATAATATGAACTAACATGGCTGCTCCATCCCCCAGTTGTCCAGAAAAATGTCCAAACTGATGTCCACAGTAGCAGTGAGATGCCGTCTTTGAACCTGGCATCAACTTGTTACCAGAAAAATATTCAGGAAAGTCTTTTCTTTGTAATTCTGTCTCTGGTAGATCAATCAGTGAAAATGCACTTTTAGAATAAACTGCTGTTAGGGGATTATTTACTGGAGTTGGACTCACAAGAGAGAAACAGGCACCAGGCACCTAAAATAAAACAGAATTCACCATTGATATTATAAGCCTGATGTGCAAACTCTATTAAAATAACACCACAAAGCAGCTTTCATAGACATCGCCATTTTGAATTTTATCTGCGACAGTAGCAACCATTCGGAATCTACCTTCGCGTATACAGAAGGTTTGCTCTGATTGGCCAACTAGATAATACCTTATAAATGCATATTAGAAACTGATTAGTGGCTCACTTCAGCAGAATCTACTTTTTTGGCGAATATTTTGAGTGCACAGCAGGCTATTGATATATATTATGGACTGTATAATAGACTGTAATCCTGTAAGCAGATCCTTTTGTTTTGCAAGAAGAGAATTGAGTAACCCAGAAGGGTATGGTAATCACTATCTGTAACTGTAGCAATATCTTCAATATCTTATTAATGGGGCTCTTAAGCATCAAATTTGCATATGATGACCCTAATCCAATTATTCACACTGAGGAATGGATGTTCTAGGATATTTTAATAGAACATACAATAAGGTTTTGACTTTCACAAATATATACATTTTACATGGACTAACCTGTCTAACAAAATTCTCTGTTTCTTGATCCAAAGGAAGTGATCGTAAAACTAAATTGTCAAAGTGAAGCGATTCCAGGGTTGCCATCTTGGAATAATTCTTACATAACTTGCCAGTACTACAATAAAACAAACGATTTGAGCACCTCGAGAATTGATGCAGCCTTATACCAGAGCAAATCATAAATATTACATCTACTTTTCTGAATCTTATCCACTTAAAACAAACAGATTCAATTTTTTAGAAGCAAATTTCTTCATTTTTTGATTCACACTGGTGCAAATCGGTGCAAATCAAAAAGGTTATCATGCTCATTCTTTCTCGGGATTATTACCACAGGAAACCCATTCCACGAAATGACTTTATTTCGGAAAATTGAAAACTTATCCTACCTAGGAAATGATACTATGCATCCCAGTAGACCGTGACAACCTCGAAATTTTATCGCGACCCGTCGATACGAAAAATTGATCACGTGATGCACTTTTTATGTACCACGTGATGATATTCTTCTGTACCACGTGAACAACATTTTTCGTTTGGCACGGGTTCACATACGATCTTAGGCTCAGATTTCAGCCGTTGGGGTTTCGTGCGCCCGCGATACTCTCCCCACTAACAATGGGGAGAGTATCGCGGGCGCACGAAACCCCAATCTCGAACCCCGAGCCTTCGTTCCTCTTGGCCAGCCGAGTAACGTAAGACTCTGGGGGACCGGAATTCTCTGCTTATGCTGATTGGCCCTTGAAAATACAATGGTCAGACCGGAAACAGACGAAGTAAAATCTCTGATTGGTCCATCATGTAAACAAATGTACATTCAAAATGTAAATTTTGCGATTACATGTAATACGACGTCAACGGTTCTTTAATACTAGATAGAATATTAAATATCGTCGTTTATGAAATATACGAGTCGCGAAGCGAAGAGATATTGTATCGCCGCTAAGTTATCCTAAGTTAAGCGATGATTATTGAGTCGCGAAGCAAATTGAATACACCAATACACACAAAATACTCCTCTGACATCCAGTTATTTACTAAAGGTCAATCGTACCACGAAAGCAAACTAATAACCGTTGGAAAACTATAAATAAATCGACGGCTAAAGTGATCTGAATTGAAGGAGATTTAGACGCGTTTTTATATCATTATATAAACCCTGATGGCCGTTAAAAAACCTTCCTAAACTTTAAATGTTTCATTAGTGAGGAAAATGTTTATATTTTGGCTTAGAAAATATTTAAAATGCTACTAGGTCAATAATATTTTGAATGTCATTAACGTACTAAGTAACACAGGATGCCCAAACCCACAGATCATTATAATATTAACTAAGCATGCGCAATAGAAACCGGAACTCCAAAATCGGAGCTGAAAATTCCGTTCCCCCAGGGTAAGCGCTTGTTTCCATAGCCCAGACTGCCCATGATCCGAAATAGACTGGAAACGAACTGGCAATCATCTTACGTGTTTACGTAAACGAATGTTACGTATCAGCGATCGTCTTACGTGTAAATACTAAACGAATTCAACGGGGTTAATGGAAGAACTTTCAACCTTTGTAATTTTGGATTTGTTTATTTTTTTTTAATCTCTTAAAGAAGAATTCTTATACTTGTGTGATTCCAAAGTCTAAACAGAAACAGAAGGAGAAACTGCGAAAAATATAGGGCAGTTTGAGCTATGGAAACGAGCCCCTTCGAGCTGACAAAATGTTCGTTTCCATAGCTCAAACTGACCTTTCATTTTTGATGAAACCTTGGCAATACTTTACAATAAAGGTAAGGAAAAACATTGTAATGCAAGTTTGTGTTACGATAACTTAAATAACGAAAAATTATATAATCGATCGCTTCTGTTTTGATCCATTCCCATGGTCATAAAAATCACCTAATATTTGCATTATTAAGCTTACATATAATTATGTTAAATATTATATTAAATGTATTATACATTATTGAGCTAGGTGTATACACTTCATCTAGTTAAGCCAGCAGCTTTGCTGTATAAAGTGGTCCAATGTTTATACTTATACTCAACATTAATATTGACACAATTAGTCAGTTTAAAAACAGCAAATCTGCCTGCATGTTTCAATATATGTCAAATATTACTATCAAAAATACTACTACAAGCATGTATATGAGTACATAAGTTTAATCACAAGACAGGTCTGTTCTGAGTAGAACATAACAACTGTAACAGAAGCACATGACCTCACTTCACATGTAATGTTAGATGTTGTAACACTGACGGGGTGTATGTTGTCTGTCTATACACCCTAAATGGTCTTTTTGCATGTTGGCTTTTGGCACAAGATGAGCTTATCATCTCTTCGGCCGGTCTTGTTTTCCACCCTGCTTAATTGCCATATTCCTCCTAACCAACTCAATGCTACTAGCCAGTTATTAGTCACGTAAACAACCATGTATATGTACAGTTATGACTATATAATGTTTTCATGCAGTAGCAAATTAATCACCAATAGATCGACCTTGACCTGACTTGTCATTTTTTTTTACTCTTTTACATTCTCCTTTTTTTAACTCTTCACAATAATACCTTTTGATCTGCATCTTTTATGTGGAGCGTTTATCACGGGGAACATTGTAAGGTATCCTTTTTTTATGCAGGAGAGAAGGTGTGGTCGGAGCTGTGGTATATCATATGTTGTTAATGTTGGATCGTGTCCATATGAAAGACTTGTGGCATATGCTATAGAAAAAGGACCACAGTCCACACGGTTTGTTTGTTGCTGTACAGGTTGGATGGATACCTTCAGTGATGTACAATTTGTAATAGTTGCCAATTGCTTTACCACAAATGAGTTGACAGTCCCTTTATTGAGACTGTCAAACAAGTTGACAACATTTGTGTCACACCCAATGTTGGAAACACAAATCCAATGGGTGGCTCCTGTATGAAGGATTTGGATGAATTCTCCAGAACAAACTGAAAACATTCCAGCTTGTCCCAGGACAGTATCTTGCAGGCCTTGAATGCCTGGATTCTGCTTATGTAAAAGATTTTGGACAATATACATTGTTTCGTCTGTTAGCATATGATTGCCAGCAATCAATTTATTTTCATGATCAGATATTGTTATTTTTTTAACAGGTTTGAGTGATTGGTTATCTGGATTTATTTCTTGACAGCTAGATGAAGGTGATTGGTTTTCTGGATTTACTGGTTTTTCTTTAGGGCTAGATGGAGGTGATTGGCTATCTGGAATTATCAGTATTTCTGGAGGGCTAGAAGAAGGTGATTGGTTATCTGGATATACTGGCAATTCTTTAGGGCTAGACATAGGTGATTGGTTATCTGGATATACTGGTATTTCTTTAGGGCTAGGTGAAGTTGATTGGTTTTCTGGATTTACTGGTATTTCTTTAGGGCTAGATGGAGGTGATTGATTATCTGGATATACTGGTATTTCTTTAGGGCTAGAAGAAGGTGATTGGTTTTCTGGATTTACTGGTATTTCTTGTGATGATACATTATCATTTTCAAAGGCTGTTTGGGCTGTCTGCATATTTGCTATAAGAGTTTCTATAGGGGTTGACACTGCAAGGCACTTTTTCATCACTCCTGCCACCTCCCCAACTCTTCCATTGTACTTGTTTTTTTTTGCCTTGTGAAGAGGGAGTGCTTTGCACTTGGTATTGTTTTGTGTAATAACTGGTTTGACTGGTTTGACTGGTTTCTCTCTTATTTTTTTAGTGTTACTAATTTCAAGCTGAATGCCATCTTCTTCTGGTACGTACTGTAAGATGTATTTGTAAGTTACTAACAGTTGGTCTTTAACAGTTGTAAGGCCTGTAATGTCTTCCACAAGAAAAGTTAGATTCTGAATTTTTTTTAGAACCTCTCTGCATTTTGCTGCTTCACTTCTTGGCTGGGGATTTTTAGTAGGGAGGGGTAAAGGAGGATTTGGATTATTATTCTCTGAATTGCTTTCTGTATCAGTGTGAGGAATGGCTGCTGTAGGTGATGAGGGTGCATGTTCGTGTATTTCCTCTGATTGTTTCTGTGAAGAAACATTCTGTAGTAGATGTTCATCAAGATTCAGTAATGTGGATTCACGGTAGTTAATTGACAGCTTGTCATAGTTATAGCCTGGAAAGTGTTGGAAGATAGACAAAAAGTGCTTACATGGAAGGTAGTTTTGCTTCCAGTCAGCACATTCACATTTTGGCATTGTGGCAGAATCCCCAAATGTTACATTATATGTGCCATTGTCTGATTGGCTTTTGACTTGAAAGCTGCCTTCTTTAGTTTTGGTGATGCTATTCAAGGAAATGGTATTAGCACTATACCATCTCTCCATACAATGTCCCACCAGATGTCTTGGTTTATTGATTAGGAAACCAGGGATGTCTTTGTGATAGCATCGATACATGGAGCTGCTTTTCACATTCTTTTCCACATATCTAGTATAGAATAGATGAATATTGTTGTCATTTGGGTATTTTGGTTGGTTGCATTGTTTTAGGTACAAATGCAATTCTTCATAATTATATTAAACAGAAAAGCAATATTACATGTAGATTTCAGTTATGGATCTGGAGCATTAAACGATAAAAGGTTTATGGAGCAAGCGAAGAAATGATAAAGAAATGAATAGAAATGATGAAAAGTTGAACATTAATTCTCACTGACAATTTTTTTTCTTATATAGTTACCTATTATAGTTCTCTGGAAGAAATTCTTCAATTAGAATGGTCAGCATTCCACTTAGGCTAGTGTGTTTGTGTTTCTGCAGATAACTGTATTTAAAAAGCTTGTTCTGTCTTTCTAAGCCATTGTTGGTGTTTATCATTACATTAAAGCCTTCATTTCTGAATGACCATGCCCATCTCTGCAATACAATGAACCAATTTGAATACATTAATTACTATGTGGGAGAGACAGGAAAATACAAAGTAACATGACATGATTGTAGTATGAATTGAATCATAAACAAAAATGACTATAATATTTAATGAAATCCTAATTAATGAAATCCTAATTAATGAAATCCTAATTAATGAAATCATAATAATTAATGAAATCATAATTAATGAAATCATAATTAATGAAATCATAATACTGCTGTTAGGGTTATATTAGACTGATTTGCATCAGTACCTTACTGCATGGTAACCATGTACTTCCAAACCACTTTTGTAACTTTGTGTTCATTAACCATACATCTGATGTTTTTAGGTCGGAGACAGCTTTGTCATACAAAGTCTTTGTTGTTGCACGGGCTACTCGTCGAAGCCTGGCGAGAACTTCCTCCTTTTGTTGGGAAACTTGGTGATCTTTTTTGGAAACCCATCTCTCCCATGCTTGTTCGCGATGGAAATCGCACAGGTAAACAATGCAATCTATAAAAGGTGTTTTCCATTAAGTATTATGAATCATCATGTATAATAAAACACTTATCGGATGATGTTTTTGTAATATCCAGAATAGTTGAGGTAAGTGTAATCAGGCCATGCCGGAGGACGAGGCTGATTACTGTACAAGACCTTGATTATTCTGATATCACAAAACTGAATTCAATAATTGTTTTATTGAATGAAGCATCAAAAGTTCTTTCACGTTGAATGCAATTTCTTTTTATCAAGGAAACAACGAAAGTGGGCAATAAAGTGATATTTTTGGCAAAGTATGCATTGCAGGCGCAACATAACTACAGATTAGCGAAAATAATTGGCTAGTAAATTTTTTTTAAATAATGTTTCACTAATCTGTAGGCTGGTTGATTGTAAAAATAATCTGCAGGCTCTTAATCAGATTCTGGATAGTGAGTACAATGTATAATAATTGTTATTATTGTTAATACCTGGAAAGTTTTCTTCAATTGCATTAATTTCTTCTTCAGCAAAGTCAGTCATAAAATATGGCGGGTTCCATGATGGATTCCATTGCTTCAGAACACCAATCGCCTCCTTAATTGAGTCTGTGGACTCATCTTGCACAATGAAAGAGCCTACAACCTGATAATCAACATTGGTTTTCACAGCAAGAAAGAAGAGAGGCAACGAGTATCTGGTGGTCTTGTAAGTGGCATCAAGAAGGCATATGTTATTCCCATACCTGGCCAGTAACCTTTGTTGCCAAGGGGTTTGATGGAGAAAAAGCAGCTTCTGTTTACTGAGAGGCACGGTGACCTTTATCTCTACTTCTTCATCCTCATCATTGTTGCCTTCCTCATAGCTTTCATTATTCTCATTAATATCTTTATATGGTCGGAATAAGAACTTATCTTGTGGATATTTCTCTTGCCACACTTTGATTTTACTGGCTACATTTGTTTGGTCACAACTGGAAAATCTGTTTTTGACCACTGCACGATACATGTGATTCTGTAGATCCTTCTTGGTCGGGAAGTAACGTCTACTGGTGGAGGGTGGAATGTCTCTTCCTAAAAACAACTCATTATTTACAAATTCTTTTAGATGCCTTCTCATTTCTTGCACTCCTAATACCCCTTTTGCAACAAGATCATGGATCTTTCCAACAACTCTTTGATCAACAGCATGATGAATTCCTCCAGCCTGTAAGCACAGGATAATAATTATATAGAAATTTCATAATTGTATCACAGTCAAATAGACTATAATGTAACAATCATGCTATTGTAATTTTTACCGCATTTGATAATTTTCCCGCTTTCTGATTGGTCGTGAGCTGTGGTGAATAAGAGTACAATACCACAGTTGCTATTTGCTCATTTTTAATGTGGTAAACAACAAATTTACGATGGTTTCGCATGATATGTCCCCTTATTTACCACAGTTGGTGTCATCGAATCGTCTAAATTGTTGTGGATCTACTCGACTTTGTCAAAAAAATTGTTAAATACACATACATGTATGTAATGATGGTACTGCACTGTTGAAGTTCACTACAATAAATGAAGCTGCCAACGTTAATGGTAGAATAACTAATACCTCCCCAGTGATGTGATATTTATGTTCTTGCTCTCCAGGAAGTTCAATGTAGATACGTCGCTCTCCTTGAACTCCTTTTTCCTTATCCAGATATGCCCTCAGTTTCTCAGAGGCTGTTCTTCTCCTTTTTTGGGAGTCCTTGCTTATCTTTACAACATTGCCAGAATGAAAAAAAAAATCAATTATCAAAACAATAAAGAAATATATAGATGATATACAGTAAAAACCTGTGTATAAGAACCTAAGTTTTTTCAAGTTAGCCTCCATAGGTTCTTATAAAAATGTTACTTACTGTGCATAAAGGCTACTTAGGTTCTTATAATTATAGGTTCTTAATTTTTGTCCTTGGTGACACTGGCCGCCACTATATTTAATCATTTATGCATTTTTTTTACATACGCAGTTAAAGAACATAATCCCTGACCGATACATGTATGTGGCTCAAAATAATATCAAACTCTCTATAGAGTACAAAAACTAAAAGTGTGCAATACTTTGTACTATTTACCACTAAATAGTGTTGATTAAACAATAGAGAACACTAGAATTAACATAATTTAGCAGTATTTAGTGGTAATTATGTTGCACACTTTTAGTGTTTGTACTCTATTAACCTTCAATTATAACACTAACAGTGTTCATGGCTATTTAAGTTGCCTTTTTGTATTGCATGTACATGTGTAATGTAGTGAAATTGCTGTTTTGGAAAATAAGAATCTGTTTAGATTTTAGTCTAGAGTGGTTCTTATTTGAAGGGTAATTACTTCTTAATATTTGGGAAATTTTGGCCTAACAGGTTCTTATATACAAGGTTTTTACTGTGGTGCATGTTTAGTACCTTAAACTGGGGAAATTTCATGATTTCCCTCAAAATAATCTGTGCAGGACATCCCATCTTTTTAGTATCTTGCACCATGTTCTTTGTTCTTTTAAACTGATGATCTAACACACCTGACTAAAAGCATTTGAAAATTCATGTGTGAATAAAATAGCAACAATTAACACAACAATTAATATTGGTATATTGTCATTTCTATTACCTGCTGATTTTCCATTCTTTTTTTCTTGAATAATTTTTTCCTATCTTTCCCATTTCGACAATCTAAGAATTTATTCCCCAGTACTATGTAGGGTACACCATCATATTCTAGTTTACAGTCAGACCACATGACTTTGTGTGAATGAGCTGTGGGATCTGAATAGAAATGAATTTTCAAAATAAATTACCTTATAATTTTGAAATTAAGGGCTGCAGAATACTGGTCTAATAGTCCCTGTGGTAAGCTAATTATTTCAATTTTTCATCCATTTGTTACTTTATAAATATGTCTGTCTGGTTGTATGTATTAATGTATGTTAATGTATGTGAGTATAGCTATCATTGTGGCACTGTTGTATATCTAGATAGAATTACATATATGGCATGACTATAATAATAATAATAAACTTTATTTCTATAGTGCACTTATCCTATGCTCAAGGCGCTTTACAAAGAAGATAATTAACTATTTACAACTGATGAAAAATTAAATTATGAGTAAATAAATTAAATATAATTAAAGTAGCTTGTCTAGTTTCTTGTTTTCCCTCCCACCCACCCGGTAGCTAGGCAGAGAATATTTATTTGCATGTCATTTCTCAGTCTAGATTACTGATAGCGTAGTACTATAATTAATAAATAAACTTCTCTCTTGGCCATGCAAGCATAAAAGTCTCTATATTTGTTGCTGTGTTGCTTGGTGGTGGGGAATATTATGCAATGAAGCAGAAAATAACATCTTATATCTATTGTGTATGCTTACTTTCATTTTATATTTAATATTTTAACCTTTGTTGTTGTTGTTTTTTTTCAACAATTTCTACTTGTACATGCATAAAGCCTGCTACATGAATGAATGAATACATGAATAAAATTAAATATTTATGAATAAATTATTGCAGTCTGGTAGACTGAATAGTTTGTGATTTTACAATCAATTAACAGATGAATAATTAGGAATTAAACCACGAATCATGCACTTACCAATATTCCCAAAGTCTTTGTCTGCTGACCAAACAGTAAATGATGAATTTGTGTACAACTCCCATTCTCTAACGATTTCGGGGACTTCCTCCACATCGAAAACGTACCCAAAGTTATTTTTTACTTGGTGGTCAAATAACAGTGCTACTGGTGATGTTTTAAAAGACATTTTCGCAAGAACAATTTTGGACTTTGATTTTGCAATCAGCTTTAAAAAAGCCCGCGAAAAGTCCAGAATTAGGTTCTTATTAGGGTGGGCTGCGTCATAAGTTATTGAAGGGATCAGGGGGTTGTGGTAAGGCTCGTGGCTATAGGGATCGAGACATTTAATTAAAAACCAGAACATATTTGTTTTAATTCATTTATTTTAAGCTCGGTTCTTACATTGTACATGTGAATTAGCTTCAATATTGCCAAGGTTTCATCAAAAATAAAAGGTCAGTTTGAGCTATGGAAACGAACATTTTGTCAGCTCGAAGGGGCTCGTTTCCATAGCTCAAACTGCCCTATATTTTTCGCAGTTTCTCCTTCTGTTTCTGTTTAGACTTTGGAATCACACAAGTATAAGAATTCTTCTTTAAGAGATTAAAAAAAAATAAACAAATCCAAAATTACAAAGGTTGAAAGTTCTTCCATTAACCCCGTTGAATTCGTTTAGTATTTACACGTAAGACGATCGCTGATACGTAACATTCGTTTACGTAAACACGTAAGATGATTGCCAGTTCGTTTCCAGTCTATTTCGGATCATGGGCAGTCTGGGCTATGGAAACAAGCGCTTACCTTCCCCCAAAGTCTAATGTCGGGCGCCATAAGACCGCTGACAAAAAGCCAGACGTGACGCTGGGCTCGAGATTGACGAAACCCCAATCTCGAACCCAGAGCCTGCGTTACTCTTGGCCAGCAGTGCCGAGCAACGTATAACTCTGGGGTACCGGAATTCTCTGCTTATTGTGATTGGCCCTTGAAAATACAATAGTCAGACCGGAAACAGACCAAGTAAAAGCTCTGATTGGTCCATCATGTCAACAAATGTACATTCAAAATGTAAATTTTACGATTAATACGACGTCAACGGTTTTTAATACTAGATAGAATAATATCGTCATTTATGGAATAAATGCGAGTCGCGAAGCGACGAGAAATTGTATCGCCGCGAAGCGATGATTATCGAGTCCAATCTCGAGCCCAGCGTCACGTCTGGCTTTTTGTCAGCGGTCTTATGGCGCCCGACATTAGACTCTGGGGGAACGGAATTTTCAGCTCCGATTTTGGAGTTCCGGTTTCTATTGCGCATGCTTAGTTAATATTATAATGATCTGTGGGTTTGGGCATCCTGTGTTACTTAGTACGTTAATGACATTCAAAATATTATTGACTTTAGTAGCATTTTAAATATTTTCTAAGCCAAAATATAAACATTTTCCTCACTAATGAAACATTTAAAGTTTAGGAAGGTTTTTTAACGGCCATCAGGGTTTATATAATGATATAAAAACGCGCCTAAATCTCCTTCAATTCAGATCGCTTTAACCGTCGATTTATTTATAGTTTTCCAACGGTTATTAGTTTGCTTTCGTGGTACGATTGACCTTTAGTAAATAACTGGATGCCAATTTGCTTCGCGACTCGATAATCATCGCTTAACTTAGGATAACTTAGCGGCGATACAATATCTCTTCGCTTCGCGACTCGTATATATTCCATAAACGACGATATTTTTAAATATTTTTAAATATTAAAATATTCTATCTAGTATTAAAGAACCGTTGACGTCGTATTACATGTAATCGTAAAATTTACATTTTGAATGTACATTTGTTTACATGATGGACCAATCAGAGCTTTTACTTCGTCTGTTTCCGGTCTGATCATTGTATTTTCGAGGGCCAATCAGCATAAGCAGAGAATTCCGGTCCCCCAGAGTCTTACGTTACTCGGCTGGCCAAGAGGAACGAAGGCTCGGGGTTCGAGATTGTATCGAGTCGCGAAGCAAATTAGAATACACACAAAATACTCCTTTAAACTATTCTAAACCTTGACAATCCTCAGACCTTCTGGCATCCAGTTATTTAATAAAGGTCAATCGTACCACGAAAGCAAACTAATAACCGTTGGAAAACTATAAATAAATCGACGGTTAAAGCGATCTAAATTGAAGGAGATTTAGACTCGTTTTTATATCATTATATAAATCCTGATGGCCGCTAAAAAACCTTTCTAAACTTTAAATGTTTTATTAGTGAGGAAAATGTTTATATTTTGGCTTAGAAAAT
Organism: Metridium senile; assembly: GCA_949775045.1. NCBI lineage: Eukaryota > Metazoa > Cnidaria > Anthozoa > Actiniaria > Metridiidae > Metridium > Metridium senile. The sequence continues at coordinate 48,693,933 of OX459096.1, read as the reverse complement.
ATTTAAAATACTACTAGGTCAACAATATTTTGAATGTCATATAACGTACTAAGTAACACAGGATGCCCAAACCAACAGATCATTATAATATTAACTAAGCATGCGCATTTCATGTTAAAACCGGAACTCCAAAATTGGAGCAGAAGAATTCCGTTTCCCCAGAGTTATACGTTGCTCGGCACTGCTGGCCAAGAGTAACGCACGCTCTGGGTTCGAGATTGACGAAACCCCAACGGCTGAAATCTGAGCCTAATACGATCTTCGATCAAATCATAGTGATCGAATCTTCCCACGGCTTCATTTATACTAGAGAATCTTTGCCTTCAACTTATATATACAGAGAATCTTTGCCTTCAACGTATAAGCGCCAAACAAAAGTAGTATTTCAAGTACTAGTATAAATGAAGCCGTGGGAAGATTCGATCACTATGATTCGATCGAAGATCGTATGTGAACCCGCGCCAAACGAAAAATGTTGTTCACGTGGTACAGAAGAATATCATCACGTGGTACATAAAAAGTCCATCACGTGATCAATTTTTCGTATCGACGGGTCGCGATAAAATTTCGAGGTTGTCACGGTCTACTGGGATGCATGTACAGGACCCGAAGTGATCCCAGGACCCGAAGTGATCCCGGGACCCCAAGTGATCCCCAAAACTGTTGTTATTGTACCCGAAGTGATCCCAGGACCCGAAATGAACCCGAGATAGGACCCGAACTGATCCCCGCATATACTACGGAATGGACATGTGGGAATAGAATACTTTTAATTATTTTTTAAAACAGTAACTGTTTTTATTATATGGCTTAGATATTTCTGGAATTCTGATTGGTTGACGCGCGGTCCATCAAAAGGCGTATTGGGCCGTTTCTATGACAACAGCCCATATCGTATTTTTTCAGCCAAAAAAGCCATACAATAAACGATTTATTAACCTTGCTTTTTCGGTCTGTACGGGAAAATATCAGACCTCGGTCTTTTACGATTTCTGGCGGGAAAATAATGTAATCAATTTTAGTGGGAAATTGAAAACGAGGCCGGGTTTCAAAAAATTATACATTTAGATTAAATTTGACTTTGACTGTTATCTCTTTGGTTTTGAACGTTTCTCAATGAGTTCTTTCAAATGTGCAGTAAAATTTTGCATAACCCTCGTCATTTCCCCGCCAAAACTCGTAACATTTGTAGAAGTTTCTTTGTGTGTGTTCTCTTCACATGTAAAATTTGAAGTTGATCGGACTTGACTATAAAATGTTATTCAAATTCACGGTTAAAAACGCCGATTTCACTGCCAGCCCAGCATGTTTAAAATAATAATAATTTGTTGTGATATGAATTTATGCATGTTATGATCATGTTGACATATAAGTTCAGTTTTAAGAGTTTTATTATTGAAAATGAATCGCTTTTGTATATAATTATATGCCTTTGTTTATTATTACTGTTACAAATGCAAAGGTTAAATTATACAGCGCGCCACCTACACCAACGAATAGACGAACACTGGTAACCTGGCAAGCATCGCAAGGAAGAGCACGGACTAACGACAGTAGTCCCTGAAAAATGCTTCATCTTAAAGAAATGTACAAGCAAACTCGATTGTTTAATATTTGAGATGCTTTATATTTTACGCTAAACGTTCAGACTGACTCTGTACAAATTCATCCTCCCTTGACAATAACATCGGAGGATGTCCAATCGTTGTAATTTTTTGTGTTCGTTTTTTTTAAATAATTAAAGAAATGAATAAATAAAATAATTAAAAGTGGCAATAAAATAAAATTCCTATTTCCATTCTAAGTCCATTCCGTAGAATATACGGGGATCAGTTCGGGTCCTATCTCGGGTTCATTTCGGGTCCTGGGATCACTTCGGGTACAATAACAACTGTTTTGGGGATCACTTGGGGTCCCGGGATCACTTCGGGTCCTGGGATCACTTCGGGTCCTGTACATGCATAGTATTTATCACAAAGAAATGTTTATGAAATGTTTATGCAGCACTGTGACTCAAACACCTTTTCTTCATGTTTGGAATAATAATTGTAAGATGACGTCGAAATATAACGCTGATGTAATTACTGCGGTTTTCCACTTACTGCGAACTCAGACATTCCCACGGCTGGTTGTGAAACCCGTTTTTAGCTGCCGTCAATCAAAACTAATTAGTCGGTACCTTTTAAATCCTTGATTGACGGCAGCTAAAAACGTATTTCACAACGAGCCGTTGAAATGTCTGAGTTCGCAGAAAGTCGAAAACCGCAGTAATGCATTGAAGAGAAAGCTCACATCCCCAGCACTTTTCAAAGCCTATAATTCCGATCTTGATTGTTCCCACGCTATCTCTGAGGAAATCCCCAGGAAACAGCAATGTCGGGGAATGTCGGACATTATATACCCCTCCCCCTCCCCCATAAGCCACGTCACTAAACAACACATGAATGAGGCTATTTTGAGCATGCGCATAGCAGTTCGAATTTCTCAACACAAGCGATCGTGATCGTAAACTAAAATTATCTAAAGTGATGTTGTTCTACGTAAAAAATCCTTAAATATCTTTCCTGTTTTGTCAGGAATGGATATTCTATAGAACAAGGATCATTCAGAGACTAAAGACACCATTCAACTAGTGCTAATATAGTCGTTGTGGGTAAAATGGGTCTGATATTCTCATACTTCTACCGATGGTTCAGTAATGAAGGTCAGTGAATCTTGGTGAACATTATTTCAGCACAAATAACCTTTTTGTTTGTATTATATATTGTTAGATATATTTCTTGAATCATCTTTATGAGTATAAGGAGCGGGTTCTCTGATATAGGTTTTGAGAGAGTAATTTGAAGCCTCATAACATCACAGTCATCACAGTGCGTCGTGATTGTTGATTTTCACAGCTTTTAAATAGTGACGTACATAGAAAAATGCATCGGAAGTCAATTGTTTTTTTTTTCATAAACAATTTGATATCAATTAAAAACAAGCTATCTTGTCGAATTAGTTCTTTCAAATGAACAAATCATTACCAAGTAATTATAACGACTCAATTAAATTAAATTAAGTTATCTTTCTTAAATTAAACTATCTAGTTTAATAGATATAGTATATTGTGTCTAATAATTTATTAGTGTACTTTGGAAGATAGTCATGACCTGAAGAGGCAATCTTGACATAGCTATTGTTCAAATAAGAGTTGGTTTATATTAGGTTATGTACTAGTGTCATGGTCACTGTACATGAAAGCATAAAGCTACTTGTAAACAATAATACGCTTATAAAGTCTGGTTGAGAACATATCATTATTTACCTTATGTGGAGACCAAGGCATAACGGTCTAGTGGTTAGGGGATCGGATTCCGGGTCTAATGGTCTAGGTTCGATACCGAGCCCAAGTGATTACATTGTGTCCTTAGGCAAGACACTTTACTCTCTCAGTGCCTCATCTTCTCGAATAAGGATGTAAAGCCAGAGTCCTGTCTGTTTTCACACTAATCTTATATGATGTGGACATAAAAGATCCTGTTGTGCTCTTTGAAAAGTGTGAATATGCGGGATAATGTACCATTTTCATGTGCAGGAGTCCCATATTTTTAATTCAATATTACCTAGGCCCTATACTCAACTTACTGTTAGTGAGGAGTTTTTGTTTCCAAAGAAAGATTACCATTACAGCCAAACCTACAGAAGCGTTCCTATTGAGGTTGGAAGGCTCGATTTATTCTTCCAAACTTGATTTGAAATTTGTTTTGAAATTTGCATAAATGAATCAAAACTTGTAAGTTTCAAAAACCGCCTCAAATCAAAACATTACTTCCAATGTTTTTTTGGACAACAGAAACTTGCTAAACCTGGTCTGCTTACAGAAATATTGTTATAAATACTTACTAAAGTATTCTATTACAATAGCATTATCAGTTATTGACCACAGATCGTGATTTCGGGACCATTATCGGTTGACGGTTGAAGTCTGCAATTTGAAACTAACAAGATTCGATTCATTTATGCAAATTTCAAACCAAATTTAAAATCAAGTTTGGAAGAATAAATCGAGCCTTCCAACCTCGATAGGAACGCTTGTGTAGGTTTGGCTGTAATACTGTTGCCATTACATTGTTATTACAGCAATACCTCTTATCATTACTGTAAAGGACAATATTGAACCTTATTACATTATTTACATCTTTTCTATTGTTTTTCAATGACCTTTATTTCACTTACATCCCTACAGCATGGGCTTTATATGTATACGAAAGTCACTATATTAACCTAATTAGATATTCACAACACTTTATATACCTCATTATAAATTCACAACACTTTATCTGTATTTATGGCTAAAATAGATAAAAGATGTAGTCAAAATATAATTAATACAGCTATAATATACTATGCCAGTCAAAATAAGTAATATTACTCCTCTTTGTTTATTGCAGAACACAAGGTTATTATAGTTGGTTTAGATAATGCTGGCAAAACAACTATTCTCTATCAGTTGTAAGTATTTATTATGATGTATTGCCATGTACAAATATGATGCCTATATTACAACATATCTGTACAATCAATAAATCATAGACTTGTACAATCATATATTATGTAAATCATAGACTTGTACAATCATATATTATGTAAATCATAGACTTGTACAATCATATATTATGTAAATCATAGACTTGTACAATCATATATTATGTAAATCATAGACTTGTACAATCATATATTATGTAAATCATAGACTTGTACAATCATATATTATGTAAATCATAGACTTGTACACAAATAGTATTCTCTTAAACTTGCCCACAATTATATGATTACATATACATGTGCATACCATATATGTCCATGTATGCATACCCTTTAACATACCAATGACATGAGTACAAAAAGGATTCCTTTTCTTGATTCCTAAACATGTGCATTTTTTTCATTGACAACTGAAAGAAAGGGGCTGATGTTGTTCAGAGTTAAAAATTGAAGCTTAAAAGGTTTTACTACTTTTGTTTCAGACCTTTTGACACTACAATTATTGTTACATAATATTATATTGATGATTGCTATACCATTGATCATGTTTCAGACTTTAAACCTTTTGTGTTTACCCTGATGATCTTATAAATGATTGCTATACCATTGATATACTATACTTACTCATGTTTCAGACTTTAAACCTCTTGGGTTTACCCTGATGATCTTATAAATGATTGATATACCATTGATATACCATTGAAATACCATTCTTATTTACACTTCAGACATTCAACCTTTGACTAATTATTTATTTTTGAACGGTGTGCTATTGTTTTATTACAGTCTGATGAATGAAGTTGTTCATACATCCCCAACAATAGGAAGCAATGTAGAAGAGGTAAAGAACTCAACTTTTGTATTCATTTTAGAAGTCAACTACATATTTTTCTTCTTCTTGTAATTTTGTTTTTCTACTGAATTGTATTGTTTGTTATTTTGAAATAATCAATAAAGACATTATATTTTTTATTATTTAAAATTTGACCCAACTACATTATTTAGATTTTTATACATATTTTTTCACAAACAGATTGTAATGTTTTATCAGTATTGTTTTATATATATAATATACTAGTTATCAGTTTAACATTTGTACATTGATGTATCTATGATTTATATTTGACAAAGATGTTGTATTTAATCATTGTAAATCAAATCTTTTATTCTTTAATTTACAGATTGTATGGAAAAATATTCACTTTATTATGTGGGATATAGGAGGCCAGGAATCATTACGATCTTCATGGAATACTTATTATGCACATACGCAAGTAAGCTTATCATTATCTCATATTTTTCATGACTTTGTTACAAAATAATATTATTCAAAACTGACAGTCTCAGATAAGAAAATGTTGGTTTGTGTGGTTTTCACTTCAAATTGGTTTATGTGCTATCAAATTGTTTAGGTTTTGAAACAATGAAAAAAATTCATGTTACATGTTTTCTTTAGACAAGACAAAAATTACTTGAATGAATAAATGAAAATGTTGTTTTAAATTGGGTTGTTCCTTCAGTGTGTACAAATATGTACATGTACTATTATCAGTTAACTTAAAGATAAGCTTGCCTACTTATAGAATCTATTAGATGTTTTGATGTTTAGGTTATGTTGAAAGGACTAATACATGATCATTTTATGTTTTTGTTGCAGTTTTTAATTTTAGTTATTGACAGTACAGACAGGGAAAGATTAGCTATTACTAAGGCAGAATTATATCAAATGCTGGCCAATGAAGTAAGTATAAGAAGATAAATTAATTTGTAAATAAACTTCAATGTATGTCAAAATTGAAACATGACCAGCAATGTTCCTGGACAAACTAACCGTACATTCATATTGAAAAACACATTAAAGTCTCTCATGCAAAAGTGGCTAATCAGTTCAAAACAATATAAGTTAACTCTATATTTTTTCATTTCAGGAACTAAAGCAAGCAGCACTATTGGTCTTTGCAAATAAACAAGATATTTCTGTAAGTTGTGTGTTGAGTGTTTGTCGCATTAGAATTATCAAGAACTTATATACATTTCTTGTATCAACAGGGTTCAATGTCTGTAGCAGACATCTCAGAACAGCTTAATTTGGCTAATATCAAGGATCATGGTTGGCATATACAGGTAAGACACAAAATGAGCAACTCATTATTGTACATTAATTGAACACATGGTGGCCTTGTATACTTTAATTTCATATCACCTCATTTCCATTTTTGCCTGTTTTGTCGAATGGATCCTGATATGCTATTCCTGATTATATATTTGACACCATTAGCCATCCTCTGCTTGAAGGTCTTCCTTCTTATCTTATACATGTGTGTATTGACATGTTGTTCTTTTGTTTCAGCCTTGCTGTGCTTTAACAGGAGAAGGGTAAATATATAACATCATATTTATGAGAATTATAGGTTTATAAATATGATGATTATCCTGTTTTTGTCTCACTGTTGTACTTGTCTGAAAGTGATATTACTTAAAATTGACTAAGATAAGAGTTTGAACTTTGTGCTCTTGTGCTATCTAGAGAATGCTATTTTTATGAAGGAAATGAGTTTAGGCACCAACAACAAAACTCTTCATGATAATTTGGTTTTAATAATTATTGTTATCTTTTTTTTTTAGTCTTTATCAGGGTCTTGAGTGGATAACTTCACAAGCAAGAAAATGATGACTATTTTATAGAAGATAATAGTTTATTTTATAAATAGAAACTCCATCTATCTTACTATTTCTTTGACATCCCAACTGAAAATGTGGGCCATTACTATTAATAGCACACATATCAGGGAACTCTTTAAATTTGAGTTCACAGTCTAGGAGATGGTCTCTGTCACAATGATACTGCAACTTCCTTTGCAGATGATGTTATGTCATACTGTAAACCTCTGTATATAAGCCCTTTTTATCCCATCTCCCTCCCACTATCATACGATTCTATTATTTGGAGATGAAAAATGCACTCAGAAGCCCAGGGCTTTTGGTATCATAGAAATCTGAATATATTCCCTTGTGCCATAATTTTTATCTCTAACAGCTTCCTTTTACAAAAGGCAGGTGCTAAGTGTGAGTTGTGGAGGAAACACTTGACTAGCAATGATTACAGAGGTTAAGGGATTTTTAGATATATGTAAATTATATTTTCTTTTAGTTATAAACTGAATCAAAATATGGCAACCATTGAATAGACATTGTTATTTTATATCCTATTCAAACTCGTTTTCTTATTGGTCGAGAGCACGTCACGTGGAGGGAAATAAATCGATCTATTCCCCTCGTGAGAGAGGAATAAATCCACATAAATAAAAAAATGTCAAAATGTAGAGAAAATGTTTCTTCGTTTGAATAGGGTATATAATAAAACACTTAATGACTGATCCCTCGGGAAATCAGTTAGTTATGTTTCCCTCGAATCTCAATGTTTCCCTCGGCCGGAGCCTCGGGAAACATTGAGATTCTCGGGAAACAAAACTAACTGTTTCCCTCGGGACCAATCATTAAGTGCTTATTCAAGACTGGCTAACCTACTTTTCATGGCTAATTAATCAGACTCAATAATAATGTATCAATTGCTCTATTTTGATTCTTTATGTTGACAGAAAATCAAGAAATTTTCATTTAAATTTGTGTCAACATTTCTTGTTGCTCTGGTACATTTTTGAGTGCAAGAACTCACCTTTTAATACTTAATCATTACAGCAAAATTGTAATAAGTACTAGTCAATAAAACAATAGTTTATTGCACTAAGAATTGCTCTTAAAGTAGTTTGTTATATTTTAATAGTACATGCTGTGCCAGTGATCTTATTAACTGTCAGTCATGTAATTTACAGTCAAAACACCTGAATCGTGAATATGTAGAAATTTGTTTTCATTAAACACAGGAAGCCTGCCTTTGATACATTTTTTGCTGCCATTGTTTCCATATTAGGAGAATCGAATGTTGTATTATGTCCAATTAAACTTTCAAACTATTCTTGTTTTGAATAATGAAATCTTTGTTTTCAATATTCCAAGTTCAAATCGATTAATGGAAACAAATTTCGAAAACTAAACTCAATAATGAGTTCTACATATTCACAATTCAGGTGTTTTGACTGTAACATATAAACCTCTAATGTTCTATGATATCATAATTTTTACCAATTACACTCACCATACAACGAAAAGGAAACCACATTGTTAGAAATTATGCAAATACTTTTGGGATCATGAGTTTTTTTTCTTTAAATAAAATGTCTTTCTTTTTTTAGAATGATTGCATTTCACCATATTGTAAATCGTTTTATAATTATGTCAGGAAAAAATATATTTATGTTGAATAAACACAATTTTAACTTCAATTAAAGTCTGTTCATAAATTAATATGAATTTTGTTATGGTCTGTTTCTTTTATAGCGTATTTCATTGTTGCAGTTATAACGTTGCACTAGCTAACCATTACCATCCAACAATGCAAATAAGACTATGCCCTGGTTTATGTCCCCCCCCCCCCCCCCCCCCCAACCCGGGACTATGCATGCCAGAGCTGCATGTATGTAGACTTATTGCAGTCCCCGGTGGGGGGGGGTGGGGGAATCCCTTTGTCCAAGTGGTAGGGGTGATCTGCGGAGGTTTTGAAAACGACCCCTAAAAGGTACGCACAGATAAAAATAACTGATAAAGCCTTGTCAATTTCTACCCCAACAAAGCAACAAAACAGTAAAAATGACTCTTACAGGTACAAAATCATGTTTTAGGGTTCTGGCATAACCAATCCCTTCATACACCAAATCAAAATATGGCATCCAATTTTAATAACTATTGTTCTTGACTGGCTAGCCTCGTGTTCACGTTGAAACACAATGGAGTTTCACATCTATGCGAGGCTAGCCAGTCAAGAACAATAATTATTAAAATTGGACGCCATATTTTGATTCAGTGTATTCCAGCTATATATTGAGCTTTTCCTCTTACAACTTAAAAGAAGAAACGCAAAAAAGTGAGGAACTTTCTGGTGATGTTGGGCTTCCTGTGTGTTACGAAAGTTTGATTTGCATTCTGGGATTTTATTCGGCCATTTTTCCTAAAACCAAGATGGCGGCTTTACGAGGATCTTTCAAGCTTCTAAGACCATGGCTTATCATGCTATTGATGATACTAGTGCTATTCATTAACTACGTAACGGCAACACAAAAGGGTCAAGAACAAGCCAGTGAGTCTGCTAATGACTTTGCTGAATTTGAGCAAGAAGGAGATGACGAAGAAGAAGAGACGCCGGCAGAAGGTGATGGAGAGACGCCTCATGTTCCGCCGACTGCTGCTCCATCTCAAGCAGAACAAGGTACCTGATTAAATACAATAATCATATACTCAATAACGTTTCCTCCGATCGATAGATTCGTGATTTTAGTGTGTATTTGCGTAAATTCTTTAGAGCGTTCAATTCGTTTATATCGTGACTCACACTATCGAGTTTACTGCTTCAGTGGATGCTATTGAACATTAATTAGATTACCGAGCCGATTGTTCATATGCACATTAGCAGTTTTATATTTTGATATGGTAAGCTTTTTCAACTTTGTGGAGGGATCTTTAAGGCTTTTCTGTTTGTACTGGTGGCTATAGCCAGAAATATATATGATCAAGTTGTATTCCGTTCTCACGTGTTTTAGAACAACGACAATAAAAAATGCCCATTTCTTTATTAGAAAATGATTCTTTAGAGATAAGCAACTTTCTGAACTATCAACAATCATTGAATTGGCTTCATATATTGATAATATTCAAGCATTTAGTTTTCAAAAGGATGTTTTTGAATACTTAATAAGATTCAAACAATCCACTTCTAATTTTGAAAAGAAATTATCTAAAATGCAGAGATAACTGATTTAAATATTCCATTCTGTTTCAAACATCTGGTTCCCATGATAACAAGACTACATTAAATATAAACCTTTCCTGTTAGCAAATCAAGTATTACATTTTAAACAATTTCAATTCATTATTAACTTTTAGTTCAAGAAGAAGAAAAAGATGATGATGATGCTACTGTGGAGGTAGGTATATATACACTGTTATTTATCAACATCCAAGAACTGACGATTTATAATCAATAAACATATCTCACTTATGAATTTGATATTAAATGTGGAGTCAAATTTCTAAATCCAGAAACGTAAACAATAAAATATATCACTTTTTTAATGTCTCAATGTATTTAGCATGCTGGTACAAGTGTCCTACTAATTGGGGAGAGTTAGACTCTCTAACTCTATGTATATATTTTGGCACACAACTCTGCTTGTGAATATGTTCATTTTTTTCATATGTGTAACATACATTGAGGATATTACATGGGCGCGCGGAGATACGAGTGAGATATCATTTGAACATGAGAAAATAAAATCTGTATCTCCAAGCACCCATGTAATGTTCTGTTTATTATATAAACTCATAACAAATAAAATAGCAAAGATTTTATGCATCAAAAATTCTGAAAAATCTAGAAAATGCATAAGTGAAAAAACATGTTATTTTCACAATGTGAAGATATCACTTTTTCACGTGTGAGATCATTTCACTGAAGTTTATATAATAAAATTGTTTATTTATTAGACTGATGAAAACGAAGGAGAAGAAGAATATGATCACTTCACAGATGAAGAAGAGTTTGAGGTAATTGACATATGGTCAAAAAGTTGTTGGTTGACATAAAAAGTTTTAAATATTGTGGAGAGATTGTCCAAAAATATTCACCTCTATTTCTGTCATCTTATTAGTATCTTCATTGTTGTTCACAGGGTTATAATAAAGAAAAAGTTTCTAAAGGAAAATCAGGTCCTCAACAAGACCTCAAAATTGAAAAGGTATTATAACTTATCCACCTCTAATGTCAATAATTATTACTTTCAGTGAAACTGAGGGGAACATGCATTACAGTAGAAATCCTGATCAGAAAATTCTAGTTCCAAAAATTGCATTTCAAATCACATAAGTATTGTTCTGCTTACTTAGAGACAGAGCATTTGATTTTGATGAGTAGTTGATAACCCCCCTGCCCCTATCTGGAATAATAAGTGTATTTATAAGTGTGCATAATGATGGTTTTGTTGTTATAGGTCCCTCTTCATCTAAGAGCAAACTGGGAAGGATTTTATGCTGAAATACTAACCCTGGCAGGATTAGTTGCTTATGCTCTCAATTTCTTTGCTGGAAGAACTAAAAACTCCAAACTTGCAACAGCATGGTAAGGCTGTGTTTATTGTTCCAATAATAATGAAGGTTGATGAATGGATTCTTTCTTCCTTTCTGTTTTCACTTCATTTATTTATTCAAGCTATTTTCACCTTTGCCTAACTCCTTCATGTCAAGTGGTACAAGACATCTCCAAAGCCAACTATAATTTTGTTTGACCATCCTTGCTTTTTGTCAATTCTTTATTATCTTTTCATCCCTTTTTGTACTAAAATGTTATTATAATATTATTGCCAATAACAGTGTGCTGTTTAGTATGATAGGTCAGACAACACACACCAATTACTTTCTGGCCAGCCTTTTAATGTAATCCCTCATTCATTTGGTCCTTGTTTTTGATAAGCATCCGTCTATGACATCCTACAACAACTTTGCTAGTATTAATGAGTAAAGTGTTTTCTTGATAACAAAATGTTTTTTCTGTATCCAAGGTTCAAGTCCAATAAAGAACTACTGGAAAGTAACTTTCATGTTGTAGGTAAGTATTGTTCTATGGTTATCCCCAGAACATACTGCAGAATTTTTGTAATTCTTATTGTTTTGGAATACAATATACTCAAAGGTTTTACTTATGTTAAAGGTGATGATGGTGCTACTGAGGACCCTCAACAAGGGATTCTAGTCAAAGAAAGTGAATCACTTTATACATTGTGGTGTTCTGGGAGGGCTGGTTGTAACGGCCTGCTGGTAGAACTCAAGGTAATCTTTTTCTGCAATAATTATCATAAACACTTTCCTTAGAAGTCATGCTTCTGATTTTGACTTTCTATTTGTGTCATTATGTTTTTATGTATTACAGTGTGGACACTCCAACTGGGACCACTTAGACAAAACCGTCCAATCAAAAAATATTTAAACCAGACAGAGATTGAACTGATAACAGCATAAGCCAATCAAATAATAGTGTTCTCACGTTCATAATTTCATTCTTGAACTGAAAGCTGCAAAATGATTGGTTAATTATCAATTCATCTAAAGTGGTCCCAGTTGGAGTGTCCACACTGTAAAAGCTTTACCAAGTTTTCCTTGTTGGTTAATGCTAAACAGTAAATGGTAAGCAGTCTACCTAAGCAGGGATGACAGGAGCTGAGGAAATTACAGCTTAGTTTCACATGAAATATGTGGAGGACTTATAAGACTACTTGTTGGTTTTGTTGTTTTGAACAATGATATTCTAATTGGTATTTATTTCTTTTCATGTGATTATAGTTACAAAAAAGACATGATCTTGTTAATGTTATGTCAAATCTTGTCAAACCAGTCAAGGATACAGTGGTAAGAACATTGAGAATTTGGGATAATTGAATATTATGATATAATTAATGTTTCGTGGCTAAAAGTACAATTCATAGAATGATGATGATAATAATAATAATGATGATCATCATCATCATCATCATAATAATAATAATTTATATATATTAATGCATTTATTCTAACTTGTACATTATTTTGGAAACACTTCAGACAATAACTGTTCATATGAGTGATGAAGAAATGGATAACTTTGTTCTTGCTGTTGTACCTAAAAAGACAGCAACAAAGATGCAGAAGGAGTTATTAGACCTGGTGAGAAGTTAATGCATGTTATTGTATAATATTTGATAAAATACACACTATGATTGGCTGGCTACCATGTTTATTTTAGATACTACACACGTCCTGATTGGCTGGCTACCATGTTTATATTTGAAATACTACACACACTCTGATTGGCTGGCTACCATGTCTATATTTGAGATACTACACATGTTCTGATTGGCTGCCTAACATGTTTATTTGAGATACTACACACACTCTGATTGGCTGGCTACCATGTTTATATTTGAGATACTACACACACTATGATTGTCTGGCTACCATGTTTATATAATAATAAGGTTTATTGAGAATACTTTCGCACCTTAAACAGTGAATATATATATATACACACAAGCGAAATAGTAAATTTGATACGAATATAGCTAAATAAATATAGCTAATTAAGAAGCTATTTATAACAGAGGACAGAGACACTGAGCTGAACTGTAGAGCACTCGAGAAGTCAAAGAAATACTCATCTACGCCTATATCACAGAATATAGACATGTAAAGGGTTTTTTTCTTCTTGTTTTTCAGAACTTCTTTTGCCCAGACAAGAAGAGTGGAGTAAAGTTTGATTTACCCAACTCTCTGGTAGTATTGACTGAGGCCAATGAAGCAGCTAATGTCCTTTTACCACAACAGGTTGGTTATGTTGTAATTTGGTTTCTTTAGTTTGAGATTTTTAATCAATGAAAACCTTTGTTTGTTTCAAACATTTCTCTTAATTTGAAACTTTTATTTTTCAGGTGACAAAAATGATAAGTACCCATGAAAATATGTTTGAGTCTATGCTGTTCTCAGATCAGTATGTAGGACCAAAACAAGAGGATGAGTAAGTTGTTGTTTATTATGTTTGGTTCACTATGTCATGTCAAAATGAATATTTCTTTGACAAAAAGAGATTTTTTTTAAATGTATGTGTTGATTGTATTTCAGTGAAGGGACTGCTAAGCCAATCAAGCCAAAAAAAGTATTGATTTTCAACTTTACAGGTAACATACTTTACAACCCAGCGACTTGTATAGTATATATTCCATTTTCTTTCTTACCCTTTTTGTCCTTGTTTTTCGTTGCAATATTATGTTATGAGAACCAGCTAGACTACAATGATTTTCAAAACAATGGAAAGCTTTGCAACCTTTTTTATGTGTTTAAAATCCAGTCTATCCCTTTCTCATTGTCAGCAATGTTGAGGTTTCCAGTCTGAATCTAGCCTCCTCTGCAAGTAACCCCTATGGGATTCCTTGGATTTTGGGGATATGGCCAGGAAAGAATGGGCCCTATTCAAGAATTCCTCTTTTTTTCCTCTTCCTCTCCCCCTCCCCCTTCATTTTTCCTTCTTCTCCAGTCTTTCTTGTTCGTTTTTATTCCAAAGGAAGCCCAAAAGAGTTGCCTGCGGTGGAGGCTAGTCAGAATCAATGCCTGTACATTTGCAATACCATAATTAATCTTGTACTCTATCAAAGCAGAAAACAACAAAAAATCTCAAAATGACAAAAATCTCTTACTGCAAATATTCAAGAAACTGCAATACTACAGTCAAACATTGACATTACTGAAATGTGTGCATAAAATTAAAATATCACCGCAAGTCCCAATGTCCCCCTCAATATTTTTGCCTTTGATAAGAAAGTGTTGTAATTTGGACAATACTAATCCTTTGGTTTATTGTTGTAGTTGCTAGCAAGGGTAATAATACTAAGGCACAAGATATGGCTAATCTAGAACCTATGATGAGGCTGGTCCTTTTCTGTGTCGATAGAGTTCGGAGATTCAAGCTTGGCAAAGATGTGAGTACAGCATTGATTTTACAGTCATTAACAATGTCCACAGTGATTAACCCTTTGATGCCAGCCTTTGCAAATATGACTTCAAAAATTCTAGCTCTCTCGCTTTGAAAGTCATGGCTCTAAAATGTAATTATCTGTGTTGCCTAGTAAGTTACTCCAACGACGCCATTGTCAATGGACATAACCACTGGCGCTATTTTCTTTGTAAAATCGTCTTCCACCTTTGAATTCGTCCAAAAGAGCGTCTCCACCACCAAGACAAACTTAATGATGCATGACTAGGGGCTCTTATAGTAGCAATTGACTGAAAAAGCACTTATAAACTGGATTTTAGCTCAATTCAGGGTCAAAGTGTTGACTTGGAATTGAACCATTGTCATTCCCAGAGCCCACGGTCAACCGTCCAGTGGAAGGTTTCGTCCGAAGGGCTCTGGTTCAATCCAAAACCGGAAACAGGATTCTCTGATTCTCTGTGCGTCAATCTGCTAATGGATGCAAGCTGATAGTTGAGAAGCAAAAAGGTTGTGTTAGATAAACAACAAAAATGGCAATATTTATGATACAGCATGCGTCAATCTGCTAATGGATGCAAGCAGATAGTTGAGGAGCAAAAAGGTTGTGTTAGATAAACAACAAAAACGGCAATATTTATGATACAGCGTACGTCAATCTGCTAATGGATGCAAACAGATAGTTGAGGAGCAAAAAGGTTGTGTTAGATAAACAACAATAACGGCAATATTTATGATACAGTATTGTATGGAGAGAGGGCAATACAATGCATTTGAGTATTTCATTTACACTGAGGACACTCTAAACATGAACACCTTGAGTATTTCTTTTTTAGTTTTTTTCATTCACTGTATTTGAACTAATAATAAATGCTTCACATTTTTTAGAGGCAGGACAATTCTCAGAAAATGATAACCTGAAAAATGTTCAATGTTCGAGTGTCCTCACTGTAAATGAATGTAGGATATAGGTGTATACTTGCTTGTGTGTACATTGCTAGAAGAGCTACATAGTTAAGAACATGATTCATTGATTTATTCATTTTCTTGTTTGTTTGTATTAGGCTAAAGCAAAATCTGATAAAAATCGTCGTGAATTGGAGGAGAATCTATTGAAACAGACTCATAATCAAAGGCAGGAGGTTAGGAATGATTAGTGATTATTATTATCGTTAATATCATCAATAACATCATGATTCTTTTCATTATCTAATGAACATACTGATAAATTATTAGTTAATTAAATTTGTCAATTTCTTTAATTCTTGTCGAATTCTTTTGCAAAGTTCATTTTTGAAATCATTATCATCATCATCAATATTACAAACAATATAATAATATCTTCACTAACATCATAATTCTTTTCAATATCAATAGAACATATTGATAAATTATTGAACAATTGTTTTGCAAAGTTCGTTTTTGAAATCATCATCATCAATATGTCCAGCAAGTATTAGCTTTGCTGTACAAGCTATTGGTAGTATTATCTTAACCAAGAAAAAACGAATATTTTTTGTGTTGTTTATCAAGGCTGCTCAACTTCGTCGTGAAGAAAAGCGTCGAGAAGACAGGGAGGTTATGATGCAAGAAGAAGATCCTGACAGACAACGACGTCTAGAGGTGAGGTGTCAGTTGTTATGTGGCTAAAACTATCTACAATTAATCAATTATCAACAATAACAACCACAGGAGGAGTACAAATAAACGTTATGAAACTGCCAATAAAGGCTGGCAAATAGTGAAAAGTCACTAAGAGTCCTCTAGGAACTGAGGATTGTCCAGTGCGACGTTTTATCATTTGTCGCATTTATATATTTATACGCACCCTACACCCTTCAGAACAGTTTTGTTTGTTATTACGTTTGTGGCACGTTTGTAGAAAAGGGTGAGCGTGATTGTGATTGTGAAAAAGACGCAAGATGCTTTACTGCAATTAAATGGTTTTCACAACACAAGTTTGAGGTTACTTCAGTACAGTAAGCTATCGATGCTGTTGTTGAAAATGCAAGCTTCAACCCAAATTCACTACAAACTATCATTGTTTGGTTTTATCATTAATCAACATTTATTTACAGGAACGTGAGAACAAGAAAGATGCCAAGAGAAGAAATCCATTCAAGATTAAGCAAATCAAAGCCCGTGGCTAGAACTGTGCCTCGTTGTTGTTGCCACTCTGCTATTATTCTTTTTGACACCTAAATAGGGTGTATTATTTCATTGCTACATCCTTGTACTGATAAATTATCACTACGAGTCATTCTTCGTGTTATAAATTGTTGTTGTTTATACTCGCTCAGCTCATCTTCAGCTTCCCTAAAATAACAATAAATAACAATAACTAGCGATTTCACAGGTGCATTGCATCCTCGGGTATTTTAATTTTAATGAAAAACGTAAACAAGCAAAAATACCGTATGAAGTTTTCTTTTTAATGCTTTGCTAAATATTGCAGCTATAAGAATACAGCTTACGAAAATAGCGCTGCTTTACTGTAAATATTCTTTTTTACGGTGTACGTTACCCTATACTGCTATACGTACAGCAGTGGCCTGTGAGAAAAAACCCCAGCCATGAAATGTAAAATACTTTTTTTGAAGTAAAAGATGTGGTTAGGTGAGAAACCGTTTCTTGTTAGTGTGGTATCTTTTCTGTGTATCGAGCAAGGTCTAACATGACTCAGAGGGATACGTTTTTGGCTGACGTCGATCAAAAACCTTAAAAGGTGCAGAGTAGCAGCCAACTCCCCGTTGGAATTAAAGACCCATGGTTACTTACCAGCATGCAGTGCGCGAAATACTGAATTTTGTAGACCATGAAAATCGCACATCCAGACATTTTGATATCTTTACGATGTGAGTGGAAAGTTGCGCTCTTTTATGAATATTTCAAGCAAGCAGCAATCTCGTACACATTGTCATTTTCTCTCGATCAGAAGTGGTAAAGCCATGTAAGGACAAATTAAATACGATGCAGCGGTAGTGTTATAGGGATACTGACTAGCCAATCAAATTCAGTAAACAAGACACTACTTTTACCCAGATGACAAAGAAAACAGACAACATGATTCACATTCGTCTTGTTTATTAGTTTACAAAATGCCATAAAATTAAAAAAAAGATTAAAACAAACAATTTCCGAGTTTTACAGAGTTTTTGATTTGAAAAATATTTAAGAAAACAAGACAAATACACGACCTGTGATTGGCTAAAAATCTACCATCCATTTACCAGTGTGCGCTATTAACTTCTGGTCATGCGCACTGTTTTCAAGATGGTTTAAAACGTAACACACCAATGATATAACGCTAGTTCTGATTGGATAATAATAATATAAACTGTATTTCAATTGGCTAGATTAGCAAGTATGGCTAACCGATCTAACAATAATTGTACTCAACGTCAACAAAGGGAATGAAACAACAGGGCAGCCGTATAAAGAAAACAAAGAGGAAAGCTGAACAGCAAAAAAAAGACGTAGTAAAGGTAACACAAAAAACAAACTAAGTAGCAAAATAGTTACAAAAAATAATCATTATAAATGGTGATCGTATAATCTTAAACTCAGTAAAAGTGAAGAGGCGAATTGAAATATTGCTTTTTTGAAACTTGAACATTTATTTTCTCACTTGTTGATATGGTAAAATTACGAAAGAGATTGCTCTTCATCACTATACTATACTGTTGTTTGATCTCTCAAAACTGTTCTTCTCTCATGCATATTGAGTTACACATAACATCCAATCTCGAACCCAGAGCCTGCGTTACTCTTGGCCAGCAGTGCCGAGCAACGTATAACTCTGGGGAAACGGAATTCTTCTGCTCCAATTTTGGAGTTCCGGTTTTAACATGAAATGCGCATGCTTAGTTAATATTATAATGATCTGTTGGTTTGGGCATCCTGTGTTACTTAGTACGTTATATGACATTCAAAATATTGTTGACCTAGTAGTATTTTACATATTTACTAAGCCAAAATATAAACATTTTCCTCACTTATAAAACATTTAAAGTTTAGGAAGGTTTTTTAGCGGCCATCAGGATTTATATAATGATATAAAAACGAGTCTAAATCTCCTTCAATTTAGATCGCTTTATTAATAAACCGTCGACTTATTTATAGTTTTCCAACGGTTATTAGTTTGCTTTCGTGGTACGATTGACCTTTATTAAACAACTGGATGCCAGAGGTCTGAGGATTGTCAAGGTTTAGAATAGTTTAAAGGAGTATTTTGTGTGTATTCTAATTTGCTTCGCGACTCGATAATCATCGCTTCGCAGCGATACAATTTGTCGTCGCTTCGCGACTCGCATTTATTCCATAAATCACGATATTATTCTATCTAGTATTAAAAACCGTTGACGTCGTATTAATCGTAAAATTTACATTTTGAATGTGCATTTGTTTACATGATGGACCAATCAGAGCGTTTACTTCGTCTGTTTCCGGTCTGACTATTGTATTTTCAAGGGCCAATCACAATAAGCAGAGAATCCCGGTACCCCAGAGTTATACGTTGCTCGGCACTGCTGGCCAAGAGTAACGCAGGCTCTGGGTTCGAGATTGCATAACATCAAGAAACGAACGACCGCTGGGACTTTAAAAGCAATTTACCATACGAATTTTCCAATATATCTCAGCACTTCATATACTGATCAAAATGCTCGAAAATGTCTAAACAGATCACATTTGTAGATAAGAACGTTGTTGGTGCATGCATTTTACCAACTTTTCTCAGCTGGTTAGCTACGACAATACATGTCCAGTATCATTACAACACAATCATATATTGTTTGTATAAGTGACAGTAAATTTAATCATGCCATACCGAACTCTTACATGTAAAATTATCTCTCGAAATTCCTACCAATTGCAGTTGAGATGTTTGTTCAGCTAAATCTGATGGTAATAAAACACCGTCTTAAGTACTTATTGACTGAGTGGGTTGGCCGAAATTCCTATCACTTTCAGATGAGATATTTGTTCAGCTAATTCTGATGGTAAGAGCACGTCATCTAACGCTTTTCTACTTGAAATTGTAGAAAATTACTAAAAATTTCACCGATTTGCGGTAAAAATTGAGTCACTCAAACCGGAAGTAAAATCAGCATATACAGATGTGGGGCAAATTTCCTGCTGACTTTGATATGAAAAACGGTTTCTCATATCCCACGGCGTGTTGTTCCCGTGATGTTAGCAAGGGATTGTCTTGATGTTACTCGAAGATCGTCATGTCACTCATTCTGTATCGTAGCGTCGTCCCTCTCTATCCCATCCAGTCGTGTTGACCCCGTGAAGTTCGCAAGGGATTGTCTTGATGTTACTCGAAGATCGTCCTGTCACTCATTCTGTATCGTAGCGTCGTCCCTCCCTATGCCATCTAGTCTCACTAGACTAGGCGAACATTTTAGCCGCCGCCAAGACAGCTCTAGTCTATTTTGACTGGACGGTCCAGGTAGGTGGTATACGACACGATCGACTGTCGAACGATCCTAACCCATCCAGATCCTTACCCATCCAGATCCTAACCCATCCAGATCCTAACCCATCCAGATCCTAACCAATCCAGCACCCTAACCCATCCAGAATCCTAACCCATCCAGCATCCTAACCCATCCAGCATCCTAACCCATCCAGATCCTAACCCATCCAGATCCTAACCCATCCAGATCTAACTAGACTAGGCGAATACTGTAAACACCGTCAAGACGGCCCTAGTCTGGCTTGACTGGACGGTCCTGGTAGGTGGTATATGACTAGATCGACTGTCCGTCGATCCTAACCCATCCTTACCCATCCAGATCCTAACCCATCCAGATCCTAACCCATCCATTGCCTTGATGTTACTCGAAGATCGTCCTGTCACTCATTCTGTATCGTAGCGTCGTCCCTCCCTATGCCATCTAGTCTCACTAGACTAGGCGAACATTTTAGCCGCCGCCAAGACAGCTCTAGTCTATTTTGACTGGACGGTCCAGGTAGGTGGTATACGACACGATCGACTGTCGAACGATCCTAACCCATCCTAACCCATCCAGATCCTTACCCATCCAGATCCTAACCCATCCAGATCCTAACCCATCCAGATCCTAACCCATCCAGATCCTAACCCATCCAGATCCTAACCCACCCAGATCCTAACCAATCCAGATCCTAACCCATCCAGCATCCTAACCCATCCAGATCTTAACCCATCCAGATCCTAACCTATCCAGACCCTAACCCATCCAGAGCCTAACCCATCCAGATCTAACTAGACTAGGCGAACGCTGTAAACACCGTCAAGACGGCTCTAGACTGGCTTGATTGGACGGTCCAGGAATGCATACGAACAGAGATGAGCGAGAAAGGACCATCTCCTTAGCAACCGTTTTTCGTATCAAAGTCCTCAGGACAGTTGTCCCACATCTATGTATGCTGAATCCACTTCCGGTTTGAGTAACTCGATTTGCACCGAAAATCGTGGAATTTTGAGCAATTGTCTACGATTTCAAGTAGAAAAGCATTAGATGGCTTGTTCTTACCATCGAATTAGGCTTTATATATGTAATTCGTTTAAAAATGTAAAGTAATGTATTTAAGAAATAGAAGACGATTTTCCGTGTTATATAGCCTGATCTAAACACGCGTGATGTTGGGAGAACACGAGAGAGCGTAGGAAAAGTACGAGCCGTTAGGCTGTTTTACAATCAGATTTAGCAGAACAAATATCTCATCATTAAGAGTTTGGTATGGCATAATTAAATTTACTGTCACTTATACAAGCATGCAATATATAATTGTATTGTAATGATACAGGACATGTATTGTCGTGGCTAGCCAGCTGGGAAAAACTGCTAAAGTTGATAAAACAATACATGCACAAACAACTTTCTTACCTACAAATTTGATTTCTTCAGGAATTTCTGAGCATTTTGGTATATATGAAGTGCTGAGATTTAAGGTTAATTCGTGCGGTAAATTGCTTTCAAAGCCAAAGCGGTAGTTTGTTTTCTTGATGCTGTGGTTATCTATATATGCATGAGAGAAGAACAGTTTTGAGAGATCAAACAACAGTATAGAATAGTTATGAAGAGCAATCTCTTTCGTAATTTTACCATAATAACAATAAGCAAGTGAGAAAATAAATTTTCAAAACTTTCAATAAAACAATATTTTAATTAGATTTTTCTTTTTTACTACGTTTGAGTTAATTATACGGTCATTAAAGCTTTCCTACTATTTTTCGGGAGAGAATTTGATTTATATACTCCGGCAATGGCTGCCAAACAAAGAGAGCGTAAAAAACGGCTGAAAATCTGTGTACGGTACAGATACAAAATAAGAGAAACTTCCATAAGAACAAAACACAAATATACAAAAGAGTTTAGCTGATGGGACGACATTAGACCTTTAAGTACAGTAATTAAGGAAAAGGAAATTGCTTGAAGGATGATGTTGAGAAAGCACAAGTATAGCACGACCGGTAAAGCTATACAAGAGAATGCAGCCAATAGGAATACAGTTTACATTGGCATTGTCCAATGAGAACGAGCGTTATATCATTGGTGTGGATGACCAGAAGATGACAGCAGCCTAATATATAAGAATAATTTGTAAAACATTTCAGTGTTAGTAGACACATTGGTAAATGGTATATATAGATATTTAGACATCCATAGGACGTTATAGTTGTTTTTAAAAAAGTTTACATTTCAAACATTAATAAATATGTACATATATAAATATAAATATAAATTACAAATTAATTGTCGAGGTGCGTGACGTATTTGATGCTCAGTGGTATCTAAAATCAAATATTAACAGGTTAATATAAACAAATTACAATAAACAAACTACAATTAACAAAATCCACCTTTGAATTCCCTCAGAATAGTAGTATACATAATGCGCGTTCACCGTCAGGTGGATCAAGGTGCATCTGTGAATTTACCTAAGGATTGACGTCCGGATTCTGGCCTTTTTGGCTTGATTGTCCCTATTGACCCGATTCTGGCCTTTTTGGCCCGATTTTGTACCTTTTGAACCGATTAATGTCCTTTTTTTCTTTTCCCAGTGTCCTGGGAAGATTATGATAGCGTAGTCACAGAAAATGCCAGACTATAGAGTTTCTCTTCTTTTTTAATTTAATAAGGTTCAATAAATAATAAAATAATAATTAATACGGTGTGAATCACTACTAGATGAAGATAATACCTCGAGAAAAAACACAAGAGACTGTCATCCTCGTCATCGTCAATGTACCAGACTTTCTTCCTGTAAATATATACATGATCAATGTTAGCCTGTTGATGATGACTAGATTGTTCTTTACACCACAGTCATACAATCATCAAATTATGATTAACGGGAACGAGGTTGGACATCACTGCATGGTGATGGCTTCTTATTATACTTATATAGAAATAGACATTGACAAGTATAACAATTGTTTTAAAAGACTAACCTGACGATAGGAGTTTCTGGGATCGACTCCTGATTAAAACAGAAAGGTACATGTTAACATATGTTGAGAAGCAAATTTTCTTACTGTTTTTTTTTTGTTTCACTCGTTACATTTATATTTTTTATTTCTTTTGATTCCTCTTTTTTTCTTTGCTTTCGTATTCGCCTTTTTCTCAGTACTTGGCTTTTAAATCAGATCAACTGAATTACCTCATTCTCAATGGAGACCAAGACTGGAGCAATTTCCTCTTGGTGAGTGACAGTTTCACTGCAGATCAACAAACTACATATTACATTATCATTACACCACTATGAAAAAAACAGTACAGTTCGATATGACAGCATACACTCCTTATATGTAGACTAACGTCATAGATCACTGCAAGGCGATGACGTCTTATTCTATTTATATAGAAATATACTGATTGACAAGCTATACAATTGTTTTGAAATGCTTACCCAGTGACGATGGGAGTTTCTACTTCAAGTTTTGACTGTTCAATTAAACAAAAAACACCATTAGTGTCGAGCAACAATGTATCCTATTGTTTTCATTGACATTTGTTTAATTATTATTATTTCATTTCTTTTCTTTTTCCTTGGTTTTTTAAACGTTTTTGTTCCTTTTCTATATATCTTTATTGTTCCTTTCTTTTCTTTCTTGTAGTCTTTTTCATTTTGCCTTTTTTTACTTGCAATATAAAAGAGATCAACTGAATTACCTCTTCCTGAATAGAGACCAAGACTGGAGCAGTTTTCTCTTCTTGGAGAGTGGCTGTTTCACTGCAGATCAATTAACAACATATCACATTTACATTATATACCATTGTAAAAAACAAGTGCAGCTCGGCATGACAACATGACAACGTCAGTGGCGGATCCAGGATTTTCAAAAGGGGGGGGGAGGAATTTTGGAAAAAGGGGGGGGGATTTTGGTTTCGGATATATAAAAACCCCAATAATGCTGGAGCTATCCCGGACGTAAGATATAACTGTTTAGAAAAAGAGGGGGGGGAAGTCACCCAATTCCCCTCCCCTGGATCTGCCCCTGAACGTCATAGATCACTGCAAGGCGATGACGTCTTTTTCTATTTATATAGAAATATACTGATTGACAAGTTATAACAATTGTTTTGAAATGCTTACCCAGTGACGGTGGGAGTTTCTACTTCAAGGCTTGACTGTTCAATTAAACAAAAAACACCATTAGTGTCGAGCAACAATGTATCCTATTGTTTTCATTTACATTTGTTTAATTATTATTATTTAATTTCTTTTCCTTTTCCTTGGTTTTCTAAAAGTTTTCGTTCCTTCTTTATATCTTTATTGTTCCTATCTTGTCTCTCTTGTTGTCTTTTTCATTTCGCCTTTTTCTTACTTGGTCTTTAAAACAAATCAACTGAATTACCTCATTCTGAATGATGACCAAGACTGGAGCAGTTTTCTCTTCTTGGAGAGTGACTGTTTCACTGCAGATCAATTAACAACATATCACATTATATCATTACACCATTATAAAAAAAACCACTACAATTTGACATGACAACATACACCCTTTATATGTAGACTAACGTCATAGATCACTGCAAGGCGATGACGTCTTATACTATTTATATAGAAATATACTGATTGACAAGTTATAACAATTGTTTTGAAATGCTTACCCAGTGACGATGGGAGTTTCTACTTCAATGTTTGACTGTTCAATTAAACAAAAAACATCATTAGTGTCGAGCAACAATGTATCCTATTGTTTTCATTTACATTTGTTTTTTATTATTTCTTCATTTCCTTCGTTTTCCCTTTATTTTTCTATACATTTTCATTCCTCCTTTTTTATCTCTATGTTGTTGCTCTCTTTTCTTTCTCGTTGTCTTTTTTATGTCGCGTTTTCTTTTTTGACCTTTAGAACAGATCAACTAACTAATTACTCGAAACTAATTACCTCATTGTGAGTGGAGACCAAGACTGCAGGTGTTGTTTTTTCTTCTTTAAGAGTAGCAATCTCACTGCAGATAAACAGACAGAATTGTTAAATATAGTAATAACAGTAGTATTATATACAGCGCGACGCGCAAAGGTATGACCACTTTTTATATATTTGCATACTTCTATGCACGGACGGTAAAATCAGACAACTTCGCATCAAATGTGTCTGTTTAAAGTACAAACTCCCGTGCATAGAAGTATGCGAAGACATTAAATGTGGTCATACTTTTGCGTGTCGCGCTGTAAATGGACTGAAAATGTTAACAATCTTATAGTTGAAGTCTAACCTTTCAAGTTTTCTTATCTTGTCCTCAAGAAGGATGTTGTATTCTTGGAATCTACAATATCAGAACACAAGTCCACATTGAATTCTATTCTTCATTAATAGTACTAATACGAAAGTAACACAATTAATTTACTATTTGTATAAACTAACCTGTCTTTCTCTCTTTCGCAGACCTGTAGGATACAAACAGAATATGAATACTTGAATTGTCTAATCATTTTAACCAGTGTTCACTTTAATTATTGATGTGCGGTATAAAGGTTGTACTTATATGCATCTCAGGAGGCAGGGGAAGGGAGAGCAAAAAGGGAGAGGGGGAAGGAGGGGTAAGAGAGAGGGGTAAGAGAGAGGGGTATGGGAGAGGGGTATGGGAGAGGGGTAAGGGAGAGGGATATGGGAGAGGGGGAAGGGAGAGGGGGAAGGGAGAGGGGGAAGGGAGAGGGGAAGGGAGAGGGGGAAGGGAGAGGGGGAAGGGAGAGGGGGGAGGGAGAGGGGGAAGGGAGAGGGGGAAGGGAGAGAGGGTGGGTGGAGACTCAGGGGTAAAAGTATTGGGTGTGCTCGTCGTATCTCTAAGGGGTAAAATCATAGATTTAGTATCTTTTAGGGTATAAAAACTAAAATCTAGAATTTGGACATATTACGGTATCCATTAGAATGAGCTCATTGATTTCGTATAAGTGGCCAAGCTATTTTCGTTGTATGTGGTATCTGTTAGGTATCAGACATCCTTCTAAAAGGACTACCGTTATCTTTATCTTTTAATTACCTTGTAGTTTTTCTTCTCTTCGTTGATTTGCATCTATAACAAAAGTGTTTTTGTTTTTTTTCAGAAGAATTATGTTTTTTAAAAGCTATTGATATGAATTAAAGTAAAAAGGAAACAAATCTATGAAAACAAGTGATTGTATATTGCATTTGGCGTTAAACGAAGAAGACAAAACATTATTTTCTAGTCATATAATATTGCATGAAGTTCATCTATTTTTCATTGTTTTAATAAATTATATCTTATTGTTCAGACATCGATTACAAGAAATATCAGCTCTTCTAAAAACTGTGTAAAAAAAACTTGGAACTTTAGAACTGATCTCAATCAAACCAAACTCAATGTCCTACCCAATACCACATCTGCATAAAATGCTCGTTTCTGATTGGTTAATGCACTCGTGGTATTAAGCCACTTTCATCAAATACGCGCGGTATTTTTCATTAATTCTTCTCGGACGGTACAATTTCCTATACAGACTAAAGTTTCAATACTATATTTAACTTACACGAAGTTTTAATAATCCCGTCCGGGATGCTCTCAGTAACTCTGAAATGTCAAGAATAAACGTTTCAGTCAGTTCTACAAGATTGATCACGTGATAGCTCTTGGTAAAGACGATTTTCCTTGCTTACCTAAAGTTGACATTTCGCTTGATTAATATGCTGACATAACGTTAATTCTTTGATTACTCAACTAGAAAAAACAAACAAACATACAATAGATTAATTGTTGGTCATAAAAAGCAGTTTTATCAGAGACGCAAACTTACCGCAGTTTTGTTCGCGGGAAGCTCACAAATTAGGAATTATGACGTCAACGCGCGCGCTATCAAACCGCTGTACACAGAAATTGCTGTCCTATATTCGAATTACACAGGAGGCCCGCTATCCAGAAAGCGGGAGAGATTAGTCTTTAGATTAGATTAGTCTTTAGATTATACATAAGCCCTTTTGCCTTCTCAGCATCGTGGAATTTCTCGGGGGTTTTACTCTTTTTTAAGTTTTTTTTATAATTTTTCTTAGTAAACTTTATAATGGTTACTGTCTGTGTTATTCGTTTGGTCTCCTATAAAAATATCATCACAACTGAGAACATTTCAATTATTATACTCACCATCATACTTGAAGCTTTCAAATTCTCAAAAACGTGTTGTGTTATGGGTTTCCTGTGGTATTAGTTCGTTTGTCAGCGGACTCTACCATTAGGAATATTCATTTCTCGTAAATATAATCGTTTGAAATACACTTGGTATTTTACATCCCAAATGATTTTCCTATGTATTCCTATGATTCCCTATGTATTCCTATGTATCCCCCTGTAGTCCTGTGTATCCCCCTGTATTCCTATGTATTCCTATGTATTCCACTGTATTCCACTGTATTCCTATGTATTCCTATGTATTCCCCTGTATTCCTATGTATTCCTATGTATTCCTATGTATTCCTATGTATTCCACTGTATTCCTATGGATTCCCCTGTATTCCTATATATTCCTATGTATTCCTATGAAATTCCCCTGTATTCCTATGTATTCCCCTGTATTCCTATGTATTCCTATGTATTCCCCTGTATTCCTATGTATTCCTATGAATTCCTATGTATTCCCCTGTATTCCAATGTATTCCCCTGTATTCCAATGTATTCCCCTGTATTCCCCTGTATTCCTATGGATTCCTATGGATTCCTATGTATTCCTATGTATTCCTATGTATCCCCCTGTAGTCCTGTGTATCCCCCTGTATTCCTATGTATTCCTATGTATTCCACTGTATTCCACTGTATTCCTATGTATTCCTATGTATTCCACTGTATTCCCCTGTATTCCTATGTATTCCCCTGTATTCCTATGTATTCCTATGTATTCCTATGTATTCCACTGTATTCCTATGTATTCCCCTGTATTCCACTGTATTCCCCTGTATTCCTATGTATTCCCCTGTATTCCCCTGTATTCCTATGTATTCCTATGTATTCCCCTGTATTCCTATGTATTCCACTGTATTCCACTGTATTCCTATGTATTCCTATTTATTCCCCTGTATTCCTATGTATTCCTATGTATTCCTATGTATTCCTATGTATTCCACTGTATTCCTATGTATTCCCCTGTATTCCTATATATTCCTATGTATTCCTATGAAATTCCCCTGTATTCCCCTGTATTCCTATGGATTCCTATGGATTCCTATGGATTCCTATGGATTCCTATGGATTCTATGTATTCCTATGTATTCCTATGTATTCATATGTATTCCTATGTATTCCCCTGTATTCCCCAGCCATGAAATGTAAAATACTTTTTTGAAGTAAAAGATGTGGTTAGGTGAGAAACCGTTTCTTGTTAGTGTGGTATCTCATCTTTTCAAATCCCTAAAAAGATATATCGAGCAAGGTCTAACATGGCTGGGAGGGAGACTAGTATGCTGTATGTAGTAGCTGTGTTTTTGGCTGCCGTCAATCAAATCCCTAAAAGGATGTATCGAGCAAGGTCTAACATGACTCAGAGGGATACTAGTAAGTAGCTGTGACGTTTTTGGCTGACGTCGATCAAAAACCTTAAAAGGTGCAGAGTAGCAGCCAACTCCCCGTTGGAATTAAAGACCCATGGTCACTTACCAGCGTGCAGTGCGCGAAATACTGAATTTTGTAGTCCATGAAAATCGCACATCCAGACATTTTGATATATTTTACGATGTGAGTGGAAAGTTGCGCTCTTTTATGAATATTTCAAGCAAGCAGCAATCTCGTACATATTGTCATTTTCTCTCAATCAGAAGTGCCAATACGATGAATACGATACAGCGGTAATGTTAGTAGCCTGCGTAAACAGACCCTTATTAGCGCTCGAAACGTCTCCCGCGAACAAGGGTCTGCGCGCCGAGAGCAGAAATTTCATACAAATTTTCATACGTTTGAAATTGACACCTCATTTGCAATCACGCAATACACGAGTTAGCAGCAGCAATGCCGATAAATATGACAAACTAGGAATAGCGATGCGAGGGGGGCATTTGGGTTTGCGGTATTGCGGTATTGCTGTATTGGCCATTTTTTAATGAGATATTGCGGTAAAAGGAATAAATTTTGGCGGTAATGCGGGATTTAGGATACCTGCGTCATGCGATATTTATCCTTTTTTAAGCGGTATTTCGGTGAAATAAGCAAAATCTAGCGGTAATGCCGGATTTTGAATTCCTGCGGTATGTGATATTAACGGTTTTTGTTTTTGTATTTTTTTAGTACGTATGTATTGTGAAAAAAAACAAAACGTTTAATGACCTTTGATTTGAATTAAATGTTGTGCCGTATGCGGTATTTGCGACATTTTTTTGCGATAATACGGGATTTAAAAAAAATGTTTTCCGTTATTGCGGGATGTAACCATTATTTTTGAATGAATATAACTTGTTCGCGGGAGCGTTTTTTTGCGCTAATAAGGGTCTGTTTACGCAGGCTATAATGTTAGGAATAACTAGCCAATCAAATTCAGTAAACAAGACACTAATTTTACCCAGATAACAAAGAAAACAGAGAACATGATTCACATTGGTCTTGTTTATTAGTTTACAAAATGCTATAAACTTAAAAAAAAATAAACAATTTCCGATATTTACAGAGTTTTTGATTTGAAAAATATTTAGGAAAACAAGACAAATACACGACCTGTGATTGGCTTAAAATCCACCAACCATTTACCAATGGGCGCTATTAACTTCTGGTCATGCGCACTGTTTTCAGGATGGTTTAAACACACCAATGATATAACGCTAGTTCTGATTGGATAATAATAATATAAACCTAACCTAACCCATCCAGATCCTATCCCATCCAGATATTAAACCCATCCAGATCCTAACCCATCCAGATCCTAACCCATCCAGAGCCTAACCCATCCAGATCCTAACCCATCCAGATCCTAACCCATCCAGATCTTAGCCCTTCCAGATCTAACTAGACTAGGCGAATACTGTAAACACCGTCAAGACGGCCCTAGTCTGGCTTGACTGGACGGTCCAGGTAGGTGGTATATGACTAGATCGACTGTCGGACGATCGAAACCCATCCTAACCCATCCAGATCCTAACCCATCCAGATCCTAACCCATCCAGCATCTTAACCCATCCAGATCCTAACCCATCCAGATCCTAACCCATCCAGATCCTAACCCATCCAGATCCTAACCCATCCAGATCCTAACCCATCCAGATCCTAACCCATCCAGATCTCACTAGATTAAGCGAACACTGTAAACACCGTCAAGACGGCCCTAGTCTGGCTTGACTGGACGGTCCAGGTAGGTGGTATATGACTAGATCGACTGTCGGACGATCCTAACCCATCCTAGCCCATCCAGATCTTAACCCATCCAGATCCTAACCCATCCAACATCCTAACCCATCCAGGTCCTAACCCATCCAGCATCCTAACCCATCCAGCATCCTAACCCATCATTCTAACCCATCCAGATCCTAACCCATCCAGATCCTAACCCATCCAGAGCCTAACCCATCCAGATCTAACTAGACTAGGCGAACACTGTAAACACCGTCAAGACGGCTCTAGTCTGGCTTGACTGGACGGTCCAGGAATGCATACGAACAGAGATGAGTGAGGAAGGACCATCTCCCTAGCAACCGTTTTTCGTATCAAAGTCCGCAGGACAGTTGTCCCACATCTATGTATGCTGAACCACTTCCGGTTTGAGTAACTCGATTTGCACCGAAAATCGTAGAATTTTGAGCAATTGTCTACGATTTCAAGTAGAAAAGCATTAGATGGCTTGTTCTTACCATCGAATTTAGCTTTATATATGTAATTCGTTTAAAAATGTAAAGTAATGTATTTAAGAAATAGAAGACGATTTTCCGTGTTATATAGCCTGATCTAAACACGCGTGATGTTGGGAGAACACGAGAGAGCATAGGAAAAGCACGAGCCGTTAGGCGCATTCAATACGCGCGCGCATGTTTAGATAGTCTCATCAAACACGGTTTTTGACCAATCAGAGCGCGCGTACTATCTAAATTATTTTATAAAATGTAATGTAATGTACAAAAACAACAATGTGAATAGTAGAAGGCGCAAAGTGCACTCGAGTTCGTGTCAAATATTTTCCCGTACGGCCCTCCCTGCACTTTGTTTTACAATCAGATTTAGCAGAACAAACATCTCATCATTAATTAAAGAGTTTGGTATGGCATAATTAAATTTACTGTCACTTATACAAGCATGCAATATATAATTGTATTGTAATGATACAGGACATGTATTGTCGTGGCTAGCCAGCTGCTAAAGTTGATA
This sequence comes from Metridium senile, assembly GCA_949775045.1. Taxonomy (NCBI): domain Eukaryota; kingdom Metazoa; phylum Cnidaria; class Anthozoa; order Actiniaria; family Metridiidae; genus Metridium; species Metridium senile. Next base: position 48,661,995 of record OX459096.1, on the reverse strand, counting down.
AAACAATACATGCACAAACAACGTTCTTACCTACAAATTTGATTTCTTCAGGAATTTCTGAGCATTTTGGTATATATGAAGTATTGAGATTTAAGGTTAATTCGTGCGGTAAATTGCTTTCAAAGCCAAAGCGGTAGTTTGTTTTCTTGATGCTGTGTTTATCTATATATGCATGAGAGAAGAACAGTTTTGAGAGATCAAACAACAGTATAGTATAGTTATGAAGAGCAATCTCTTTCGTAATTTTACCATAATAACAATAAGCAAGTGAGAACATAAATTTTCAAAACTTTCAATAAAACAATATTTTAATTAGATTTTTCTTTTTTACTAAGTTTGAGTTAATTATACGGTCATTAAAGCTTTTTTCCTATTTTTCGGGAGAGACTTTGATATATATAATCCGGCAATGGCTGCCAAACAAAGAGAGCATAAAAACGTCTGAAAATCTGTGTACGGTACAGATACAAAATAAGAGAAACTTCCATAAGAACAAAACACATGTACAAATATACAAAAGAGTTTAGCTGATGGGACGACATTAGACCTTTGAGTACAGTAATTAAGGAAAAGGAAATTGCTTGAAGGATGATGTTGAGAAAGCACAAGTAATGCACGACCGATAAAGCTATACAAGAGAATGCAGCCAATAGGAATACAGTTTACATCGGCATTGTCCAATGAGAACGAGCGTTATATCATTGGTGTGGATGACCAGAAGATGACAGCAGCCTAATATATAAGAATAATTTGTAAAACATTTCAGTGTTAGTAGACACATCGGTAAATGGTATATATAGATATTTAGACATCCATAGGACGTTATAGTTGCTTTTAAAAAAGTTTACATTTCAAACATTAATAAATATGTACATATATAAATATAAATTACAAATTAATTGTCGAGGTGCGTGACGTATTTGATGCTCAGTGGTATCTAAAATCAAATATTAACAGGTTAATATAAACAAATAACAATAAACAAACTACAATTAACAAAATCCACCTTTGAATTCCCTCAGAATAGTAGTATACATAATGCGCGTTCACCGTCAGGTGGATCAAGCTGGATCTGTGAATCTACCTAAGGATTGACGACCGGATTCTGGCCTTTTTGGCTTGATTGTCCCTATTGACCCGATTCTGGCCTTTTTGGCCCGATTTTGTACCTTTTGAACATATTAATGTCCTTTTTTTCTTTTCCAAGTGTCCCGGGAAGATTATGATAGCGTAGTCACAGAAAATGCCAGACTATAGAGTTTCTCTTCTTTTTTGATTTAATAAGGTTCAATAAATAATAAAACAATAATTAATACGGTGTGAATCACTACTAGATGAAGATAATACCTCGAGAAAAAACACAAGAGACTGTCATCCTCGTCATCGTCAATGTACCAGACTTTCTTCCTGTAAATATATACATGATCAATGTTAGCCTGTTGGTGATGACTAGATTGTTCTTTACACCACAGTCATACAATCATCAAATTATGATGAACGGGAACGAGGTTGGACATCACTGCATGGTGATGGCGTCTTATTCTACTTATTGCTGCGAGCGAAGCAAGCAGCGACACTAAACTTGACAGGGATACCTGTGGACGAGTGTTCCTGGGCTATATATACCGTGGAAATCTCAATCTTGTGGGCGGGCAAGCGAGCGATGTTTGGATGATTTCTGAATATGCGGTACTATAGATCAGCAACTTTCTTCAACAATTTATGCGTCGCCAAAATCGCGCATATTGCTTTTCATAGTAATAATAATAATATATAGCTTATATAGCGCTTATTCAAGTCTGTTCTGAGCGCTTAAAATAAAAATACAAAAATGGACATGATTACAATGAAAAAGCTAATTTAAAAAAATGAGTTTTGAGTTTGGACTTGAACGAAGATACACTTGATACACCAGTTTAGCAAAGCTAATCTTACACTGTCCCTGCTGTATTTCTGTATTTATACACGATATATTTTTACAGCATCAGTAGAAATTGGAATACGGCCGTTGGACTTTTGGCGCGCGCATTCATCAATGAACGGTTGTGCTCGAGCATAAAAAATGGAATAAAGAAATCACGTAAACAAACAAAAGTCCAACGGCCGTATTCCAATTTCTATGCTGTAGAGAAATCACGTCCGGAAACAATTACTGAAAAAAGTCAGTTATATCAAGTTTCCATGGAAACAAATCAAAATAATTTCCCCTTGCAATACCATATCCATTGCCCAAAACAATGGTAATTTCAACTAAATCTTCTTTCTCTTTGAAAATTGAGCTTCAAATGATCTAATTTTTTATGTATGTTATGTGTGTACGTTTATACTTTCATATTTATAGCATTTTGTTGTCATTTCTTTCCTATCCGTCTTGTAAATGCAATTTTATTGTGTATTCTCGTATTGTTGTTATGAATCTATCCCCAAGTGGCATCCATGATCCTTAGCGTTAGAACAATAGAATGTTTTGATGTGACGTCATAGTGAAATAGCACAATCAATATATTGAAATGTGAAAGAAAAACGATTCAACTCGCAGCACTGAACTTTCAATTTGAAATGGCTAGTATAGAAATAGACATTCACAAGTATAACAATTTTTTTAAAAGACTGACCTGACGATAGGAGTTTCTGGGATCGACTCCTGATTAAAACAGAAAGGTACATGATTAACATATGTTGAGAAACAAATTTTCTTAATGTTTTTTTTTTTTCACTTATTTATATTACATTTTTATTTTTTATTTTATTTTTATTCCTCTTTTTTTCTTTGCTTTTGTATTCGCCTTTTTCTCAGTACTTGGCTTTTAAAACAGATCAACTGAATTACCTCATTCTGAATGGAGACCAAGACTGGAGCAATTTTCTCTTCTTGGAGAGTCACAGTTTCACTGCAGATCAACAAACAACAAACAACATATTACATTATCATTATATACCATTGTAAAAAACAAGTACAGTTCGACATGACAACATACACCCTTTATATGTAGACTAACGTCATAGATCACTGCAAGGCGACGACATCTTATTCTATTTATATAGAAATATACTAATTGACAAGTTATACAATTGTTTTGAAATGCTTACCCAGTGACGATGGGAGTTTCTACTTCAAGTTTTGACTGTTAATTAAACAAAAAACATCATTAGTGTCGAGCAACAATGTATCCTATTGTTTTCATTCACATTTGTTTGATTATGATTTTTTTTCTATTCATTCCCTTTGACTTGGATTCTTTCATTCTTTCTTTTTCTTTTTCTTCTCTTGTCTTTCTTGTTGTCTTATTCATTTCGACTTTTTCTTACTTGGCCTTTAAAACAGATTAACTGAATTACCTCGTTCTGAATAGAGACCAAAACTGGGACTATTTTCTTTTCTTGGAGAGTGACTGTTTCACTGCAGATCAACAAACAACATATTACATTATCATTATATACCATTATAAAAAACAACTACGGTTCGGCATGACAGCATACACCCTTTATATGTAGACTAACGTCATAGATCACGACGTCTTATACTATTTATAAAGAAATATACTGATTGACAAGTTATAACAATTGTTTTGAAATGCTTACCCAGTGACGATGGGAGTTTCTACTTCAAGTTTTGACTGTTCAATTAAACATAAAACATCTTTAGTGTCGAGCAACAATGTATCCTATTGTTTTCATTTACATTTGTTTAATTATTATTATTTCATTTCTTTTCTTTTTCCTTGGTTTTTTAAACGTTTTTGTTCCTTTTCTATATATCTTTATTGTTCCTTTCTTTTCTTTCTTGTAGTGTTTTTCATTTTGCCTTTTTTTACTTGCAATATAAAAGAGATCAACTGAATTACCTCTTCCTGAATAGAGACCAAGACTGGAGCAGTTTTATCTTCTTGGAGAGTGGCTGTTTCACTGCAGATCAATTAACAACATATCACATTTACATTATATACCATTGTAAAAAACAAGTACAGTTCGACATGACAACATACACCCTTTATATGTAGACTAACGTCATAGATCACTGCAAGGCGATGACGTCTTATTCTATTTATATAGAAATATACTGATTGACAAGTTATACAATTGTTTTGAAATGCTTACCCAGTGACGATGGGAGTTTCTACTTCAAGGCTTGACTGTTCAATTAAACAAAAAACACCATTAGTGTCGAGCAACAATGTATCCTATTGTTTTCATTTACATTTTCTAATTATTATTATTTCCTTTCTTTTCCTTTTCGATCCTTGGTTTTCTAAAAGTTTTCGTTCTTTCTGATTTTATCTCTTTGATGTTCCTCTCTTTTCTTTGTTGTAGTCTTTTTCATTTAGCCTTTTTCTTACTTGGTCTTTAAAACAAATCAACTGAATTACCTCATTCTGAATGATGACCAAGACTGGAGCAGTTTTCTCTTCTTGGAGAGTAGCTGTTTCACTGCAGATCAATTAACAACATATCACATTTACATTATATACCATTGTAAAAAACAAGTGCAGCTCGGCATGACAACATACACCCTTTATATGTAGACTAACGTCATAGATCACTGCAAGGCGATGACGTCTTTTTCTATTTATATAGAAATAAACATTGACAAGTATATACAATTGTTTTGAAATGCTTACCCAGTGACGATGGCAGTTTCTTCTTCAATGTTTGACTGTTCAATTAAACAAAAAACATGATTAGTGTCAAGGAACAATGTATCCTTTTGTATTCATTCACATTTGTTTTTTATTATTATTTCATTTCCTTCGTTTTCCCTTTATTTTTCTATACATTTTCATTCCTCCTTTTTTATCTCTATGTTGTTGCTCTCTTTTCTTTCTCGTTGTCTTTTTTATGTCGCGTTTTCTTTTTTGGCCTTTAGAACAGATCAACTAACTAATTACCTCATTGTGAGTGGAGACCAAGACTGCAGGTGTTGTTTTCTCTTCTTTAAAAGTAGCAATCTCACTGCAGATAAACAGACAGAATTGTTAAATATAGTAATAACAGTAGTATTATATACAGCGCGACGCGCAAAGGTATGACCACTTTTTATATATTCGCATACTTCTATGCACGGATGGTAAAATCAGATAACTTCACATCAAATGTGTCGGTTCGAAGTACAAACTCACGTGCATAGAAGTATGCGAATACATTAAAAGTGGTCATACCACAGGCAGCCCAACTATTCTCTTTGAGGATTTTTTTTAATGACAATAAAGTTATTTTTAACCGCGCGCCAAGCGAAATACATATTGAGCGCGCGGGTGGGGCTCCTGTGGTGTATTTGTTTGAAAGCTCTCAGATGGGATTCCTGTGGCTTTTTACAAGCAATTTTGCGGTCAAAGTCGCGCGGTGTTGAAGAGGGAGGTATTTTCACGATACTACTTTCTTCGATCTTTTTGTCGTACGTGCGATTCCGCGCGACCGAAAAATTGCTTGCAAAAAAGCCACAGGAATCCCATCCGCGAGATTTCAAACAAATACACCACAGGAACCCCACCCGCGCGATCAATATGTATTTCGCTCGGCGCGTGGTTAGAAATAACTTTATTGTCATAATTAAAAAAAAATCTTCAAAGAGAATAGTTGGGCTGCCTGTGGTCATACTTTTGCGCGTCGCGCTGTAAATAGATTGACAATGTTAACAATCTTATAGTTGAAGTCTAACCTTTCAAGTTTTCTTATCTTGTCCTCAAGAAGGATGTTGTATTCTTGGAAACTACAATATCAGAACACAAGTCCACATTGAATTCTATTCTTCATTAATAGTACTAATACGAAAGTAACGCAATTAATTTACTATTTGTATAAACTAACCTGTCTTTCTCTCTTTCGCAGACCTGTAGGATACAAACAGAATATGAATACTTGAATTCGTTAATCATTTTTACTAGTGTTACTTTAATTATTGATGTGCGGTATAAAGGTTGTACTTATATGCATCTCAGGAGACAGGGGAAGGGAGAGGGGGAAGTGAGGTGGGAAGGGAGAGGGGGAAAGTCGAGAGGGAAGGGAAAGGGGGGAAGGGAGAGAGGGAAGGGAGAGGGGGAAGGGAAAGGGGGAAGGGAGAGAGGGTGGGTGGGTAAAAGTGTTGGGTGTGCTCGTCGTATCTCTAATGGGTAAAATCATAGATTTAGTATCTTTTAGGGTATAAAAACTAAAATCTAGAATTTGGACATATTACGGTATTCATATAGAAAGAGACCATTGATTTCGTATAAGTGGCCAAGCTATTTTCGTTGTATGTGGTATCTGTTAGGTATCCGACATCCTTCTAAAAGGATTACCGTTATCTTTATCTTTTAATTACCTTGTAGTTTTTCTTCTCTTCGTTGATTTGCATCTATAACAAAAGTGTTTTTTTTTTTCAGAAGAATTACGTTTTTGATAGCTATTGATATGAATTAAAGTAAAAAGGAAACAAATCTATGAAAACAAGTGATTGTATATTGCATTTGGCGTTAAACGAAGAAGACAAAACATTATTTTTCCTTGTCAGTTGTTCTCCAGAATTCCCAAGTGTTTAGAAGCCTAGTCATATAATATTCAGACATCGATTACAAGAAATATTAGCTCTTCTAAAAACTCTGTAAAAAAACTTGGAATTTTAGAACTGATCTCAATCAAACCAAACTCAATGTCCTACTCAATACCACCTCTGCATAAAATGCTCGTTTCTGATTGGTTAATGCACTCGTGGTATTAAGCTACTTTCATCAAATACGCGCGGTATTTTTCATTAATTCTTCTCGGACGGTACAATTTCCTATACAAACTAAAGTTTCAATACTATATTCAACTTACACGAAGCTTTAATAATCCCGTCCGGGATGCTCTCAGTAATTCTGAAATGTCAAGAATAAACGTTTCAGTCAGTTCTACAAGATTGATCACGTGATAGCTCTTGGTAAAGACGATTTTCCTTGCTTACCTAAAGTTGACATTTCGCTTGATTAATATGCTGACGTAACGTTAATTCTTTGATTACTCAACTAGAAAAAAACCAAACATACAATAGATTAATTGTTGGTCATAAATAGCAGTTTTATCAGAGACGCAAACTTACCACATTTTTGTCCGCGGGAAGCTCACAAATTAGGAATTATGACGTCAACGCGCGCGCTATCAAACTGCTGTTATTCGAATTACACAGGAGGCCCGCTATCCAGAAAGCGGGAGAGATTAGTCTTTAGATTAGATTAGTCTTTTAATTATACATAAGCCCTTTTGCCTTCTCAGCATCGTGGAATTTATCGGGGGTTTTACTCTTGTTTAAGTTTTTTTTGTAATTTTTCTTCGTAAACTTTATAATAGTTACTGTCTGTGTTTTGTTATTCGATTTGTTTCCCATAAAAATATCATCACAACTGAGAACATTTCAATTATTATACTCACCATCATACTTGAAGCTTTCAAATTCTCAAAAATGTGTTGTGTTATGGGTTTGCTGTGGTATTGGTGCGTTTGTCAGCTGAATCTACCATTAGGAATATTCATTTGTCGTAAATATAATCGTTTGAAATACACTTGGTATTTTACATCCCATATGATTTTCCTATGTATTCCTATGCATTCCTATGTATTCCTATGTATCCCCCTGTAGTCCTATGTATCCCCATGTATTCCTATGTATTCCACTGTATTCCTATGTATTCCCCTGTATTGATATGTATTCCCCTGTATTCCTATGTATTCCTATGTATTCCTATGTATTCCTATGTATTTCTATGTATTCCCCTGTATTCCTATGTATTCCCCTGTATTCATATGTATTCCTATGTATTCCTATGTATTCCTATGAAATTCCCCTGTATCCCTATGTATTCCTATGTATTCCCCTGTATTCCTATGTATTCCTATGTATTCCTATGTATTCCCCTGTATTCCTATGTATTCCCCTGTATTCCCCTGTATTCCTATGGATTCCTATGGATTCCTATGTATTCTTATGCATTCCTATGTATTCTTATGTATTCTATGTATTCATATGTATTCATATGTATTCATATGTATTCATATGTATTCCCCTGTATTCCTATGTATTCCTATGTATTCCCCTGTATTCCCCAGCCATGAAATGTAAAATACTTTTTTTGAAGTAAAAGATGTGGTTTGGTGAGAAACCGTTTCTTGTTAGTGTAGTATCTTTTCTTTCCAAATCCCTAAAAGGATGTATCGAGCAAGGTCTAACATGGCTGTGAGGGAGTCAAGTAAGTAGCTGTAACGTTTTTGGCTGACGTCGGTCAAAAACCTTAAAAGGTGCAGAGTAGAAGCCAACTCCCCGTTGGAATTAAAGACCCATGGTCACTTACCAGCATGCACTGCGCGAGATACTGAATTTTGAAGACCATGAAAATCGCACATCCAGTCATTTTGATATCTTTTACGATGTGAGTGGAAAGTTGCGCTCTTTTATGAACTTCAAGCAAGCAGAAATCTCGTACATATTGTCAATTTCTCTCAATCAGAAGTGCCAATACGATACAGCGGTAATGTTAGTATAGCCTGCGTAAACAGTCCCTTATTAGCGCTCGAAACGTCTCCCGCGAACAAGGGTCTGCGCGCGGAGAGCAGAAAATTCATACAAATTTTCATACGTTTGAAATTGACACTTCATTTGCAATCACGCAATACACGAGTTAGCAGCAGCAATGCCGATAAATATGAGAAACTAGGAATAGCGATGCGAGGGGGACATTTGGGTTTGCGGTATTGCGGTAGTGGCCATTTTTTAATGCGATATTGCGGTAAAAGGAATACATTTTTGGGGTAATGCGGGATTTAGGATACCTGCGTTATGCGATATTTATCCTTTTTAAGCGGTATTTCGGTGAAATAAGCAAAATCTAGCGGTAATGCAGGATTTAGAATTCCTGCGGTATGTGATATTAACGGTTTTTGTTTTTGTATTTTTTAGTACGTATGTATTGTGAAAAAACCCAAAACGTTTAATGACCTTTGATTTGAATTAAATGTTGTGCGGTATGCGGTATTTGCGAAATTTTTTTGCGGTAATGCGGGATTTAAAAAAAATGTTTTGCGTTATTGCGGGATTTAACCATCTCAAGTATGTTAAGGCCTGGTTTTAGCCGTGTTTCACGAAAAAACGTTTTTATTTGTCATTGGCCACAAAACTCATCTGATTTTAATAAAACTTGGTACATTAATAGATCTCGGACTACTGCTCATCCTTAATTTGTAATTTTGATCTAAGGGTGGTCACGTGACTAGTTTAGATGGATAAGGGATTTCGTTTTTCCTTTGAAAATGCGGTCGCGAGTTTGAATAGGTAAAACAAACTTATACATTAAATGTACTTCTCTACAAGTTTCTACAGGACTGTGCTTGGAAAATCTGGTTATCACTTACTGTTAAGGAGATATTTTGTAAAACAGGTCACGTGACCATAATTCTTATTCAAAATCCCCTTATATCTCCCTACCAAGCTATCGAATTCAAGTTCTCCAAACGTGAAATTATTTGTCATCTATTACTTATCAACTTTTGGCTTTTCGTTTTTATCTTTATCTTAAACTCACGACCGCATAAATTTTGAGTATTTTCTTGCTATTATGACGTCATATACCACGTGACCTCGTAAAAATCAGCACTAAAACATTAAGGACTCTAATATTAACATCCACAGCGATTTTCTTTGAAAACTAGCGAATATCTTGAAAGTACGAAGCCAACATCTTAATTATTGGCGGGGGGTCTTTTCACAACGAAAAACCCAGGCCTTTAAAACATACTTGAGCATTATTTTTGAATGAATATAACTTGTCCGCGGGAGACGTTTCGAGCGCTAATAAGGGTCTGTTAACGCAGGCTATAATGTTAGGAATAACTAGCCAATCAAATTCAGTAAACAAGACACTAATTTTACCCAGATGACAAAGAAAACAGACAACATGATTCACATTCGTCTTTTTTATTAGTTACAAAATGCCATAAAATTAAAAAAATAAATAAACAATTTCCGATATTTACAGAGTTTTTGATTTGAAAAATATTTAGGAAAACAAGACAAATACACGACCTGTGATTGGCTAAAAATCAACCAACCATTTACCAATGGGCGCTATTAGCTTCTGGTCATGCGCACTGTTTTCAGGATGGTTTAAAACGTAACACACCAATGATATAACGCTAGTTCTGATTGGATAATAATAATATAAACTGTATTTCTATTGGCTAGATTAGCAAGTATGGCTAACCGATCTAACAATAATTGTACTCAACGTCAACAAAGGGAATGAAACAACAGAGCACAGCCTTATAAAGAAAACAAAGAGGAAAGCTGAACAGCGAAAAAAAACGTAGTACAGTTAACACCAAGCAAACTAAGTAGCAAAATAGTTACAAAAAATAATCATTATAAATGGTGATCGTGTAATCTCAAACTCAGTAAAAGTGGAGAGGCGAATTAAAATATTGTTTTTATTGAAACTTGAAAATTTATTTTCTCACTTGCTTGTTGATATGGTAAAATTACGAAAGAGATTGCTCTTCATAACTATACTATACTGTTGTTTGATCTCTCAAAACTGTTCTTCTGTCATGCATATTGAGTTACACACAACATCAAGAAACGAACGACAGCTGGGACTTTAAGAGCAATTTACCATACGAATTTTCCAATAAATCTCAGCACTTCATATACTGATCAAAATGCTCGAAAATGTCTAAACAAATCACATTTGTAGATAAGAACGTTGTTGATGCATGCATTTTATTAACTTTAGCAGTTTTTCCCAGCTGGTTAGCCACGACAATACATGTCCTGTATCATTACAACACAATCATATACTGCTTGTATAAGTGACAGTAAATTTAATCATGCCATACCGAACTCTTACATGTAAAATTATCTCTCGAAATTCCTACCAATTGCAGATGAGATGTTTGTTCAGCTAAATCTGATGGTAATAAAACACCGTCTTAAGTACTTATTGACTGAGTGGGTTGGCCGAAATTCCTATCACTTTCAGATGAGATATTTGTTCAGCTAATTCTGATGGTAAGAGCACGTCATCTAACGCTTTTCTACTTGAAATTGTAGAAAATTACTAAATATTTCAACGTTTTGAGGTAAAGATTGAGTCACTCAAACCGGAAGTAAAATCAGCATATACAGATGTGGGGCAAATTTCCTGTTGACTTTGATATGAAAAACGGTTTCTCATATCCCACGGCGTGTTGATCCCGTGATGTTAGCAAGGGATTGTCTTGATGTTACTCGAAGATCGTCCTGTCACTCATTCTGTATCGTAGCGTCGTCCCTCCCTATGCCATCTAGTCTCACTAGACTAGGCGAACATTTTATCCGCCGCTAAGACAGCTCTAGTCTATTTTGACTGGACGGTCCAGGTAGGTGGTATACGACACGATCGACTGTCGAACGATCCTAACCCATCCTAACCCATCCAGATCCTTACCCATCCAGATCCTAACCCATCAAGATCCTAACCCATCCAGATCCTTACTCATCCAGATCCTAACCAATCCAGATCCTAACCAATCCAGATCCTAACCAATCCAGATCCTAACCCATCCAGATCCTAACCCATCCAGATCCTATCCCATCCAGATATTAACCCATCCAAATCCTAACCCATCCAGATCCTAACCAATCCAGATCCTAACCAATCCAGATCCTAACCCATCCAGATCCTAACCCATCCAGATCCTATCCCATCCAGATATTAACACATCCAGATCCTAACCCATCCAGATCCTAACCCATCCAGATCCTAACCCATCCAGATCTAACTAAACTAGGCGAATACTGTAAACACCGTCAAGACGGCCCTAGTCTGGCTTGACTGGACGGTCCTGGTAGGTGGTATATGACTAGATCGACTGTCGGTCGATCCTAACCCATCTTAACCCATCCAGATCCTAACCCATCCAGATCCTAACCCATCCAGCATCTTAACCCATCCAGATCCTAACCCATCCAGATCCTAACCCATCCATTGTCTTGATGTTACTCGAAGATCGTCCTGTCACTCATTCTGTATCGTAGCGTCGTCCCTCCCTATGCCATCTAGTCTCACTAGACTAGGCGAACATTTTAGCCGCCGCCAAGACAGCTCTAGTCTATTTTGACTGGACGGTCCATGCAGGTAGGTGGTATACGACACGATCGACTGTCGAACGATCCTAACCCATCCTAACCCATCCAGATCCTTACCCATCCAGATCCTAACCCATCCAGATCCTAACCCATCCAGATCCTAACCAATCCAGATCCTAACCCATCCAGATCCTAACCCATCCAGATCCTAACCCATCCAGATCCTAACCCATCCAGCATCTTAACCAATCCAGATCTTAACCCATCCAGATCCTAACCCATCCAGATCCTAACCCATCCAGGTCCTAACCAATCCAGATCCTAACCAATCCAGATCCTAACCCATCCAGATCCTAACCCATCCAGATCCTAACCCATCCAGATCCTATCCCATCCAAATATTAACCCATCCAGATCCTAACTCATCCAGATCCTAACCCATCCAGATCCTAACCCATCCAGATCCAGATCCTAACCCATCCAGCATCCTAACCCATCCAGCATCCTAACCCATCCAGATCCTAACCCATCCAGATCCTAACCCATCCAGATCTAACTAGACTAGGCGAACACTGTAAACACCGTCAAGACGGCCCTAGTCTGGCTTGACTGGACGGTCCAGGTAGGTGGTATATGACTAGATCAACTGTCGGACGATCCTAACCCATCCTAATCCATCCAGCATCCTAACCCATCCAGCATCCTAACCCATCCAGATCTTAACCCATCCAGATCCTAACCTATCCAGACCCTAACCCATCCAGAGCCTAACCCATCCAGATCTAACAAGACTAGGCGAACGCTGTAAACACCGTCAAGACGGCTCTAGACTGGCTTGATTGGACGGTCCAGGAATGCATACGAACAGAAATGAGTGAGGAAGGACCATCTCCCTAGCAACCGTTTTTCGTATCAAAGTCCGCAGGACAGTTGTCCCACATCTATGTATGCTGAATCCACTTCCGGTTTGAGTAACTCGATTTGCACCGAAAATCGTGGAATTTTGAGAAATTGTCTACGATTTCAAGTAGAAAAGCGTTAGATGGCTTGTTCTTACCATCGAATTAGGCTTTATATATGTAATTCGTTTAAAAATGTAAAGTAATGTATTTAAGGAATAGAAGACGATTTTCCGTGTTGTATAGCCTGATCTAAACAAGCGTGATATTGGGAGAACACGAGAGAGCGTAGGAAAAGCACGAGCCGTTAGGCGAGTGCTTTTCCAGCTCTCGAGTGTTCTCCCAACATCACAAGTGTTTAGATCAGGCTATATAACACGGAAAATCATCTTCTATTGCTTTTATAAAATATTTTTTGAGGCTAAATCGGCATTTTAATTGCTGATAATAATAGCAATTCTCAATACGCGCGCCATCAATACGCGCGCACATGTTTAGATAGCCTCATCCAACACGGTTTTTGACCAATCAGAGCGCGCGTACTATCTAAATTATTTTATAAAATGTAATGTAATGTACAAAAACAACAATGTGAATAGTAGAAGGCGCAAAGTGAACTCGAGTTCGTGTCAAATATTTTCCCGTACGGCCCTCCCTGCACTCAGTTTAAGATGGTGTTGTTTTACAATCAGATTTAGCAGAACAAACATCTCATCATTAAGAGTTTGGTATGGCATAATTAAATTTACTGTCACGTATACAAGCATGCAATATATAATTGTATTGTAATGATACAGGACATGTATTGTCGTGGCTAGCCAGCTGGGAAAAACTGCTAAAGTTGATAAAACAATGCATGCACAAACAACGTTCTTACCTACAAATTTGATTTCTTCAGGAATTTCTGAGCATTTTGGTATATATGAAGTATTGATATTTAAGGTTAATTCGTGCGGTAAATTGCTTTCAAAGCCAAAGCGGTAGTTTGTTTTCTTGATGCTGTGTTTATCTATATATGCATGAGAGAAGAACAGTTTTGAGAGAAACAAACAACAGTATAGAATAGTTATGAAGAGCAATCTCTTTCGTAATTTTACCATAATAACAATAAGCAAGTAAGAACATAAATTTTCAAAACTTTCAATAAAACAATATTTTAATTATATTTTTCTTTTTTACTAAGTTTGAGTTAATTATACGGTCATTAAAGCTTTTTTCCTATTTTTCGGGAGAGACTTTGATATATATAATCCGGCAATGGCTGCCAAACAAAGAGAGCATAAAAAACGGCTGAAAATCTGTGTACGGTACAGATACAAAATAAGAGAAACTTCCATAAGAACAAAACACAAATATACAAAAGAGTTTAGCTGATGGGACGACATTAGACCTTGAAGTACAGTAAGGAAATTGCTTGGAGGATGATGTTGAGAAAGTACAACTATTGCACGACCGATAAAGCTATACAAGAGAATGCAGCCAATAGGAATACAGTTTACATCGGCATTGTCCAATGAGAACGAGCGTTATATCATTGGTGTGGATGACCAGAAGATGACAGCAGCCTAATATATAAGAATAATTTGTAAAACATTTCAGTGTTAGTAGATACATCAGTAAATGGTATATATAGATATTTAGACATCCATAGGACGTTATAGTTGCTTTTAAAAAAGTTTACATTTCAAACATTAATAAATATGTACATATATAAATATAAATTACAAATTAATTGTCGAGGTGCGTGACGTATTTGATGCTCAGTGGTATCTAAAATCAAATATTAACAGGTTAATATAAACAAATAACAATAAACAAACTACAATTAACAAAATCCACCTTTGAATTCCCTCAGAATAGTAGTATACATAATGCGCGTTCACCGTCAGGTGGATCAAGCTGCATCTGTGAATCTACCTAAGGATTGACGACCGGATTCTGGCCTTTTTGGCTTGATTGTCCCTATTGACCCGATTCTGGCCTTTTTGGACCGATTTTGTACCTTTTGAACATATTAATGTCCTTTTTTTCTTTTCCAAGTGTCCCGGGAAGATTATGATAGCGTAGTCACAGAAAATGCCAGACTATAGAGTTTCTCTTCTTTTTTGATTTAATAAGGTTCAATAAATAATAAAACAATAATTAATACGCTGTGAATCACTACTAGATGAAGATAATACCTCGAGAAAAAACACAAGAGACTGTCATCCTCGTCATCGTCAATGTACCAGACTTTCTTCCTGTAAATATATACATGACCAATGTTAGCCTGTTGGCTAGATTGTTCTTTACACCACAGTCATACAATCATCAAATTATGATGAACGGGAACGAGGTTGGACATCACTGCATGGTGATGGCGTCTTATTCTACTTATATAGAAATAGACATTGACAAGTATAACAATTGTTTTAAAAGACTAACCTGACGATAGGAGTTTCTGGGATCGACTCCTGATTAAAACAGAAAGGTACATGATTAACATATCTTGAGAAGCAAATTTTCTTAATGTTTTTTTTTCACTTATTTATATTACATTTTTATTTTTTATTTCTTTTTATTCCTCTTTTTTTCTTTGCTTTTGTATTCGCCTTTTTCTCAGTACTTGGCTTTTAAAACAGATCAACTGAATTACCTCATTCTGAATGGAGACCAAGACTGGAGCAGTTTTCTCTTCTTGGAGAGTGGCTGTTTCACTGCAGATCAATTAACAACATATCACATTTACATTATATACCATTGTAAAAAACAAGTACAGTTCGACATGACAACATACACCCTTTATATGTAGACTAACGGCATAGATCACTGCAAGGCGATGACGTCTTATTCTATTTATATAGAAATAAACATTGACAAGTTATACAATTGTTTTGAAATGCTTACCCAGTAACGATGGGAGTTTCTACTTCAGGGCTTGACTGTTAATTAAGCATAACACATCATTAGTGTCGAGCAACAATGTATCCCATTGTTTTTATTTACATTTGTTTAATTATGATTTTTTTTTCTATTCATTCCCTTTGACTTGGATTTCTAAAAGTTTTCATTCTTTCTTTTTCTTTTTCCTCTCTTGTCTTTCTTGTTGTGTTTTTCATTTTGCCTCTTTCTTACTTGGCCTTTAAAACAGTTCAACTGAATTACCTCGTTCTGAACGGAGACCAAGACTGGGACTGTTTTCTTTTCTTGGAGAGTGACTGTTTCACTGCAGATCAATTAACAACATATCACATTTACATTATATACCATTGTAAAAAACAAGTACACTTCGACATGACAACATACACCCTTTATATGTAGACTAACGTCATAGATCACTGCAAAGTGATGATCGACGTCTTATTCTATTTATATAGAAATAAACATTGACAAGTTATACAATTGTTTTGAAATGCTTACCCAGTGACGGTGGGAGTTTCTACTTCAAGGCTTGACTGTTAATTAAACAAAAAACATCATTAATGTCGAGCAACAATGTATCCTATTGTTTTTATTTACATTTGTTTGATTATGATTTTTTTCTATTCATTCCCTTTGACTTGGATTTTTTCATTCTTTCTTTTTCTTTTTCTTCTCTTGTCTTTCTTGTTGTCTTATTCATTTCGACTTTTTCTTACTTGGCCTTTAAAACAGATTAACTGAATTACCTCGTTCTGAATAGAGACCAAAACTGGGACTATTTTCTTTTCTTGGAGAGTGACTGTTTCACTGCAGATCAACAAACAACATATTACATTATCATTATATACCATTATAAAAAACAACTACGGTTCGGCATGACAGCATACACCCTTTATATGTAGACTAACGTCATAGATCACGACGTCTTATACTATTTATAAAGAAATATACATTGACAAGTTATAACAATTGTTTTGAAATGCTTACCCAGTGACGGTGGGAGTTTCTACTTCAAGGCTAGACTGTTTAATTAAACAAAAAACATCATTAATGTCGAGCAACAATGTATCCTATTGTTTTCATTTACATTTGTTTTTTATTATTTCTTCATTTCTTTTCCTTTTCCTTGGTTTTCTAAAAGTTTTTGTTCTTTCAGTTTTTATCTCTATATTGGTCTTCTCTTTTCGTTCTTATTGTCTTTTTCATTTCATCTTTTTCTTACTTGGCTTTTAAAACAGATCAAATGAATTACCTCTTTCTGAATGGAGACCAAGACTGGAGCAGTTTTTTCTTCTTGAAGAGTGACAGTGTCACTGCAGATCAACAAACAACATATTACATTATCATTACACCACTATGACAAAAACAAGTACAGTTCGACATGACAACATACACCCTTTATATGTAGACTAACGTCATAGATTACTACAAGGCGATGACGTCTTTTTCTATTTATATAGAAATAAACATTGACAAGTTATACAATTGTTTTGAAATTCTTACCCAGTGACGGTGGGAGTTTCTACTTCAAGGATTGACTGTTTAATTAAACAAAAAACATCATTAGCGCCGAGCAACAATGTATCATATTCTTTTCATTTACATGTGTTTAATTATTATTATTTCATTTCTTTTCCTTTTCTTGGTTTTCTAAAAGTTTTCGTTCTTTCTGATTTCATCTCTTTGATATTCCTCTCTTTTCTTTCTTGTAGTCTTTTTCATTTAGCCTTTTTCTTACTTGGTCTTTAAAACAAATCCACTGAATTACCTCATTCTGAATGATGACCAAGACTGGAGCAGTTTTCTCTTCTTGGAGAGTGACTGTTTCACTGCAGATCAACAAACAACATTAGATTATCATTACACCACTTTACAAAATAACTACAGTACGACATGACAACGTACACCCATTATATATGTAGACTAAAGTCATAGATCACTGCAAGGTGACGACGTCTTATTCTTACTCATTGACAAGTTATACAATTGTTTTGAAATGCTTACCCAGTGACGATGGGAGTTTCTTCTTCAAAGTTTGACTGTTTAATTAAACAAAAAACATCATTAGTGCCGAGCAACAATGTATCCTATTGTTTTCATTCACATTTGTTTAATTATTATTATTTCATTTCTTTTCTTTTTCCTTGTTTTTTTAAACGTTTTCGTTCCTTTTCTATATATCTTTATTGTTCCTTTCTTTTCTTTCTTGTAGTCTTTTTCATTTTGCCTTTTTTTACTTGCAATATAAAACAGATCAACTGAATTACCTCTTCCTGAATAGAGACCAAGACTGGAGCAGTTTTATCTTCTTGGAGAGTGGCTGTTTCACTGCAGATCAATTAACAACATATCACATTTACATTATATACCATTGTAAAAAAACAAGTACAGTTCGACATGACAACATACACCCTTTATATGTAGACTAACGGCATAGATCACTGCAAGGCGATGACGTCTTATTCTATTTATATAGAAATAAACATTGACAAGTTATACAATTGTTTTGAAATGCTTACCCAGTAACGATGGGAGTTTCTACTTCAGGGCTTGACTGTTAATTAAGCATAACACATCATTAGTGTCGAGCAACAATGTATCCCATTGTTTTTATTTACATTTGTTTAATTATGATTTTTTTTTCTATTCATTCCCTTTGACTTGGATTTCTGAAAGTTTTCATTCTTTCTTTTTCTTTTTCCTCTCTTGTCTTTCTTGTTGTGTTTTTCATTTTGCCTCTTTCTTACTTGGCCTTTAAAACAGTTCAACTGAATTACCTCGTTCTGAACGGAGACCAAGACTGGGACTGTTTTCTTTTCTTGGAGAGTGACTGTTTCACTGCAGATCAATTAACAACATATCACATTTACATTATATACCATTGTAAAAAACAAGTACACTTCGACATGACAACATACACCCTTTATATGTAGACTAACGTCATAGATCACTGCAAAGTGATGATCGACGTCTTATTCTATTTATATAGAAATAAACATTGACAAGTTATACAATTGTTTTGAAATGCTTACCCAGTGACGGTGGGAGTTTCTACTTCAAGGCTTGACTGTTAATTAAACAAAAAACATCATTAATGTCGAGCAACAATGTATCCTATTGTTTTTATTTACATTTGTTTGATTATTATTATTTCATTTCTTTTCCTTTTCCTTGGTTTTCTAAAAGTTTTTGTTCTTTCAGTTTCTATCTCTATATTGGTCTTCTCTTTTCGTTCTTGTTGTCTTTTTCATTTCATCTTTTTCTTACTTGGCTTTTAAAACAGATCCACTGAATTACCTCATTCTGAATGATGACCAAGACTGGAGCAGTTTTCTCTTCTTGGAGAGTGACTGTTTCACTGCAGATCAATTAACAACATATCACATTTACATTATATACCATTGTAGAAAACAAGTACAGTTCGACATAACAACATACACCCTTTATATGTAGACTAACGTCATAGATCACTACAAGGCGATGACGTCTTATTCTATTTATATAGAAATAAACATTGACAAGTTATACAATTGTTTTGAAATGCTTACCCAGTGACGATGGGAGTTTCTACTTCAAGGCTAGACTGTTTAATTAAACAAAAAACATCATTAGTGTCAAGCAACAATGTATCCTATTGTTTTCATTTACATTTGTTTGATTGTTATTTCTTCATTTCCTTCGTTTTCCCTTTATTTTTCTATACATTTTCATTCCTCCTTTTTTTACCTCTATGTTGTTCCTCTCTTTTCTTTCTCGTTGTCTTTTTTATGTCGCGTTTTCTTTTTTGACCTTTAGAACAGATCAACTAACTAATTACCTCATTCTGAGTGGAGACCAAGACTGCAGGTGTTGTTTTCTCTTCTTTAAGAGTAGCAATCTCACTGCAGATAAACAGACAGAATTGTTAAATATAGTACTGAATAACAGTAGTATTATATACAGCGTGACGCGCAAAGGTATGACCACTTTTTATATATTCGCATACTTCGATGCACGGACGGTAAAATCAGATAACTTCACATCAAATGTGTAGGTTCAAAGTACAAACTCACGTGCATAGAAGTATGCGAAGACATAAAATGTGGTTATACTTTTGCCCGTCGCGCTGTAAATGGACTGACAATGTTAACAATCTTATAGTTGAAGTCTAACCTTTCAAGTTTTCTTATCTTGTCCTCAAGAAGGATGTTGTATTCTTGGAATCTACAATATCAGAACACAAGTCCACATTGAATTCTATTCTTCATTAATAGTACTAATACGAAAGTAACACAATTAATTTACTATTTGTATAAACTAACCTGTCTTTCTCTCTTTCGCAGACCTGTAGGATACAAACAGAATATGAATACTTGAATTCTCTAATCATTTTTACCAGTGTTCACTTTAATTATTGATGTGCGGTATAAAGGTTGTACTTATATGCATCACAGGAGGCAGGGGAAGGGAGAGGGGGAAGGAAAAGGGGGAAGTGAGGTTGGAAGGGAGAGGGGGAAGGGAAAGGGGGAAAGGAGAGAAGGAAGGGAGAGAGGGTGGGTAGAAACTCATCGTCGTATTTCTTAGAGGTAAAATCATAGATTTAGTATCTTTTAGGGTATGAAAAAATAAAATCTAGAATTTAGACATATTACGGTATCCATTAGAAAGAGACCATTGATTTTGTATAAGTGCGGGCCAAGCTATTTTCGTTGTATGTGGTATCTGTTAGGTATCAGGCATCCTTCTAAAAGGATTACCGTTATCTTTATCTTTTAATTACCTTGTAGTTTTTCTTCTCTTCGTTGATTTGCATCTATAACAAAAGTGTTTTTTGTTTTCAGAAGAATTACGTTTTTGATAGCTATTGATATGAATTAAAGTAAAAAGGAAACAAATCTATGAAAACAAGTGATTGTATATTGTATTTGGCGTTAAACGAAGAAAAAAAAACATTATTTTCTAGTCATATAATATTGCATGAAGTTCATTTATTTTTCATTGTTTTAATAAATTATATCTTATTGTTGAGACATCGATTACAAGAAATATCAGCTCTTCTAAAAACTCTGTAAAACTCAATGTCCTACCCAATACCACATCTGCATAAAATACTCGTTTCTGATTGGTTAATGCACTCGTGGTATTAAGCCACTTTCATCAAATACGCGCGGTATTTTTCATTAATTCTTCTCGGACGGTACAATTTCCTATACAAACTAAAGTTTCAATACTATATTTAACTTACACGAAGTTTTAATAATCCCGTCCGGGATGCTCTCAGTAAATCTGAAATGTCAAGAATAAACGTTTCAGTCAGTTCTACAAGATTGATCACGTGATAGCTCTTGGTAAAGACGATTTTCCTTGCTTACCTAATGTTGACATTTCGCTTGATTAATATGCTGAAGTAACGTTAATTCTTTGATTACTCAACTAGAAAAAACAAACATACAATAGATTAATTGTTGGTCATAAAAAGCAGTTTTTTCAGAGACGCAAACTTACCGCAGTTTTGTTCGCGGGAAGCTCACAAATTAGGAATTATGACGTCAACGCGCGCGCTATCAAACCGCTGTACACAGAAATTGCTGTTCTATATTCGAATTACAGAGGAGGCCCGCTATCCAGAAAGCGGGAGAGATTAGTCTTTAGATTAGATTAGTCTTTAGATTATACATAAGCCCTTTTGCCTTCTCAGCATCGTGGAATTTCTCGGGGCTTTTCCTCTTCTTTAAGGTTTTTTTTATAATTTTTCCTAGTAAACTTTATAATGGTTACTGTCTGTGTTTTGTTATTCGATTGGTCTCCAATAAAAATATCATCACAACTGAGAACATTTCAATTATACTCAGCATGATACTTGAAGCTTCTCAAAAATGTGTTGTGTTATGGGTTTCCTGTGGTATTGGTGCGTTTGTCAGCCGTCTCTACCATTAGGAATATTCATTTGTCGTAAATGTAATCGTTTGAAATACACTTGGTATTTTACATGCCATATGATTTTCCTATGTATTCCTATGTATTCCTATGTATTCCTATGTATCCCCCTGTATTCCTATGTATCCCCCTGTATTCCTATGTATTCCTATGTATTCCTATGTATTCCTATGTATTCCACTGTATTCCTATGTATTCCTAAGTATTCCTATGTATTCCCCTGTATTCCTATGTATTCCTATGTATTCCCCTGTATTCCTATGTATTCCCCTGTATTCATATGCATTCCTATGTATTCCTAAGTATTCCTATGTATCCCCCTGTATTCCTATGTATTCCTATGTATTCCTATGTATTCCTATGTATTCCTATGTATTCCTATGTATTCCTATGTATTCCTATGTATTCCTATGTATTCCTATGTATTCCTATGTAATTTTATGTATTCTATGTTTTCCTATGTATTCCTATGTATTCTATGTATTCCTATGTATTTCTATGTATTCCCCTGTATTCCTAAGTATTCCTATGTATTCCCCTGTATTCCTATGTATTCCTATGTATTCCCCTGTATTCCTATGTATTCCCCTGTATTCATATGCATTCCTATGTATTCCTAAGTATTCCTATGTATCCCCCTGTATTCCTATGTATTCCTATGTATTTCCCTGTATTCCTATGTATTCCTATGTATTCCTATGTATTCCTATGTATTCCTATGTATTCCTATGTATTCTATGTATTCATATGTATTCATATGTAATCCTATGTATTCCTATGTATTCCCCTATATTCCTATGTATTTCTATGTATTCCTATGTATTCCTATGTATTCCTATGTATTCCTATGTATTCTATGTTTTCCTATGTATTCCTATGTATTCTATGTATTCCTATGTATTTCTATGTATTCCCCTGTATTCCTATGTATTCCTATGTATTCCCTTGTATTCCACAGCCATGAAATGTAAAATACTTTTTTGAAGTAAAAGATGTGGTTAGGTGATAAACCGTTTCTTGTTAGTGTGGTATCTTTGCTTTTCAAATCCCTAAAAAGATATATCGAGCAAGGTCTAACATGACTGTGAGGGAGACTAGTATGCTGTATGTAGTAGCTGTGTTTTTGGCTGCCGTCAATCAATTCCCTAAAAGGATATATCGAGCAAGGTCTAACATGGATGTGAGGGAGACAAGTAAGTAGCTGTGACGTTTTTGGCTGACGTCGATCAAAAACCTTAAAAGGTGCAGTGTAGCAGCCAACTCCCCGTTGGAATTAAAGACCCAGTGTCACTTACCAGCATGCAGTGCGCGAAATACTGAATTCTGTAGTCCATGAAAATCGCACATCCAGACATTTTGATATATTTTACGATGTGAGTTGAAAGTTGCGCTCTTTTATGAATATTTCAAGCAAGCAGCAATCTCGTAAATATTGTCATTTTCTCTCAATCAGAAGTGATAAAGCCATGTAAGGACAAATTAAATACGATGCAGCGGTAGTGTTATAGGGATACTGACTAGCCAATCAAATTCAGTAAACAAGACACTACTTTTACCCAGATGACAAAGAAAACAGACAACATGATTCACATTTGTCTTGTTTATTAGTTTACAAAATGTCATAAAATTAAAAAAAAAAATTAAAATAAACAACTTCCGATATTTACAGAGTTTTTGATTTGAAAAATATTTAGGAAACAAGACAAATACACGACCTGTGATTGGCTAAAAATCCACCAACCATTTACCAATGGGCGCTATTAACTTCTGGTCATGCGCACTGTTTTCAGGATGGTTTAAAACGTAACACACCAATGATATAACGCTAATTCTGATTGGATAATAATAATATTAACTGTATTTCTATTGGCTAGATTAGCAAGTATGGCTAACCGATCTAACAATAATTGTACTCAACGTCAACAAAGGGAATGAAACAACAGAGCACAGCCGTATAAAGAAAACAAAGAGGAAAGCTGAACAGCGAAAAAGACGTGGTACAGTTAACACAGCAAACTAAGTAGCAAAATGGCTTCAAAAAATAATCATTATAAATGGTGATCGTGTAATCTTAAACTCTGTAAAAGTGAAGAGGCGAATTAAAATATTGTTTTTATTGAAACTTGAAAATTTATTTTCTCACTTGCTTGTTGATATGGTAAAATTACGAAAGAGATTGCTCTTCATAACTATACTATACTGTTGTTTGATCTCTCAAAACTGTTCTTCTCTCATGCATATTGAGTTACACACAACATCAAGAAACGAACGACCGCTGGGACTTTAAGAGCAATTTACCATACGAATTTTCCAATAAATCTCAGCACTTCATATACTGATCAAAATGCTCGAAAATGTCTAAACAAATCACATTTGTAGATAAGAACGTTGTTGATGCATGCATTTTACCAACTTTAGCAGTTTTTCCCAGCTGGTTAGCCACGACAATACATGTCCTGTATCATTACAACACAATCATATACTGCTTGTATAAGTGACAGTAAATTTAATCATGCCATACCGAACTCTTACATGTAAAATTATCTCTCGAAATTCCTACCAATTGCAGATGAGATGTTTGTTCAGCTAAATCTGATGGTAATAAAACACCGTCTTAAGTACTTATTGACTGAGTGGGTTGGCCGAAATTCCTATCACTTTCAGATGAGATATTTGTTCAGCTAATTCTGATGGTAAGAGCACGTCATCTAACGCTTTTCTACTTGAAATTGTAGAAAATTACTAAAAATTCCAATTCAAAGTCACTCAAACCGGAAGTAAAATCAGCATATACAGATGTGGGGCAAATTTCCTGCTGACTTTGATATGAAAAACGGTTTCTCATATCCCACGGCGTGTTGATCCCGTGATGTTAGCAAGGGATTGTCTTGATGTTACTCGAAGATCGTCCTGTCACTCATTCTGTATCGTAGCGTCGTCCCTCCCTATACCATCCAGTCTCACTAGACTAGGCGAACATTTTAGATGCCGCCAAGACAGCTCTAGTCTATTTTGACTGAACGGTCCAGGTAGGTGGTATACGACACGATCGACTGTCGAACGATCCTAACCCATCCTAACCCATCCAGATCCTTACCCATCCAGATCCTAACCCATCCAGATCCTAACCAATCCATATCCTAACCAATCCAGATCCTAACCAATCCAGATCCTAACCAATCCAGATCCTAACCCATCCAGATCCTAACCCATCCAGATCCTATCCCATCCAGATATTAAACCCATCCAGATCCTAACCCATCCAGATCCTAACCCATCCAGAGCCTAACCCATCCAGATCCTAACCCATCCAGATTCTAACCCATCCAGATCTTAGCCCTTCCAGATCTAACTAGACTAGGCGAATACTGTAAACACCGTCAAGACGGCCCTAGTCTGGCTTGACTGGACGGTCCAGGTAGGTGGTATATGACTAGATCGACTGTCGGACGATCGAAACCCATCCTAACCCATCCAGATCCTAACCCATCCAGATCCTAACCCATCCAGCATCTTAACCCATCCAGATCCTAACCCATCCAGATCCTAACCCATCCAGATCCTAACCCATACAGATCCTAACCCATCCAGATCCTAACCCATCCAGATCCTAACCCATCCAGATCCTAACCCATCCAGATCTCACTAGATTAAGCGAACACTGTAAACACCGTCAAGACGGCCCTAGTCTGGCTTGACTGGACGGTCCAGGTAGGTGGTATATGACTAGATCGACTGTCGGACGATCCTAACCCATCCTAGCCCATCCAGATCTTAACCCATCCAGATCCTAACCCATCCAACATCCTAACTCATCCAGGTCCTAACCCATCCAGCATCCTAACCCATCCAGCATCCTAACCCATCATTCTAACCCATCCAGATCCTAACCCATCCAGATCCTAACCCATCCAGAGCCTAACCCATCCAGATCTAACTAGACTAGGCGAACACTGTAAACACCGTCAAGACGGCTCTAGTCTGGCTTGACTGGACGGTCCAGGAATGCATACGAACAGAGATGAGTGAGGAAGGACCATCTCCCTAGCAACCGTTTTTCGTATCAAAGTCCGCAGGACAATTGTCCCATATCTATGTATGCTGAACCACTTCCGGTTTGAGTAACTCGATTTGCACCGAAAATCGTGGAATTTTGAGCAATTGTCTACGATTTCAAGTAGAAAAGCATTAGATGGCTTGTTCTTACCATCGAATTTAGCTTTATATATGTAATTCGTTTAAAAATGTAAAGTAATGTATTTAAGAAATAGAAGACGATTTTCCGTGTTATATAGCCTGATCTAAACACGCGTGATGTTGGGAGAACACGAGAGAGCATAGGAAAAGCACGAGCCGTTAGGCGCCATCAATACGCGCGCGCATGTTTAGATAGTCTCATCAAACACGGTTTTTGACCAATCAGAGAGCGCGTACTATCTAAATTATTTTATAAAATGTAATGTAATGTACAAAAACAACAATGTGAATATTAGAAGGCGCAAAGTGCACTCGAGTTCGTGTCAAATATTTTCCCGTACGGCCCTCCCTGCACTTTGTTTTACAATCAGATTTAGCAGAACAAACATCTCATCATTAATTAAAGAGTTTGGTATGGCATAATTAAATTTACTGTCACTTATACAAGCATGCAATATATAATTGTATTGTAATGATACAGGACATGTATTGTCGTGGCTAGCCAGCTGCTAAAGTTGATAAAACAATACATGCACAAACAACGTTCTTACCTACAAATTTGATTTCTTCAGGAATTTCTGAGCATTTTGGTATATATGAAGTATTGAGATTTAAGGTTAATTCGTGCGGTAAATTGCTTTCAAAGCCAAAGCGGTAGTTTGTTTTCTTGATGCTGTGTTTATCTATATATGCATGAGAGAAGAACAGTTTTGAGAGATCAAACAACAGTATAGTATAGTTATGAAGAGCAATCTCTTTCGTAATTTTACCATAATAACAATAAGCAAGTGAGAACATAAATTTTCAAAACTTTCAATAAAACAATATTTTAATTAGATTTTTCTTTTTTACTAAGTTTGAGTTAATTATACGGTCATTAAAGCTTTTTTCCTATTTTTCGGGAGAGACTTTGATATATATACTCCGGCAATGGCTGCCAAACAAAGAGAGCATAAAAACGTCTGAAAATCTGTGTACGGTACAGATACAAAATAAGAGAAACTTCCATAAGAACAAAACACATGTACAAATATACAAAAGAGTTTAGCTGATGGGACGACATTAGACCTTTGAGTACAGTAATTAAGGAAAAGGAAATTGCTTGAAGGATGATGTTGAGAAAGCACAAGTATTGCACGACCGATAAAGCTATACAAGAGAATGCAGCCAATAGGAATACAGTTTACATCGGCATTGTCCAATGAGAACGAGCGTTATATCATTGGTGTGGATGACCAGAAGATGACAGCAGCCTAATATATAAGAATAATTTGTAAAACATTTCAGTGTTAGTAGACACATCGGTAAATGGTATATATAGATATTTAGACATCCATAGGACGTTATAGTTGCTTTTAAAAAAGTTTACATTTCAAACATTAATAAATATGTACATATATAAATATAAATTACAAATTAATTGTCGAGGTGCGTGACGTATTTGATGCTCAGTGGTATCTAAAATCAAATATTAACAGGTTAATATAAACAAATAACAATAAACAAACTACAATTAACAAAATCCACCTTTGAATTCCCTCAGAATAGTAGTATACATAATGCGCGTTCACCGTCAGGTGGATCAAGCTGGATCTGTGAATCTACCTAAGGATTGACGACCGGATTCTGGCCTTTTTGGCTTGATTGTCCCTATTGACCCGATTCTGGCCTTTTTGGCCCGATTTTGTACCTTTTGAACCGATTAATGTCCTTTTTTCTTTTCCCAGGGTCCTGGGAAGATTATGATAGCGTAGTCACAGAAAATGCCAGACTATAGAGTTTCTCTTCTTTTTTAATTTAATAAGGTTCAATAAATAATAAAACAATAATTAATACGGTGTGAATCACTACTAGATGAAGATAATACCTCGAGAAAAAACACAAGAGACTGTCATCCTCGTCATCGTCAATGTACCAGACTTTCTTCCTGTAAATATATACATGATCAATGTTAGCCTGTTGGTGATGACTAGATTGTTCTTTACACCACAGTCATACAATCATCAAATTATGATGAACGGGAACGAGGTTGGACATCACTGCATGGTGATGGCGTCTTATTCTACTTATTGCTGCGAGCGAAGCAAGCAGCGACACTAAACTTGACAGGGATACCTGTGGACGAGTGTTCCTGGGCTATATATACCGTGGAAATCTCAATCTTGTGGGCGGGCAAGCGAGCGATGTTTGGATGATTTCTGAATATGCGGTACTATAGATCAGCAACTTTCTTCAACAATTTATGCGTTGCCAAAATCGCGCATATTGCTTTTCATAGTAATAATAATAATATATAGCTTATATAGCGCTTATTCAAGTCTGTTCTGAGCGCTTAAAATAAAAATACAAAAATGGATATGATTACAATGAAAAAGCTAATTTAAAAAAATGAGTTTTGAGTTTGGACTTGAACGAAGATACACTTGATACACCAGTTTAGCAAAGCTAATCTTACACTGTCCCTGCTGTATTTCTGTATTTATACACGATATATTTTTACAGCATCAGTAGAAATTGGAATACGGCCGTTGGACGTTTGGCGCGCGCATTCATCAATGAACGGTTGTGCTCGAGCATAAAAAATGGAATAAAGAAATCACGTAAACAAACAAAAGTCCAACGGCCGTATTCCAATTTCTATGCTGTAGAGAAATCACGTCCGGAAACAATTACTGAAAAAAGTCAGTTATATCAAGTTTCCATGGAAACAAATCAAAATAATTTCCCCTTGCAATACCATATCCATTGCCCAAAACAATGGTAATTTCAACTAAATCTTCTTTTTCTTTGAAAATTGAGCTTCAAATGATCTAATTTTTTATGTATGTTATGTGTGTACGTTTATACTTTCATATTTATAGCATTTTGTTGTCATTTCTTTCCTATCCGTCTTGTAAATGCAATTTTATTGTGTATTCTCGTATTGTTGTTATGAATCTATCCCCAAGTGGCATCCATGATCCTTAGCGTTAGAACAATAGAATGTTTTGATGTGACGTCATAGTGAAATAGCACAATCAATATATTGAAATGTGAAAGAAAAACGATTCAACTCGCAGCACTGAACTTTCAATTTGAAATGGCTAGTATAGAAATAGACATTCACAAGTATAACAATTTTTTTAAAAGACTGACCTGACGATAGGAGTTTCTGGGATCGACTCCTGATTAAAACAGAAAGGTACATGATTAACATATGTTGAGAAGCAAATTTTCTTAATGTTTTTTTTTTTCACTTATTTATATTACATTTTTATTTTTTATTTTATTTTTATTCCTCTTTTTTTCTTTGCTTTTGTATTCGCCTTTTTCTCAGTACTTGGCTTTTAAAACAGATCAACTGAATTACCTCATTCTGAATGGAGACCAAGACTGGAGCAATTTTCTCTTCTTGGAGAGTCACAGTTTCACTGCAGATCAACAAACAACATATCACATTTACATTATATA
Organism: Metridium senile; assembly: GCA_949775045.1. NCBI lineage: Eukaryota > Metazoa > Cnidaria > Anthozoa > Actiniaria > Metridiidae > Metridium > Metridium senile. The sequence continues at coordinate 48,632,565 of OX459096.1, read as the reverse complement.
CCATTGTAAAAAACAAGTACAGTTCGACATGACAACATACACCCTTTATATGTAGACTAACGTCATAGATCACTGCAAGGCGATGACGTCTTATTCTATTTATAAAGAAATATACTGATTGACAAGCTATACAATTGTTTTGAAATGCTTACCCAGTGACGATGGGAGTTTCTACTTCAAGGCTTGACTGTTAATTAAACAAAAAACATCATTAATGTCGAGCAACAATGTATCCTATTGTTTTTATTTACATTTGTTTGATTATGATTTTTTTCTATTCATTCCCTTTGACTTGGATTTTTTCATTCTTTCTTTTTCTTTTTCTTCTCTTGTCTTTCTTGTTGTCTTATTCATTTCGACTTTTTCTTACTTGGCCTTTAAAACAGATTAACTGAATTACCTCGTTCTGAATAGAGACCAAAACTGGGACTATTTTCTTTTCTTGGAGAGTGACTGTTTCACTGCAGATCAACAAACAACATATTACATTATCATTATATACCATTATAAAAAACAACTACGGTTCGGCATGACAGCATACACCCTTTATATGTAGACTAACGTCATAGATCACGACGTCTTATACTATTTATAAAGAAATATACATTGACAAGTTATAACAATTGTTTTGAAATGCTTACCCAGTGACGGTGGGAGTTTCTACTTCAAGGCTAGACTGTTTAATTAAACAAAAAACATCATTAATGTCGAGCAACAATGTATCCTATTGTTTTCATTTACATTTGTTTTTTATTATTTCTTCATTTCTTTTCCTTTTCCTTGGTTTTCTAAAAGTTTTTGTTCTTTCAGTTTTTATCTCTATATTGGTCTTCTCTTTTCGTTCTTATTGTCTTTTTCATTTCATCTTTTTCTTACTTGGCTTTTAAAACAGATCAAATGAATTACCTCTTTCTGAATGGAGACCAAGACTGGAGCAGTTTTTTCTTCTTGAAGAGTGACAGTGTCACTGCAGATCAACAAACTACATATTACATTATCATTACACCACTATGAAAAAAACAAGTACAGTTCGACATGACAACATACACCCTTTATATGTAGACTAACGTCATAGATTACTACAAGGCGATGACGTCTTTTTCTATTTGTATAGAAATAAACATTGACAAGTTATACAATTGTTTTGAAATTCTTACCCAGTGACGGTGGGAGTTTCTACTTCAAGGATTGACTGTTTAATTAAACAAAAAACATCATTAGCGCCGAGCAACAATGTATCATATTCTTTTCATTTACATGTGTTTAATTATTATTATTTCATTTCTTTTCCTTTTCTTGGTTTTCTAAAAGTTTTCGTTCTTTCTGATTTCATCTCTTTGATATTCCTCTCTTTTCTTTCTTGTAGTCTTTTTCATTTAGCCTTTTTCTTACTTGGTCTTTAAAACAAATCCACTGAATTACCTCATTCTGAATGATGACCAAGACTGGAGCAGTTTTCTCTTCTTGGAGAGTGACTGTTTCACTGCAGATCAACAAACAACATTAGATTATCATTACACCACTTTACAAAATAACTACAGTACGACATGACAACGTACACCCATTATATATGTAGACTAAAGTCATAGATCACTGCAAGGTGACGACGTCTTATTCTTACTCATTGACAAGTTATACAATTGTTTTGAAATGCTTACCCAGTGACGATGGGAGTTTCTTCTTCAAAGTTTGACTGTTTAATTAAACAAAAAACATCATTAGTGCCGAGCAACAATGTATCCTATTGTTTTCATTCACATTTGTTTAATTATTATTATTTCATTTCTTTTCTTTTTCCTTGTTTTTTTAAACGTTTTCGTTCCTTTTCTATATATCTTTATTGTTCCTTTCTTTTCTTTCTTGTAGTCTTTTTCATTTTGCCTTTTTTTACTTGCAATATAAAACAGATCAACTGAATTACCTCTTTCTGAATAGAGACCAAGACTGGAGCAGTTTTCTCTTCTTGGAGAGTGGCTGTTTCACTGCAGATCAATTAACAACATATCACATTTACATTATATACCATTGTAAAAAACAAGTACAGTTCGACATGACAACATACACCCTTTATATGTAGACTAACGTCGTAGATCACTACAAGGCGATGACGTCTTTTTCTCTTTATATAGAAATAAACATTGACAAGTTATACAATTGTTTTGAAATGCTTACCCAGTAACGATGGGAGTTTCTACTTCAGGGCTTGACTGTTAATTAAGCATAACACATCATTAGTGTCGAGCAACAATGTATCCCATTGTTTTTATTTACATTTGTTTCATTATGATTTTTTTTTTCTATTCATTCCCTTTGACTTGGATTTCTAAAAGTTTTCATTCTTTCTTTTTCTTTTTCCTCTCTTGTCTTTCTTGTTGTGTTTTTCATTTTGCCTCTTTCTTACTTGGCCTTTAAAACAGTTCAACTGAATTACCTCGTTCTGAACGGAGACCAAGACTGGGACTGTTTTCTTTTCTTGGAGAGTGACTGTTTCACTGCAGATCATTTAACAACATATCACATTTACATTATATACCATTGTAAAAAACAAGTACAGTTCGACATGACAACATACACCCTTTATATGTAGACTGACGTCATAGATCACTGCAAGGCGATGATCGACGTCTTATTCTATTTATATAGAAATAAACATTGACAAGTTATACAATTGTTTTGAAATGCTTACCCAGTGACGGTGGGAGTTTCTACTTCAAGGCTTGACTGTTAATTAAACAAAAAACATCATTAATGTCGAGCAACAATGTATCCTATTGTTTTTATTTACATTTGTTTGATTATTATTATTTCATTTCTTTTCCTTTTCCTTGGTTTTCTAAAAGTTTTTGTTCTTTCAGTTTCTATCTCTATATTGGTCTTCTCTTTTCGTTCTTGTTGTCTTTTTCATTTCATCTTTTTCTTACTTGGCTTTTAAAACAGATCCACTGAATTACCTCATTCTGAATGATGACCAAGACTGGAGCAGTTTTCTCTTCTTGGAGAGTGACTGTTTCACTGCAGATCAATTAACAACATATCACATTTACATTATATACCATTGTAGAAAACAAGTACAGTTCGACATAACAACATACACCCTTTATATGTAGACTAACGTCATAGATCACTACAAGGCGATGACGTCTTATTCTATTTATATAGAAATAAACATTGACAAGTTATACAATTGTTTTGAAATGCTTACCCAGTGACGATGGGAGTTTCTACTTCAAGGCTAGACTGTTTAATTAAACAAAAAACATCATTAGTGTCAAGCAACAATGTATCCTATTGTTTTCATTTACATTTGTTTGATTGTTATTTCTTCATTTCCTTCGTTTTCCCTTTATTTTTCTATACATTTTCATTCCTCCTTTTTTTACCTCTATGTTGTTCCTCTCTTTTCTTTCTCGTTGTCTTTTTTATGTCGCGTTTTCTTTTTTGACCTTTAGAACAGATCAACTAACTAATTACCTCATTCTGAGTGGAGACCAAGACTGCAGGTGTTGTTTTCTCTTCTTTAAGAGTAGCAATCTCACTGCAGATAAACAGACAGAATTGTTAAATATAGTACTGAATAACAGTAGTATTATATACAGCGTGACGCGCAAAGGTATGACCACTTTTTATATATTCGCATACTTCGATGCACGGATGGTAAAATCAGATAACTTCACATCAAATGTGTAGGTTCAAAGTACAAACTCACGTGCATAGAAGTATGCGAAGACATAAAATGTGGTTATACTTTTGCCCGTCGCGCTGTAAATGGACTGACAATGTTAACAATCTTATAGTTGAAGTCTAACCTTTCAAGTTTTCTTATCTTGTCCTCAAGAAGGATGTTGTATTCTTGGAATCTACAATATCACAATAACACAAGTCCACATTGAATTCTATTCTTCATTAATAGTACTAATACGAAAGTAACACAATTAATTTACTATTTGTATAAACTAACCTGTCTTTCTCTCTTTCGCAGACCTGTAGGATACAAACAGAATATGAATACTTGAATTCTCTAATCATTTTTACCAGTGTTCACTTTAATTATTGATGTGCGGTATAAAGGTTGTACTTATATGCATCACAGGAGGCAGGGGAAGGGAGAGGGGGAAGGAAAAGGGGGAAGTGAGGTTGGAAGGGAGAGGGGGAAGGGAAAGGGGGAAAGGAGAGAAGGAAGGGAGAGAGGGTGGGTAGAAACTCATCGTCGTATTTCTTAGAGGTAAAATCATAGATTTAGTATCTTTTAGGGTATGAAAAAATAAAATCTAGAATTTAGACATATTACGGTATCCATTAGAAAGAGACCATTGATTTTGTATAAGTGCGGGCCAAGCTATTTTCGTTGTATGTGGTATCTGTTAGGTATCAGGCATCCTTCTAAAAGGATTACCGTTATCTTTATCTTTTAATTACCTTGTAGTTTTTCTTCTCTTCGTTGATTTGCATCTATAACAAAAGTGTTTTTTGTTTTCAGAAGAACTACGTTTTTGATAGCTATTGATATGAATTAAAGTAAAAAGGAAACAAATCTATGAAAACAAGTGATTGTATATTGTATTTGGCGTTAAACGAAGAAAAAAAAACATTATTTTCTAGTCATATAATATTGCATGAAGTTCATTTATTTTTCATTGTTTTAATAAATTATATCTTATTGTTGAGACATCGATTACAAGAAATATCAGCTCTTCTAAAAACTCTGTAAAAAAAACTTGGAACTTTAGAACAGATCTCAATCAAACCAAACTCAATGTCCTACCCAATACCACATCTGCATAAAATACTCGTTTCTGATTGGTTAATGCACTCGTGGTATTAAGCCACTTTCATCAAATACGCGCGGTATTTTTCATTAATTCTTCTCGGACGGTACAATTTCCTATACAAACTAAAGTTTCAATACTATATTCAACTTACACGAAGTTTTAATAATCCCGTCCGGGATGCTCTCAGTAACTCTGAAATGTCAAGAATAAACGTTTCAGTCAGTTCTACAAGATTGATCACGTGATAGCTCTTGGTAAAGACGATTTTCGTTGCTTACCTAATGTTGACATTTCGCTTGATTAATATGCTGAAGTAACGTTAATTCTTTGATTACTCAACTAGAAAAAACAAACATACAATAGATTAATTGTTGGTCATAAAAAGCAGTTTTTTCAGAGACGCAAACTTACCGCAGTTTTGTTCGCGGGAAGCTCACAAATTAGGAATTATGACGTCAACGCGCGCGCTATGAAACCGCTGTACACAGAAATTGCTGTTCTATATTCGAATTACACAGGAGGCCCGCTATCCAGAAAGCGGGAGAGATTAGTCTTTAGATTAGATTAGTCTTTAGATTATACATAAGCCCTTTTGCCTTCTCAGCATCGTGGAATTTCTCGGGGCTTTTCCTTTTCTTTAAGTTTTTTTTTATAATTTTTCCTAGTAAACTTTATAATGGTTACTGTCTGTGTTTTGTTATTCGATTGGTCTCCAATAAAAATATCATCACAACTGAGAACATTTCAATTATACTCAGCATGATACTTGAAGCTTCTCAAAAATGTGTTGTGTTATGGGTTTCCTGTGGTATTGGTGCGTTTGTCAGCCGTCTCTACCATTAGGAATATTCATTTGTCGTAAATGTAATCGTTTGAAATACACTTGGTATTTTACATGCCATATGATTTTCCTATGTATTCCTATGTATTCCTATGTATTCCTATGTATCCCCCTGTACTCCTATGTATCCCCCTGTATTCCTATGTATTCCTATGTATTCCTATGTATTCCACTGTATTCCTATGTATTCCTAAGTATTCCTATGTATTCCCCTGTATTCCTATGTATTCCTATGTATTCCCCTGTATTCCTATGTATTCCCCTGTATTCATATGCATTCCTATGTATTCCTAAGTATTCCTATGTATCCCCCTGTATTCCTATGTATTCCTATGTATTCCTATGTATTTCCCTGTATTCCTATGTATTCCTATGTATTCCTATGTATTCCTATGTATTCCTATGTATTCTATGTTTTCCTATGTATTCCTATGTATTCTATGTATTCCTATGTATTTCTATGTATTCCCCTGTATTCCTAAGTATTCCTATGTATTCCCCTGTATTCCTATGTATTCCTATGTATTCCCCTGTATTCCTATGTATTCCCCTGTATTCATATGCATTCCTATGTATTCCTAAGTATTCCTATGTATCCCCCTGTATTCCTATGTATTCCTATGTATTCCTATGTATTCCTATGTATTCCTATGTATTCCTATGTATTCTATGTATTCATATGTATTCATATGTAATCCTATGTATTCCTATGTATTCCCCTGTATTCCTATGTATTTCTATGTATTCCTATGTATTCCTATGTATTCCTATGTATGCTATGTTTTCCTATGTATTCCTATGTATTCCTATGTATTCCTATGTATTTCTATGTATTCCCCTGTATTCCTATGTATTCCTATGTATTCCCTTGTATTCCACAGCCATGAAATGTAAAATACTTTTTTGAAGTAAAAGATGTGGTTAGGTGAGAAACCGTTTCTTGTTAGTGTGGTATCTTTGCTTTTCAAATCCCTAAAAAGATATATCGAGCAAGGTCTAACATGGCTGTGAGGGAGACTAGTATGCTGTATGTAGTAGCTGTGTTTTTTGCTGCCGTCAATCAATTCCCTAAAAGGATATATCGAGCAAGGTCTAACATGGATGTGAGGGAGACAAGTAAGTAGCTGTGACGTTTTTGGCTGACGTCGATCAAAAACCTTAAAAGGTGCAGAGTAGCAGCCAACTCCCCGTTGGAATTAAAGACCCATTGTCACTTACCAGCATGCAGTGCGCGAAATACTGAATTTTGTAGTCCATGAAAATCGCACATCCAGACATTTTGATATATTTTACGATGTGAGTTGAAAGTTGCGCTCTTTTATGAATATTTCAAGCAAGCAGCAATCTCGTAAATATTGTCATTTTCTCTCAATCAGAAGTGATAAAGCCATGTAAGGACAAATTAAATACGATGCAGCGGTAGTGTTATAGGGATACTGACTAGCCAATCAAATTCAGTAAACAAGACACTACTTTTACCCAGATGACAAAGAAAACAGACAACATGATTCACATTCGTCTTGTTTATTAGTTTACAAAATGTCATAAAATTAAAAAAAAAAATTAAAATAAACAACTTCCGATATTTACAGAGTTTTTGATTTGAAAAATATTTAGGAAACAAGACAAATACACGACCTGTGATTGGCTAAAAATCCACCAACCATTTACCAATGGGCGCTATTAACTTCTGGTCATGCGCACTGTTTTCAGGATGGTTTAAAACGTAACACACCAATGATATAACGCTAATTCTGATTGGATAATAATAATATTAACTGTATTTCTATTGGCTAGATTAGCAAGTATGGCTAACCGATCTAACAATAATTGTACTCAACGTCAACAAAGGGAATGAAACAACAGAGCACAGCCGTATAAAGAAAACAAAGAGGAAAGCTGAACAGCGAAAAAGACGTGGTACAGTTAACACAGCAAACTAAGTAGCAAAATGGCTTCAAAAAATAATCATTATAAATGGTGATCGTGTAATCTTAAACTCTGTAAAAGTGAAGAGGCGAATTAAAATATTGTTTTTATTGAAACTTGAACTTTTATTTTCTCACTTGCTTGTTGATATGGTAAAATTACGAAAGAGATTGCTCTTCATAACTATACTATACTGTTGTTTGATCTCTCAAAACTGTTCTTCTCTCATGCATATTGATTTACACACAACATCAAGAAACGAACGACCGCTGGGACTTTAAGAGCAATTTACCATACGAATTTTCCAATAAATCTCAGCACTTCATATACTGATCAAAATGCTCGAAAATGTCTAAACAAACACATTAGTAGATAAGAACGTTGTTGATGCATGCATTTTACCAACTTTAGCAGTTTTTCTCAGCTGGTTAGCTACGACAATACATGTCTTGTATCATTACAACACAATCATATATTCCTTGTTTAAGTGACATTAAATTTAATCATGCAATACCGAACTCTTACATGTAAAATTACCTCTCGAAATTCCTACCAATTGCAGATGAGATGTTTGTTCAGCTAAATCTGATGGTAATAAAACACCGTCTTAAGTACTTATTGACTGAGTGGGTTGGCCGAAATTCCTATCACTTTCAGATGAGATATTTGTTCAGCTAATTCTGATGGTAAGAGCACGTCATCTAACGCTTTTCTACTTGAAATTGTAGAAAATTCCTAAAAATTCCACCGATTTGCGGTAAAGATTGAGTCACTCAAACCGGAAGTAAAATCAGCATATACAGATGTGGGGCAAATTTCCTACTGACTTTGATATGAAAAACGGTTTCTCATATCCCACGGCGTGTTGATCCCGTGATGTTAGCAAGGGATTGTCTTGATGTTACTCGAAGATCGTCCTGTCACTCATTCTGTATCGTAGCGTCGTCCCTCCCTATACCATCCAGTCTCACTAGACTAGGCGAACATTTTAGACGCCGCCAAGACAGCTCTAGTCTATTTTGACTGGACGGTCCAGGTAGGTGGTATACGACACGATCGACTGTCGAACGATCCTAACCCATCCTAACCCATCCAGATCCTTATCCATCCAAATCCTAACCCATCCAGATCCTAACCCATGCAGATCCTAACCCATCCAGATCCTAACCCATCCAGATCCTAACCCATCCAGATCCTAACCCATCCAGATCCTAACCCATCCAGATCCTAACCCATCCAGATCCTAACCCATCCAGATCCTAACCCAACCAGATCCTAACCCATCCAGATCCTTACCCATCCAGATCCTTACCTATCCAGATCCTAACCCATCCAGAGCCTAACCCATCCAGCATCTTAACCCATCCAGATCCTAACTAGACTAGGCGAACACTGTAAACACCATCAAGACGGCCCTAGTCTGGCTTGACTGGACGGTCTAGGTAGGTGGTATATGACTAGATCGACTGTCGGACGATCCTAACCCATCCTAACCCATCCAGATCCTAACCCATCCAGATCCTAACCCATCCAGATCCTAACCCATCCAGATCCTAACCCATCCAGATCCTAACCCATCCAGATCCTAACCCATCCAGATCCTACTAGACTAGGCGAACGCTGTCAACACCGTCAAGACGGCTCTAGACTGGCTTGACTGGACGGTCCAGGAATGCATACGAACAGAGATGAGTGAGGAAGGACCATCTCCCTAGCAACGGTTTTTCATATCAAAGTAGGACAGTTGTTTACTGTCATTACATCATTAAGAGTTTGGTATGGCATAATTAAATTTACTGTCACTTATACAAGCATGCAATATATAATTGTATTGTTATGATACAGGACATGTATTGTCGTGGCTAGCCAGCTGGGAAAAACTGCTAAAGTTGATAAAACAATACATGCACAAACAACGTTCTTACCTATACAAATTTGATTTCTTCAGGAATTTCTGAGCATTTTGGTATATATGAAGTATTGAGATTCAAGGTTAATACGTGCGGTAAATTGCTTTCAAAGCCAAAGCGGTAGTTTGTTTTCTTGATGTTGTGTTTATCTATATATGCATGAGAGAAGAACAGTTTTGGGAGAAACAATCAACAGTATAGAATAGTTATGAAGAGCAATCTCTTTCGTAATTTTACCATAATAACAATAAGCAAGTGAGAACATAAATTTTCAAAACTTTCAATAAAACAATATTTTAATTATATTTGTCTTTTTTACTTGAGTTAATTATACGGTCATTAAAGCTTTTTTCCTATTTTTCGGGAGAGACTTTGATATATATACTCCGGCAATGGCTGCCAAACAAAGAGAGCATAAAAACGTCTGAAAATCTGTGTACGGTACAGATACAAAATAAGAGAAACTTCCATAAGAACAAAACACATGTACAAATATACAAAAGAGTTTAGCTGATGGGACGACATTAGACCTTAAAGTACAGTAATTAAGGAAAAGGAAATTGCTTGAAGGATGATGTTGAGAAAGCACAAGTATTGCACGACCGATAAAGCTATACAAGAGAATGCAGCCAATAGGAATACAGTTTACATCGGCATTGTCCAATGAGAACGAGCGTTATATCATTGGTGTGGATGACCAGAAGATGACAGCAGCCTAATATATAAGAATAATTTGTAAAACATTTCAGTGTTAGTAGACACATTGGTAAATGGTATATATAGATATTTAGACATCCATAGGACGTTATAGTTGTTTTTAAAAAAGTTTACATTTCAAACATTAATAAATATGTACATATATAAATATAAATATAAATTACAAATTAATTGTCGAGGTGCGTGACGTATTTGATGCTCAGTGGTATCTAAAATCAAATATTAACAGGTTAATATAAACAAATTACAATAAACAAACTACAATTAACAAAATCCACCTTTGAATTCCCTCAGAATAGTAGTATACATAATGCGCGTTCACCGTCAGGTGGATCAAGGTGCATCTGTGAATTTACCTAAGGATTGACGTCCGGATTCTGGCCTTTTTGGCTTGATTGTCCCTATTGACCCGATTCTGGCCTTTTTGGCCCGATTTTGTACCTTTTGAACCGATTAATGTCCTTTTTTTCTTTTCCCAGTGTCCTGGGAAGATTATGATAGCGTAGTCACAGAAAATGCCAGACTATAGAGTTTCTCTTCTTTTTTGATTTAATAAGGTTCAATAAATAATAAAACAATAATTAATACGGTGTGAATCACTACTAGATGAAGATAATACCTCGAGAAAAAACACAAGAGACTGTCATCCTCGTCATCGTCAATGTACCAGACTTTCTTCCTGTAAATATATACATGACCAATGTTAGCCTGTTGGCTAGATTGTTCTTTACACCACAGTCATACAATCATCAAATTATGATTAACGGGAACGAGGTTGGACATCACTGCATGGTGATAGCTTCTTATTATACTTATATAGAAATAGACATTGACAAGTATAACAATTGTTTTAAAAGACTAACCTGACGATAGGAGTTTCTGGGATCGACTCCTGATTAAAACAGAAAGGTACATGTTAACATATGTTGAGAAGCAAATTTTCTTACTGTTTTTTTTGTTTGTTTCACTCATTACATTTATATTTTTTATTTCTTTTGATTCCTCTTTTTTTCTTTGCTTTCGTATTCGCCTTTTTCTTAGTACTTGGCTTTTAAAGCAGATCAACTGAATTACCTCATTCTCAATGGAGACCAAGACTGGAGCAATTTCCTCTTGGTGAGTGACAGTTTCACTGCAGATCAACAAACAACATATTACATTATTATTACACCACTATGAAAAAAACAGTACAGTTCGATATGACAGCATACACTCCTTATATGTAGACTAACGTCATAGATCACTACAAGGCGACGACGTCTTATTCTATTTATATAGAAATCAACATTGACAAGTTATACAATTGTTTTGAAATGCTTACCCAGTGACGATGGGAGTTTCTACTTCAAGGCTTGACTGTTAATTAAACAAAAAACATCATTAGTGTCGAGCAACAATGTATCCTATTGTTTTCATTTACATTTGTTTAATTATTATTATTTCATTTCTTTTCCTTTTCCTTGGTTTTCTAAAAGTTTTCGTTCTTTTTGGTTTTATATCTTTATTGTTTCTCTCTTTTCTTTCTTGTAGTCTTTTTCATTTAGCCTTTTTCTTACTTGGTCTTTAAAACAAATCAACTGAATTACCTCATTCTGAATGATGACCAAGACTGCAGCAGTTTTATCTTCTTGCAGAGTGACTGTTTCACTGCAGATCAATTAACAACATATCACATTTACATTATATACCATTGTAAAAAGCAAGTACAGTTCGACATGACAACATACACCCTTTATATGTAGACTAACGTCATAGATCACTGCAAGGCGATGACGTCTTATACTATTTATATAGAAATATACTGATTGACAAGTTATAACAATTGTTTTGAAATGCTTACCCAGTGACGATGGGAGTTTCTACTTCAAGTTTTGACTGTTCAATTAAACATAAAACATCATTAGTGTCGAGCAACAATGTATCCTATTGTTTTCATTTACATTTGTTTAATTATTATTATTTCATTTCTTTTCTTTTTCCTTGGTTTTTTAAACGTTTTCGTTCCTTTTCTATATATCTTTATTGTTCCTTTCTTTTCTTTCTTGTAGTCTTTTTCATTTCGCCTTTTTTGACTTGCAATATAAAAGAGATCAACTGAATTACCTCTTCCTGAATAGAGACCAAGACTGGAGCAGTTTTCTCTTCCTTGAGAGTGGCTGTTTCACTGCAGATCAATTAACAACATATCACATTTACATTATATACCATTGTAAAAAACAAGTACAGTTCGACATGACAACATACACCCTTTATATGTAGACTAACGTCATAGATCACTGCAAGGCGATGACGTCTTTTTCTATTTATATAGAAATAAACATTGACAAGTTATACAATTGTTTTGAAATGCTTACCCAGTGACGATGGGAGTTTCTACTTCAAGGCTTGACTGTTCAATTAAACAAAAAACACCATTAGTGTCGAGCAACAATGTATCCTATTGTTTTCATTTACATTTTCTAATTATTATTATTTCCTTTCTTTTCCTTTTCGATCCTTGGTTTTCTAAAAGTTTTCGTTCTTTCTGATTTTATCTCTTTGATGTTCCTCTCTTTTCTTTGTTGTAGTCTTTTTCATTTAGCCTTTTTTTTACTTGGTCTTTAAAACAAATCAACTGAATTACCTCATTCTGAATGATGACCAAGACTGGAGCAGTTTTATCTTCTTGCAGAGTGACTGTTTCACTGCAGATCAATTAACAACATATCACATTTACATTATATACCATTGTAAAAAACAAGTACAGTTCGGCATGACAACATACACCCTTTATATGTAGACTAACGGCATAGATCACTGCAAGGCGATGACGTCTTTTTCTATTTATATAGAAATATACATTGACAAGTTATACAATTGTTTTGAAATGCTTACCCAGTGACGATGGCAGTTTCTTCTTCAATGTTTGACTGTTCAATTAAACAAAAAACATGATTAGTGTCAAGCAACAATGTATCCTTTTGTATTCATTCACATTTGTTTTTTATTATTATTTCATTTCCTTCGTTTTCCCTTTATTTTTCTATACATTTTCATTCCTCCTTTTTTATCTCTATGTTGTTGCTCTCTTTTCTTTCTCGTTGTCTTTTTTATGTCGCGTTTTCTTTTTTGGCCTTTAGAACAGATCAACTAACTAATTACCTCATTGTGAGTGGAGACCAAGACTGCAGGTGTTGTTTTCTCTTCTTTAAGAGTAGCAATCTCACTGCAGATAAACAGACATAATTGTTAAATATAGTAATAACAGTAGTATTATATACAGCGCGACGCGCAAAGGTATGACCACTTTTTATATATTCGCATACTTCTATGCACGGACGGTAAAATCAGATAACTTCACATCAAATGTGTCGGTTCGAAGTACAAACTCACGTGCATAGAAGTATGCGAATACATTAAATGTGGTCATACCACAGGCAGCCCAACTATTCTCTTTGAGGATTTTTTTTAATGACAATAAAGTTATTTTTAACCGCGCGCCAAGCGAAATACATATTGAGCTCTCAGATGGGATTCCTGTGGCTTTTTACAAGCAATTTTTCGGTCAAAGTCGCGCGGTGTTGAAGAGGGAGGTATTTTCACGATACTACTTTCTTCGATCTTTTTGTCGTACGTGCGATTCCGCGCGACCGAAAAATTGCTTGCAAAAAAGCCACAGGAATCCCATCCGCGAGCTTTCAAACAAATACACCACAGGAACCCCACCCGCGCGATCAATATGTATTTCGCTCGGCGCGTGGTTAGAAATAACTTTATTGTCATAATTAAAAAAAAATCTTCAAAGAGAATAGTTGGGCTGCCTGTGGTCATACTTTTGCGCGTCGCGCTGTAAATAGATTGACAATGTTAACAATCTTATAGTTGAAGTCTAACCTTTCAAGTTTTCTTATCTTGTCCTCAAGAAGGATGTTGTATTCTTGGAAACTACAATATCAGAACACAAGTCCACATTGAATTCTATTCTTCATTAATAGTACTAATACGAAAGTAACGCAATTAATTTACTATTTGTATAAACTAACCTGTCTTTCTCTCTTTCGCAGACCTGTAGGATACAAACAGAATATGAATACTTGAATTCGTTAATCATTTTTACTAGTGTTACTTTAATTATTGATGTGCGGTATAAAGGTTGTACTTATATGCATCTCAGGAGACAGGGGAAGGGAGAGGGGGAAGTGAGGTGGGAAGGGAGAGGGGGAAAGTCGAGAGGGAAGGGAAAGGGGGAAGGGAGAGAGGGTGGGTGGGTAAAAGTGTTGGGTGTGCTCGTCGTATCTCTAATGGGTAAAATCATAGATTTAGTATCTTTTAGGGTATAAAAACTAAAATCTAGAATTTGGACATATTACGGTATTCATATAGAAAGAGACCATTGATTTCGTATAAGTGGCCAAGCTATTTTCGTTGTATGTGGTATCTGTTAGGTACCACATCCTTCTAAAAGGATTACCGTTATCTTTATCTTTTAATTACCTTGTAGTTTTTCTTCTCTTCGTTGATTTGCATCTATAACAAAAGTGTTTTTTTTTTTTCAGAAGAATTACGTTTTTGATAGCTATTGATATGAATTAAAGTAAAAAGGAAACAAATCTATGAAAACAAGTGATTGTATATTGCATTTGGCGTTAAACGAAGAAGACAAAACATTATTTTTCCTTGTCAGTTGTTCTCCAGAATTCCCAAATGTTTAGAAGCCTAGTCATATAATATTCAGACATCGATTACAAGAAATATCAGCTCTTCTAAAAACTCTGTAAAAAAACTTGGAATTTTAGAACTGATCTCAATCAAACCAAACTCAATGTCCTACTCAATACCACCTCTGCATAAAATGCTCGTTTCTGATTGGTTAATGCACTCGTGGTATTAAGCCACTTTCATCAAATACGCGCGGTATTTTTCATTAATTCTTCTCGGACGGTACAATTTCCTATACAAACTAAAGTTTCAATACTATATTTAACTTACACGAAGTTTTAATAATCCCGTCCGGGATGCTCTCAGTAGTTCTGAAATGTCAAGAATAAACGTTTCAGTCAGTTCTACAAGATTGATCACGTGATAGCTCTTGGTAAAGACGATTTTCCTTGCTTACCTAATGTTGACATTTCGCTTGATTAATATGCTGACGTAACGTTAATTCTTTGATTACTCAACTAGAAAAAAAACAAACATACAATAGATTAATTGTTGGTCATAAAAAGCAGTTTTATCAGAGACGCAAACTTACCACAGTTTTGTCCGCGGGAAGCTCACAAATTAGGAATTATGACGTCAACGCGCGCGCTATCAAACTGCTGTTATTCGAATTACACAGGAGGCCCGCTATCCAGAAAGCGGGAGAGATTAGTCTTTAGATTAGATTAGTCTTTTAATTATACATAAGCCCTTTTGCCTTCTCAGCATCGTGGAATTTATCGGGGGTTTTACTCTTGTTTAAGTTTTTTTTGTAATTTTTCTTCGTAAACTTTATAATAGTTACTGTCTGTGTTTTGTTATTCGATTTGTTTCCCATAAAAATATCATCACAACTGAGAACATTTCAATTATTATACTCACCATCATGCTTGAAGCTTTCAAATTCTCAAAAATGTGTTGTGTTATGGGTTTGCTGTGGTATTGGTGCGTTTGTCAGCTGAATCTACCATTAGGAATATTCATTTGTCGTAAATATAATCGTTTGAAATACACTTGGTATTTTACATCCCATATGATTTTCCTATGTATTCCTATGTATTCCTATGTATCCCCCTGTAGTCCTATGTATCCCCCTGTATTCCTATGTATTCCTATGTATTCCACTGTATTCCTATGTATTCCCCTGTATTGATATGTATTCCCCTGTATTCCTATGTATTCCTATGTATTCCTATGTATTCCTATGTATTTCTATGTATTCCCCTGTATTCCTATGTATTCCCCTGTATTCATATGTATTCCTATGTATTCCTATGTATTCCTATGAAATTCCCGTGTATTCCTATGTATTCCCCTGTATTCCTATGTATTCCCCTGTATCCCTATGTATTCCTATGTATTCCCCTGTATTCCTATGTATTCCTATGTATTCCTATGTATTCCCCTGTATTCCTATGTATTCCCCTGTATTCCCCTGTATTCCTATGGATTCCTATGGATTCCTATGTATTCTTATGCATTCCTATGTATTCTTATGTATTCTATGTATTTATATGTATTCATATGTATTCATATGTATTCATATGTATTCCCCTGTATTCCTATGTATTCCTATGTATTCCCCTGTATTTCCCAGCCATGAAATGTAAAATACTTTTTTTGAAGTAAAAGATGTGGTTTGGTGAGAAACCGTTTCTTGTTAGTGTAGTATCTTTTCTTTCCAAATCCCTAAAAGGATGTATCGAGCAAGGTCTAACATGGCTGTGAGGGAGTCAAGTAAGTAGCTGTAACGTTTTTGGCTGACGTCGGTCAAAAACCTTAAAAGGTGCAGAGTAGAAGCCAACTCCCCGTTGGAATTAAAGACCCATGGTCACTTACCAGCATGCACTGCGCGAGATACTGAATTTTGAAGACCATGAAAATCGCACATCCAGTCATTTTGATATCTTTTACGATGTGAGTGGAAAGTTGCGCTCTTTTATGAACTTCAAGCAAGCAGAAATCTCGTACATATTGTCAATTTCTCTCAATCAGAAGTGCCAATACGATACAGCGGTAATGTTAGTATAGCCTGCGTAAACAGTCCCTTATTAGCGCTCGAAACGTCTCCCGCGAACAAGGGTCTGCGCGCGGAGAGCAGAAAATTCATACAAATTTTCATACGTTTGAAATTGACACTTCATTTGCAATCACGCAATACACGAGTTAGCAGCAGCAATGCCGATAAATATGAGAAACTAGGAATAGCGATGCGAGGGGGACATTTGGGTTTGCGGTATTGCGGTAGTGGCCATTTTTTAATGCGATATTGCGGTAAAAGGAATACATTTTTGGGGTAATGCGGGATTTAGGATACCTGCGTTATGCGATATTTATCCTTTTTAAGCGGTATTTCGGTGAAATAAGCAAAATCTAGCGGTAATGCAGGATTTAGAATTCCTGCGGTATGTGATATTAACGGTTTTTGTTTTTGTATTTTTTAGTACGTATGTATTGTGAAAAAACCCAAAACGTTTAATGACCTTTGATTTGAATTAAATGTTGTGCGGTATGCGGTATTTGCGAAATTTTTTTGCGGTAATGCGGGATTTAAAAAAAATGTTTTGCGTTATTGCGGGATTTAACCATCTCAAGTATGTTAAGGCCTGGTTTTAGCCGTGTTTCACGAAAAAACGTTTTTATTTGTCATTGGCCACAAAACTCATCTGATTTTAATAAAACTTGGTACATTAATAGATCTCGGACTACTGCTCATCCTTAATTTGTAATTTTGATCTAAGGGTGGTCACGTGACTAGTTTAGATGGATAAGGGATTTCGTTTTTCCTTTGAAAATGCGGTCGCGAGTTTGAATAGGTAAAACAAACTTATACATTAAATGTACTTCTCTACAAGGTTTCTACAGGACTGTGCTTGGAAAATCTGGTTATCACTTACTGTTAAGGAGATATTTTGTAAAACAGGTCACGTGACCATAATTCTTATTCAAAATCCCCTTATATCTCCCTACCAAGCTATCGAATTCAAGTTCTCCAAACGTGAAATTATTTGTCATCTATTACTTATCAACTTTTGGCTTTTCGTTTTTATCTTTATCTTAAACTCACGACCGCATAAATTTTGAGTATTTTCTTGCTATTATGACGTCATATACCACGTGACCTCGTAAAAATCAGCACTAAAACATTAAGGACTCTAATATTAACATCCACAGCGATTTTCTTTGAAAACTAGCGAATATCTTGAAAGTACGAAGCCAACATCTTAATTATTGGCGGGGGGTCTTTTCACAACGAAAAACCCAGGCCTTAAGAGTAAATGTCAGTAATAACCGAGCAACCCGTGGCCACACTTAAAAAATGGATTTCGCTCATATTCCGTTTAAACGTATGAAATAGGTTACTTTTAAACGTGTCAAGGTTCGTTTTTCGAAAAACTGAGTATTTTTCGAAAAAATCGGAAAAAACGATTTGGACCGTTTTCGGTCTCAAATTAGCGAAATTCAAGCGTGGAATATACAGTCCAAAAACTTCCCTCGTGTCCAAAAGCAAGGCCTGCCAGCGAAACTCTGTTTTCGTGTATGGAACAAACAGATATTCAACGTTAATTTCAGAGTAAAATATTGTCGTTTCCTTGTTTTATAAAGGAAAAAATCGCTCATCAATCAGCACGATTTTGCAGGTCAAAATAAATTACATTTTACTACCATTTTATCATGGACATTTTCTCCATGTGCACGTGCTCAGATTACCTTCATATTCTAGCTACTCAATCTTCAAATGATAAGCTTTAAATTGATGTAAAAATATTTCTGGGCTTTTTACTTTACGGTCCCGTACGAGTAGCTTGAAGTTGACACATTTTGCATAAATTTCGAGTGACCATTGGACTGAATTGCCTGATGCGATAAGACTGATACCATTAAAAAGTAGAATTTATACGTTTACAAGCTTGCATACTTCCTAATAACAATAACAAAAGTATATAAATGATACACATAGGATTCTTGTACTTATAATATTTCATTATTGATATCCAACAAGACACTATTAGATTATTATGCTATTCGTAGTATTTCGCGGTATTTCGTTATTACTTACCGCCGGTCGCTAATTGTAATCAACTGTTCTTTCATGTACTTTAGATTATTTTGCCGTTTCAAATAATCTCCACTAAGCCAAACATAATGTTAGAATAACATCAGTTCAATAAAGGTTTGTTCGTGGGAAAAGAGCCGTCAATATTGCTTTGTATTACGAAATCATACAACTGCGACCTCACGGGGTAGGACAGGGGAAATTGTTTTGAGTGAAAACGATGAAAACGCTTTTTTAAAAGCTTTTTAAAAAAATTGAGAAAGCTTCTAAAATGATATGTTGAAGTTTTCTTGGTTTGATGATGATCATGTACATATGTACACTACGTTCTATTTTAGTCCGCTGTTTTTAAACATTTTTGTATTAAAGTTTATTTACTAGAAACGGCAAATCAATTTGACATGTCATGTGTCGTGTATATTTCATTGTGTGTAATAATAAGCAATTATTGGATGAGGTTGAGTAAGATATCGTAAATTATCAAGACCGAGGTCTGTGTTATCTGCCGAAGCCTCCTGGCTGAGGCAGATAATACTGACTCGAGGTCTTGATAATTTACGATATCATGCGAAAACCGAATTCAATAATTGTTTTATTATACATTTTTTAAAGTAAAAGTGCAATTATAATCAGGTAAAAGAGACAATAACAAGCAAATCTCGCTGACATTTTCACATTAACTCCCTGAGAACGGAGAGAGCCTGGGAACTTGACAGTGATAACTACAGACAATGCAATTATCACTGTCAAGTTCACATGCTATTCAGATTTAGCCGTGTGCTCTCAGCCAATCAGATTCAATGTAGTTAGTAAAATGTATAATAATTGCACTTAGATGTCTACTAAAACCATTACCCAGCCGTTGTACGTAAAATTGTTGCCACTTCGACGTTGTCGAAATTTTCTAACTTCGGATATGATATTGAAATCTCCAATCTCTTTCAATATAATATAATTAGATAAATTAATATAGTATTTTCCATTTTCTCTAATATAAATAGAATAATATTATATAGTATATATTTTTTTCATTCGTTATTCATCCTTATTATTTTTCTTCCATATATTTATTCTAATAAAATAACTTTTGTATCCCCTATCAATATCAATAAAAATACATTGCGCATGTGTTTAATATATTTATAAAAAGCTGATATATATTTGTAAATACTAAGTTAACATTACCCGCCTCGACTAGCCTGCGTTACATCCAGTTTATTCCCCGCCGGATGTAACGCAGGGTAGCCTCGACTAGCTCCGCTATTTGCGGGTATGTGTATATTAGTTGTAATTTCCTGTTGAAATCAAATAAAGTCAAAGTCAAGTCAAAGTCTATTAAGATGCTAAAGGAAATCTGCGAAAACCTTGAAATTGCTATCGACGACATCAAGTCGATCCAAAAGAAAGGCCCCTTATATTGAGAAAATCTCCAAGTCAGTCGTAATCAATAACTGCATATGCTTAACGTGAACAATAATTACAGCTTTTAAAAACATGTTTATGTGTGTATCAATCAGAGGAAAGGTATGGATAATGCTCGTCGGGAATTGTCAAAGGCACCCATTAGTCCTTTTAAAAGGGTGTGGCATAGACGATGTTTGACCCTTATTAAGGGATACCAGATAAACCATAAAACAAAAATCGTGCGACTATGCCAAGCAAAGCGATGGGTCCGTTTGCATACCCTAAAATATACAAAGAAATGCGAAGATTCTAGATTTCAATTTTAATACCATAAAAAAAATACGCTGATTTTTTGCTCCCAAACGATACGACGGACGTGGATAGTTTTACCCAAACGTCCCCCCGGGATATGAATTGAATTCCAAGGCAATAAACATGTTTTACTAGCTGTATATTACAATATCCTGCATGTACATTATAGCATTGGATGTGGAAGAAAAAAAACCTATAGTACCCCAATAACGAATAAAAAATCCATCTACCCAGGGCTACCCCCTTAGACAAAAGTTGTATGTTTGTCTACCAACCAAAACATGAAAACTACCGCAAGCAGAATAGTTTTATTTCCAAAGCAATATCAACGGCCTTTTTTCCCACGAAGAAACTGTTATTGAACTGATGTTATTCTAAAATTATATTTGGCTTAGTGGAGTTATTTGAAACGGCAAAATAATCTAAAGTACATGAGAGAACAATTGTTTACTATTAGCGACCGGCGGTAAGTATTAAATAACGAAATACTACGAGTAGCATAATAATCTAATAGTGTCTTGTTGGATATTAATAATGAAATATTAAGTACAAGAATCCTATGTGTATCATTTTTATACTTTTGTTATTGTTATTAGGAAGTATGCAAGCTTGTAAACGTATAAATTCTACTTTTTAATGGTATCAGTCTTCGAAATTTATGCAAAATGTGTCAACTTCAAGCTACTCGTACAGGACCGTAAAGTGAAAGCCCAGAAATATTTTTACATCAATTTAAAGCTTATCATTTGAAGATTGAGTAGCTAGAATATGAAGGTAATCTGAGTACGTGCACATGGTGAAAATGTCCATGATAAAATGGTAGTAAAATGTAATTTATTTTGACCTGCAAAGTCGTGCTGATTGATGAGCGATTTTTTCCTTTATAAAACAAGGAAACGACAATATTTTACTCTGAAATTAACGTTGAATATCTGTTTGTTCCATACACGAAAACAGAGTTTCGCTGGCAGGCCTTGCTTTTGGACACGAGGGAAGTTTTTGGACTGTATATTCCACGCTTGAATTTCGCTAATTTGAGACCGAAAACGGTCCAAATCGTTTTTTTCCGATTTTTTCGAAAAACGAACCTTGACACGTTTAAAAGTAACCTATTTCATACGTTTAAACGGAATATGAGCGAAATCCATTTTTTGAGTGTGGCCGCTAAAGTTCGATTTTGCTCGGTTCTTACTGACATTCACTCTTAACATACTTGAGCATTATTTTTGAATGAATATAACTTGTCCGCGGGAGACGTTTCGAGCGCTAATAAGGGTCTGTTTACGCAGGCTATAATGTTAGGAATAACTAGCCAATCAAATTCAGTAAACAAGACACTAATTTTACCCAGATGACAAAGAAAACAGACAACATGATTCACATTCGTCTTGTTTATTAGTTACAAAATGCCATAAAATTAAAAAAATAAATAAACAATTTCCGATATTTACAGAGTTTTTGATTTGAAAAATATTTAGGAAAACAAGACAAATACACGACCTGTGATTGGCTAAAAATCAACCAACCATTTACCAATGGGCGCTATTAGCTTCTGGTCATGCGCACTGTTTTCAAGATGGTTTAAAACGTAACACACCAATGATATAACGCTAGTTCTGATTGGATAATAATAATATAAACTGTATTTCTATTGGCTAGATTAGCAAGTATGGCTAACCGATCTAACAATAATTGTACTCAACGTCAACAAAGGGAATGAAACAACAGAGCACAGCCGTATAAAGAAAACAAAGAGGAAAGCTGAACAGCGAAAAAAACCGTAGTACAGTTAACACCAAGCAAACTAAGTAGCAAAATAGTTACAAAAAATAATCATTATAAATGGTGATCGTGTAATCTCAAACTCAGTAAAAGTGGAGAGGCGAATTAAAATATTGTTTTTATTGAAACTTGAAAATTTATTTTCTCACTTGCTTGTTGATATGGTAAAATTACGAAAGAGATTGCTCTTCATAACTATACTATACTGTTGTTTGATCTCTCAAAACTGTTCTTCTGTCATGCATATTGAGTTACACACAACATCAAGAAACGAACGACAGCTGGGACTTTAAGAGCAATTTACCATACGAATTTTCCAATAAATCTCAGCACTTCATATACTGATCAAAATGCTCGAAAATGTCTAAACAAATCACATTTGTAGATAAGAACGTTGTTGATGCATGCATTTTATTAACTTTAGCAGTTTTTCCCAGCTGGTTAGCCACGACAATACATGTCCTGTATCATTACAACACAATCATATACTGCTTGTATAAGTGACAGTAAATTTAATCATGCCATACCGAGCTCTTACATGTAAAATTATCTCTCGAAATTCCTACCAATTGCAGATGAGATGTTTGTTCAGCTAAATCTGATGGTAATAAAACACCGTCTTAAGTACTTATTGACTGAGTGGGTTGGCCGAAATTCCTATCACTTTCAGATGAGATATTTGTTCAGCTAATTCTGATGGTAAGAGCACGTCATCTAACGCTTTTCTACTTGAAATTGTAGAAAATTACTAAAAATTTCACCGTTTTGAGGTAAAGATTGAGTCACTCAAACCGGAAGTAAAATCAGCATATACAGATGTGGGGCAAATTTCCTGTTGACTTTGATATGAAAAACGGTTTCTCATATCCCACGGCGTGTTGATCCCGTGATGTTAGCAAGGGATTGTCTTGATGTTACTCGAAGATCGTCCTGTCACTCATTCTGTATCGTAGCGTCGTCCCTCCCTATGCCATCTAGTCTCACTAGACTAGGCGAACATTTTATCCGCCGCTAAGACAGCTCTAGTCTATTTTGACTGGACGGTCCAGGTAGGTGGTATACGACACGATCGACTGTCGAACGATCCTAACCCATCCTAACCCATCCAGATCCTTACCCATCCAGATCCTAACCCATCAAGATCCTAACCTATCCAGATCCTTACTCATCCAGATCCTAACCAATCCAGATCCTAACCAATCCAGATCCTAACCCATCCAGATCCTAACCCATCCAGATCCTATCCCATCCAGATCCTAACCCATCCAGATCCTATCCCATCCAGATATTAACCCATCCAAATCCTAACCCATCCAGATCCTAACCCATCCAGATCCTAACCCATCCAGATCCTAACCCATCCAGATCCTAACCCATCCAGATCCTAACCAATCCAGATCCTAACCAATCCAGATCCTAACCCATCCAGATCCTAACCCATCCAGATCCTATCCCATCCAGATATTAACACATCCAGATCCTAACCCATCCAGATCCTAACCCATCCAGATCCTAACCCATCCAGATCTAACTAAACTAGGCGAATACTGTAAACACCGTCAAGACGGCCCTAGTCTGGCTTGACTGGACGGTCCTGGTAGGTGGTATATGACTAGATCGACTGTCGGTCGATCCTAACCCATCTTAACCCATCCAGATCCTAACCCATCCAGATCCTAACTTATCCAGCATCTTAACCCATCCAGATCCTAACCCATCCAGATCCTAACCCATCCATTGTCTTGATGTTACTCGAAGATCGTCCTGTCACTCATTCTGTATCGTAGCGTCGTCCCTCCCTATGCCATCTAGTCTCACTAGACTAGGCGAACATTTTAGCCGCCGCCAAGACATCTCTAGTCTATTTTGACTGGACGGTCCATGCAGGTAGGTGGTATACGACACGATCGACTGTCGAACGATCCTAACCCATCCAGATCCTTACCCATCCATATCCTAACCCATCCAAATATTAACCCATCCAGATCCTAACCCATCCAGATCCTAACCCATCCAGATCCTAACCCATCCAGATCCTAACCAATCCAGATCCTAACCAATCCAGATCCTAACCCATCCAGATCCTAACCCATCCAGATCCTAACCCATCCAGATCCTATCCCATCCAAATATTAACCCATCCAGATCCTAACTCATCCAGATCCTAACCCATCCAGATCCTAACCCATCCAGATCCAGATCCTAACCCATCCAGCATCCTAACCCATCCAGATCCTAACCCATCCAGATCTAACTAGACTAGGCGAACACTGTAAACACCGTCAAGACGGCCCTAGTCTGGCTTGACTGGACGGTCCAGGTAGGTGGTATATGACTAGATCGACTGTCGGACGATCCTAACCCATCCTAATCCATCCAGCATCCTAACCCATCCAGCATCCTAACCCATCCAGATCTTAACCCATCCAGATCCTAACCTATCCAGACCCTAACCCATCCAGAGCCTAACCCATCCAGATCTAACAAGACTAGGCGAACGCTGTAAACACCGTCAAGACGGCTCTAGACTGGCTTGATTGGACGGTCCAGGAATGCATACGAACAGAAATGAGTGAGGAAGGACCATCTCCCTAGCAACCGTTTTTCGTATCAAAGTCCGCAGGACAGTTGTCCCACATCTATGTATGCTGAATCCACTTCCGGTTTGAGTAACTCGATTTGCACCGAAAATCGTGGAATTTTGAGAAATTGTCTACGATTTCAAGTAGAAAAGCGTTAGATGGCTTGTTCTTACCATCGAATTAGGCTTTATATATGTAATTCGTTTAAAAATGTAAAGTAATGTATTTAAGAAATAGAAGACGATTTTCCGTGTTGTATAGCCTGATCTAAACAAGCGTGATATTGGGAGAACACGAGAGAGCGTAGGAAAAGCACGAGCCGTTAGGCGAGTGCTTTTCCAGCTCTCGAGTGTTCTCCCAACATCACAAGTGTTTAGATCAGGCTATATAACACGGAAAATCATCTTCTATTGCTTTTATAAAATATTTTTTGAGGCTAAATCGGCATTTTAATTGCTGATAATAATAGCAATTCTCAATACGCGCGCCATCAATACGCGCGCACATGTTTAGATAGCCTCATCCAACACGGTTTTTGACCAATCAGAGCGCGCGTACTATCTAAATTATTTTATAAAATGTAATGTAATGTACAAAAACAACAATGTGAATAGTAGAAGGCGCAAAGTGAACTCGAGTTCGTGTCAAATATTTTCCCGTACGGCCCTCCCTGCACTCAGTTTAAGATGGTGTTGTTTTACAATCAGATTTAGCAGAACAAACATCTCATCATTAAGAGTTTGGTATGGCATAATTAAATTTACTGTCACGTATACAAGCATGCAATATATAATTGTATTGTAATGATACAGGACATGTATTGTCGTGGCTAGCCAGCTGGGAAAAACTGCTAAAGTTGATAAAACAATGCATGCACAAACAACGTTCTTACCTACAAATTTGATTTCTTCAGGAATTTCTGAGCATTTTGGTATATATGAAGTATTGAGATTTAAGGTTAATTCGTGCGGTAAATTGCTTTCAAAGCCAAAGCGGTAGTTTGTTTTCTTGATGCTGTGTTTATCTATATATGCATGAGAGAAGAACAGTTTTGAGAGAAACAAACAACAGTATAGAATAGTTATGAAGAGCAATCTCTTTCGTAATTTTACCATAATAACAATAAGCAAGTGAGAACATAAATTTTCAAAACTTTCAATAAAACAATATTTTAATTATATTTTTCTTTTTTACTAAGTTTGAGTTAATTATACGGTCATTAAAGCTTTTTTCCTATTTTTCGGGAGAGACTTTGATATATATAATCCGGCAATGGCTGCCAAACAAAGAGAGCATAAAAAACGGCTGAAAATCTGTGTACGGTACAGATACAAAATAAGAGAAACTTCCATAAGAACAAAACACAAATATACAAAAGAGTTTAGCTGATGGGACGACATTAGACCTTGAAGTACAGTAAGGAAATTGCTTGGAGGATGATGTTGAGAAAGTACAACTATTGCACGACCGATAAAGCTATACAAGAGAATGCAGCCAATAGGAATACAGTTTACATCGGCATTGTCCAATGAGAACGAGCGTTATATCATTGGTGTGGATGACCAGAAGATGACAGCAGCCTAATATATAAGAATAATTTGTAAAACATTTCAGTGTTAGTAGATACATCAGTAAATGGTATATATAGATATTTAGACATCCATAGGACGTTATAGTTGCTTTTAAAAAAGTTTACATTTCAAACATTAATAAATATGTATATATATAAATATAAATTACAAATTAATTGTCGAGGTGCGTGACGTATTTGATGCTCAGTGGTATCTAAAATCAAATATTAACAGGTTAATATAAACAAATTACAATAAACAAACTACAATTAACAAAATCCACCTTTGAATTCCCTCAGAATAGTAGTATACATAATGCGCGTTCACCGTCAGGTGGATCAAGATGCATCTGTGAATCTACCTAAGGATTGACGACCGGATTCTGGCCTTTTTGGCTTGATTGTCCCTATTGACCCGATTCTGGCCTTTTTGGACCGATTTTGTACCTTTTGAACATATTAATGTCCTTTTTTTCTTTTCCAAGTGTCCCGGGAAGATTATGATAGCGTAGTCACAGAAAATGCCAGACTATAGAGTTTCTCTTCTTTTTTAATTTAATAAGGTTCAATAAATAATAAAACAATAATTAATACGCTGTGAATCACTACTAGATGAAGATAATACCTCGAGAAAAAACACAAGAGACTGTCATCCTCGTCATCGTCAATGTACCAGACTTTCTTCCTGTAAATATATACATGACCAATGTTAGCCTGTTGGCTAGATTGTTCTTTACACCACAGTCATACAATCATCAAATTATGATGAACGGGAACGAGGTTGGACATCACTGCATGGTGATGGCGTCTTATTCTACTTATATAGAAATAGACATTGACAAGTATAACAATTGTTTTAAAAGACTAACCTGACGATAGGAGTTTCTGGGATCGACTCCTGATTAAAACAGAAAGGTACATGATTAACATATCTTGAGAAGCAAATTTTCTTAATGTTTTTTTTTTCACTTATTTATATTACATTTTTATTTTTTATTTCTTTTGATTCCTCTTTTTTTCTTTGCTTTTGTATTCGCCTTTTTCTCAGTACTTGGCTTTTAAAACAGATCAACTGAATTACCTCATTCTGAATGGAGACCAAGACTGGAGCAATTTTCTCTTCTTGCAGAGTGACTGTTTCACTGCAGATCAATTAACAACATATCACATTTACATTATATACCATTGTAAAAAACAAGTACAGTTCGACATGACAACATACACCCTTTATATGTAGACTAACGTCATAGATCACTGCAAGGCGATGACGTCTTATTCTATTTATATAGAAATATACTGATTGACAAGTTATACAATTGTTTTGAAATTCTTACCCAGTGACGGTGGGAGTTTCTACTTCAAGGCTTGACTGTTAATTAAACAAAAAACATCATTAATGTCGAGCAACAATGTATCCTATTGTTTTTATTTACATTTGTTTGAATATGATTTTTTTCTATTCATTCCCTTTGACTTGGATTTTTTCATTCTTTCTTTTTCTTTTTCTTCTCTTGTCTTTCTTGTTGTCTTATTCATTTCGACTTTTTCTTACTTGGCCTTTAAAACAGATTAACTGAATTACCTCGTTCTGAATAGAGACCAAAACTGGGACTATTTTCTTTTCTTGGAGAGTGACTGTTTCACTGCAGATCAACAAACAACATATTACATTATCATTATATACCATTATAAAAAACAACTACGGTTCGGCATGACAGCATACACCCTTTATATGTAGACTAACGTCATAGATCACGACGTCTTATACTATTTATAAAGAAATATACATTGACAAGTTATAACAATTGTTTTGAAATGCTTACCCAGTGACGGTGGGAGTTTCTACTTCAAGGCTAGACTGTTTAATTAAACAAAAAACATCATTAATGTCGAGCAACAATGTATCCTATTGTTTTCATTTACATTTGTTTTTTATTATTTCTTCATTTCTTTTCCTTTTCCTTGGTTTTCTAAAAGTTTTTGTTCTTTCAGTTTTTATCTCTATATTGGTCTTCTCTTTTCGTTCTTATTGTCTTTTTCATTTCATCTTTTTCTTACTTGGCTTTTAAAACAGATCAAATGAATTACCTCTTTCTGAATGGAGACCAAGACTGGAGCAGTTTTTTCTTCTTGAAGAGTGACAGTGTCACTGCAGATCAACAAACAACATATTACATTATCATTACACCACTATGACAAAAACAAGTACAGTTCGACATGACAACATACACCCTTTATATGTAGACTAACGTCATAGATTACTACAAGGCGATGACGTCTTTTTCTATTTGTATAGAAATAAACATTGACAAGTTATACAATTGTTTTGAAATTCTTACCCAGTGACGGTGGGAGTTTCTACTTCAAGGATTGACTGTTTAATTAAACAAAAAACATCATTAGCGCCGAGCAACAATGTATCATATTCTTTTCATTTACATGTGTTTAATTATTATTATTTCATTTCTTTTCCTTTTCTTGGTTTTCTAAAAGTTTTCGTTCTTTCTGATTTCATCTCTTTGATATTCCTCTCTTTTCTTTCTTGTAGTCTTTTTCATTTAGCCTTTTTCTTACTTGGTCTTTAAAACAAATCCACTGAATTACCTCATTCTGAATGATGACCAAGACTGGAGCAGTTTTCTCTTCTTGGAGAGTGACTGTTTCACTGCAGATCAACAAACAACATTAGATTATCATTACACCACTTTACAAAATAACTACAGTACGACATGACAACGTACACCCATTATATATGTAGACTAAAGTCATAGATCACTGCAAGGTGACGACGTCTTATTCTTACTCATTGACAAGTTATACAATTGTTTTGAAATGCTTACCCAGTGACGATGGGAGTTTCTTCTTCAAAGTTTGACTGTTTAATTAAACAAAAAACATCATTAGTGCCGAGCAACAATGTATCCTATTGTTTTCATTCACATTTGTTTAATTATTATTATTTCATTTCTTTTCTTTTTCCTTGTTTTTTTAAACGTTTTCGTTCCTTTTCTATATATCTTTATTGTTCCTTTCTTTTCTTTCTTGTAGTCTTTTTCATTTTGCCTTTTTTTACTTGCAATATAAAACAGATCAACTGAATTACCTCTTCCTGAATAGAGACCAAGACTGGAGCAGTTTTCTCTTCTTGGAGAGTGGCTGTTTCACTGCAGATCAATTAACAACATATCACATTTACATTATATACCATTGTAAAAAACAAGTACAGTTCGACATGACAACATACACCCTTTATATGTAGACTAACGTCATAGATCACTGCAAGGCGATGACGTCTTTTTCTATTTATATAGAAATAAACATTGACAAGTTATACAATTGTTTTGAAATGCTTACCCAGTGACGATGGGAGTTTCTACTTCAAGGCTTGACTGTTCAATTAAACAAAAAACACCATTAGTGTCGAGCAACAATGTATCCTATTGTTTTCATTGACATTTGTTTAATTATTATTATTTCATTTCTTTTCTTTTTCCTTGTTTTTTTTAAACGTTTTCGTTCCTTTTCTATATATCTTTATTGTTCCTTTCTTTTCTTTCTTGTAGTCTTTTTCATTTCGCCTTTTTTGACTTGCAATTTAAAACAGATCAACTGAATTACCTCTTTCTGAATAGAGACCAAGACTGGAGCAGTTTTATCTTCTTGCAGAGTGACTGTTTCACTGCAGATCAATTAACAACATATCACATTTACATTATATACCATTGTAAAAAACAAGTACAGTTCGACATGACAACATACACCCTTTATATGTAGACTAACTGCATAGATTACAAGGCGATGACGTCTTATTCTATTTATATAGAAATATACTGATTGACAAGTTATACCATTGTTTTGAAATGCTTACCCAGTGACGATGGGAGTTTCTACTTCAAGGCTTGACTGTTTAATTAAACATAAAACATCATTAGTGTCAAGCAACAATGTATGCTATTGTTTTCATTTACATTTGTGTTTTATTATTTCTTCATTTCCTTGGTTTTCCCTTTAGTTTTCTATACATTTTCATTCCTTCTTTTTTTATCTCTATGTTGTTGCTCTCTTTTCTTTCTCGTTGTCTTTTTTATGTCGCGTTTTCTTTTTTGACCTTTAGAACAGATCAACTAACTAATTACCACATTCTGAGTGGAGACCAAGACTGCAGGTGTTGTTTTTTCTTCTTTAAGAGTAGCAATCTCACTGCAGATAAACAGACAGAATTGTTAAATATAGTAATAATAGTAGTATTATATACAGCGCGACGCGCAAAGGTATGACCACTTTTTATATATTCGCATACTTCTATGCACGGACGGTAAAATCAGACAACTTCGCATCAAATGTGTCTGTTTAAAGTACAAATTCCCGTGCATAGAAGTATGCGAAGACATTAAATGTGGTCATACTTTTGCCCGTCGCGCTGTAAATGGACTGAAAATGTTAACAATCTTATAGTTGAAGTCTAACCTTTCAAGTTTTCTTATCTTGTCCTCAAGAAGGATGTTGTATTCTTGGAATCTACAATATCAGAACACAAGTCCACATTGAATTCTATTCTTCATTAATAGTACTAATACGAAAGTAACACAATTAATTTACTATTTGATAAACTTACCTGTCTCTTTCATTTTCGCAGACCTTTAGGATACAAACAGAATGTGAATACTTGAATTGTCTAATCATTTTAACCAGTGTTCACTTCAATTATTGATGTGCGGTATAAAGGTTGTACTTATATGTATCTCAGGAGGCAGGGGAAGGGAGAGCAAAAAGGGAGAGGGGGGAGGGAGGGGTAAGAGAGAGGGGTATGGGAGAGGGGTAAGGGAGAGGGGTAAGGGAGAGGGGTAAGGGAGAGGGGTAAGGGAGAGGGGTAAGGGAGAGGGGTAAGGGAGAGGGGTAAGGGAGAGGGGTAAGGGAGAGGGGTAAGAGAGAGGGGTAAGGGAGAGGGGTAAGGGAGAGGGGTAAGGGAGAGGGGGAAGAGAGAGGGGGAAGGGAGAGGGGGAAGGGAGAGGGGGAAGGGAGAGGGGGAAGGGAGAGGGGGAAGGGAGAGGGGGAAGGGAGAGGGGGTAGGGAGAGGGGGAAGGGAGAGGGGGAAGGAAAAGGGGGAAGGGAGAGGGGAAGGGAGAGGGGGAAGGGAGAGGGGGAAGGGAAAGGGGATAGGGAGAGGGGGAAGGGATAGGGGGAAAGGAGAGGGAGAAGGGAGAGGGGGAAAGGAGAGGGGGAAAGGAGAGGGGGAGAGGGTGGGTGGAGACTCAGGGGTAAAAGTATTGGGTGTGCTCGTCGTATCTCTAAGGGGTAAAATCATAGATTTAGTATCTTTTAGGGTATAAAAACTAAAATCTAGAATTTGGACATATTACGGTATCCATTAGAATGAGCTCATTGATTTCGTATAAGTGGCCAAGCTATTTTCGTTGTATGTGGTATCTGTTAGGTATCAGACATCCTTCTAAAAGGACTACCGTTATCTTTATCTTTTAATTACCTTGTAGTTTTTCTTCTCTTCGTTGATTTGCATCTATAACAAAAGTGTTTTTTTTTTTCAGAAGAATTACGTTTTTTAAAAGCTATTGATATGAATTAAAGTAAAAAGGAAACAAATCTATGAAAACAAGTGATTGTATATTGCATTTGGCGTTAAACGAAGAAGACAAAACATTATTTTTCCTTGTCAGTTGTTCTCCAGAATTCCCAAATGTTTAGAAGTCTAGTCATATAATATTCAGACATCGATTACAAGAAATATCAGCTCTTCTAAAAACTCTGTAAAAAAATTGGAACTTTAGAACTGATCTCAATCAAACCAAACTCAATGTCCTACCCAATACCACATCTGCATAAAATACTCGTTTCTGATTGGTTAATGCACTCGTGGAATTAAGCCACTTTCATCAAATACGCGCGGTATTTTTCATTAATTCTTCTCGGACGGTACAATTTCCTATACAGACTAAAGTTTCAATACTATATTTAACTTACACGAAGTTTTAATAATCCCGTCCGGGATGCTCTCAGTAAATCTGAAATGTCAAGAATAAACGTTTCAGTCAGTTCTACAAGATTGATCACGTGATAGCTCTTGGTAAAGACGATTTTCCTTGCTTACCTAAAGTTGACATTTCGCTTGATTAATATGCTGACGTAACGTTAATTCTTTGATTACTCAACTAGAAAAAACAAACATACAATAGATTAATTGTTGGTCATAAATAGCAGTTTTATCAGAGACGCAAACTTACCGCAGTTTTGTTCGCTGGAAGCTCACAAATTAAGAATTATGACGTCAACGCGCGCGCTATCAAACCGCTGTACACGGAAATTGCTGCTCTATATTTGAGTTACATAGGAGAAAGCGGGAGAGATTAGTCTTTAGATTAGATTAGTCTTTAGATTATACATAAGCCCTTTTGCCTTCTCAGCATCGTGGAATTTCTCGGGGGTTTTACTCTTCTTTAAGGTTTTTTATAATTTTTCTTAGTAAACTTTATAATGGTTACTGTCTGTGTTATTCGTTTGGTCGCCTATAAAAATATCATCACAACTGAGAACATTTCATTAATAATATTCAGCATGATACTTGAAGCTTTTCAAATTCTCACAAAATGTGTTATGTTATGGGTTTCCTGTGGTATTGGTGCGTTTGTCAGCGGACACTACCATTAATAATATGACCGCCATTTTGTCAGAAAAGTTCTTCTAAATATCCATTTGTTTTTACTTCATTTCCAATTAAAATGGGACCTGAAGAAGAGCGTAATTCCCCGTCAAAGGAATTAGACCAAGACAGGTTCAAGAACAAAGAACGAGACAGACGAGATAGACATAAAAGAGATAGAGATCGCTCGAGAGAGCGAAGTAGACGAGACCGCGATAGACACAGAGATGATAAAAGAAGGGACAGAAAGAGGGATAGATCTAAAGACCGTAAACATCGTTCAAGACGATCAAGGTATGTAGTGTATGACTATTACTAGTTTTACTGGTATTTGAGATGACGTAAAACGTTTGTATTTAGATAAATGCACGTGCAGATATGAACACTAACTTATTAAAGCTAAACGAAATTAAAATACTTCTCATGTCTTGGGGTTTTTAATATGACTTAATTTTAGTAACTAAATACGTGCATGTGTTTTCAATGTATAAAGTGAATTAAGTTTTCTATTAAAATAGAGAATTCGTTATAATATTAAAAGGGTTAAAATAATATGTAATGACGTTCAAAGAACATTGTAATGTTGTAATGTAGTCGTACCTATTATCGCGCACATCCTATTATCGTGCTTTTCGTAAAAAATAATATATATCTTGTAAAAAACTGCTTCAAAATTGGTTAAAACAATTATGGCTGTTTATTCTGTTGCAACTTACTTTTTTGGTGCACTTTTGAAATATTTTTTTTACGCAGAATAGAAGATATATTATTTTTTACGAAAAGCATGATAGTAGGATGTGCGCGATAATAGGTACGATTACCTTAAGCTTCTTGCATTATAGTATCATTTTACAAAATTTCCTTTTTCATTCAGATTTTGTATACCTTTACTGAATAGATAATTATCTGACATATGCATAATATTTATGCATATATTTGCTATTTTACAACAACACTTTCAAATTGACATTAATAAAAATAATATGTATAATAATATTATTGCTCTAGATCCAGATCTCCCCATAGATCAAGGGATCCAAGAAGAAGGTGTGGTGTCAAATTTTCTTACACTTAATAAACAATACAACAGTCACAACAACAACAATAGCAACAATAATAACAGCAACAATAGTGAAATAACAACAAGAACAAGAACAACTATACTATGTTAACATCCACAATAGCAACAATAATAACAGCAACAATAGCAACAATAATAACAGCAACAATAGCAACAATAATAACAGCAACAATAGTGAAATAACACCAAGAACAACAACAACTATACTATGGTAACATCCACAACAGCAACAATAATAACAGCAACAATAGTGAAATAACACCAAGAACAACAACAACTATACTATGGTAACATCCACAACAGCAACAATAATAACAGCAACAATAGCAACAATAATAACAGCAACAATAGTGAAATGACACCAAGAACAACAACAACTATACTATGGTAACATCCACAACAGCAACAATAATAACAGCAACAATAATAACAATAATAACAGCAACAATAGTGAAATAACACCAAGAACAACAACAACTATACTATAGTAACATCCACAACAGCAACAATAATAACCGCAACAATAGCAACAATAATAACAGCAACAATAGTGAAATAACACCAAGAACAACAACAACTGTACTGTAGTAACATCAGCAACAATAACATCAATAACAATAACAACCACCAATAAAAATAGTAACAACAACAGCAATAAAAACAACAACAGTAAAAACATCAGCAACAACCACCAATAAAAATAGTAACAACAACAGCAATAGAAACAACAACAATAATAACAGAAGCAACAATAACACCAGCAACAATAAAAATACCAACCGTATATCAACAAAATATGTTGGCACAGAAAACATTGCGAGTTGCTGATAATAACAATGATTTTTATGATATTAAATACTGATGGTTACATAGTTTTTACTTTATAACAGAAAAATTAGGAAAATTATAATATTAAAGGTATTACTATATTTTGACGTAATAGTGATGAAGAAGAGGAAGATCAGAAAAAGTCTAAAGTTGAAGTAAGTATTATTCTCAATTAAAGGAATATTGTTAAATAGATATAAGAGTAAATTAAACAATGTTTTGATGTTCATCCATAACCAATGTCAAGCTGAAAGTGTTAACCAAAATTATCCCTATATAAACAGAGTACAATATAATAATAAATAAATTGTATTTTATAGAGCGCTAATTCCCCATATTCAACTGTGCTTTACAAATGTATTATATAAACGTTTTGGAATAATTAACTTAATTTTTATTGTATTATGTTTAATTGGACTATAAAAACATTTTATGTTTACTTTATTAATATATGTATATATAAAATTATAAAATTTAGAAAAATGTAGAAATTTTTGGTTTCAGAATAAAACTACTAATAAAATGCTTGCTTAAAAAGCCAGGTTTTAACTAGCCTGCGTAGCAGTCCCTCCGTCAAGAGAATGAGGGCCTGCAGACAAGACCTGGTTTTTTGATTATCCGCCCCCTTATTAAAATTCAATCCTGTTAATTATCACTGTCAAAAACAATCCAATCAAAATTGACCGGAAATTGAGAAAACAAAGCGATTGACCGGAAGTTCGATTCCCAACGAAAATATATCAGAACTTTGCTAATTTTAACCACCTAAATACGGTGTAAGGAAAGTTAATCATGAAGAACTGTTGTCGTAGCTAGATTTCTCAGAATTCTTCGCGTGATCTGTAATTATTCTTGACTTGAAATGTGTAATCATTGACCCGTAAATAACGACTGTGATTTTACTTCAACTTGCTTCAACTGGCTCGCTATATTCTCTAAAATTCTTCTAATCTTCATGTCTATGAAAAAAACAATTCCTACCAGTGGATCGATCAAGCTATGATATATACAATTAAATGTATAATTGAACAGATTGCATTTATAATTCAACATGAAATAACTTTTAAAACATAATTTGATTTCATTCTGTTATCAATAACGTCTGTGAAGACGAATATTCCCACAGAAGTTCTATTTTTAACCTCCTATTGCGACGTAGCAACCAATCAATTGAGAACTTTGCATACTGATGATTGACATGCATGGTATCGACCAATGAAAATTCTGCGGCCACTGGATGGCCGCATAATAACCAAAAAACCGGGTCTTGTCTGCAGGCCCTCATTCTCTTCTCGCCCCAATCCCCCTCGGAGGGACTGCTAGGCAGGCTAGGTTTTAACCTCACGTTTGAACTTTGAGAGTGAAATAGATGATCTTATGTTCTGTGGGACACTGTTCCATAGTTCAGGGGCTGCAGTGGAGAAGGCTCTTTTGTCATAGTGATTTAGATTATAATTAGGTTTGGTTAAAAGGTTTTGAGACTTTGATCTTAAGGAATGTGATGGCACATAAGGTTGCACCAAGTCAGATAGATAAGATGGGGTCTGATTATGTAAAGCTTTGAAAGTAAGTAGTAGAATCTTGAAAACAATACGCTGTTCTACAGGTAGACAGTGCAAATCGTATAAGATGGGAGTGATATGTTGTTGTTTCCTTGAGAAGGTGACAAGCCTAGCGGCTGCGTTTTGAACATGTTGCAATTTTTTCAGAGAAACGTTAGGGAGACCATATAATAAAGAATTGCAGAAGTCAAGCTTCGAGGAAATAAGGGCATGGACAAGATTTTCACATGCATTTCGACTCAAATACTTTCTAATTTTCCAAATATTATGAATATGAAAAAAGCAGGTTTTACATACAGAAAGTATCTGATTTTCCAATGACAATGACTCATCAAAGATGACACCGATGTTACGAGCAGATGTTGATAGAGAAATAGATGAGTCAGCAATTTCAAGAGATTCAATAGGTGGTCTAGGACTACGAGGGTTGGTTAAAACAAGAATTTCAGTTTTGTCATTATTAAGTTTCAACTTGTTAGAAGTCATCCATCTATCAATTTCTGATACACAGGTCTCAATTTGTTGTTTTGCTCTAGCCAACTCAATTGAGGAAGATGTAGAAAATGTAAAATAAAGCTGCGTGTCATCAGCATATAAATGAAAGTTGATGTTGAACTTCCGCATTACATCACCAATTGGTGCAGTGTATAAAAGAAATAAAATGGGTCCCAGAATAGAGCCTTGGGGAACACCGCATTTTAGAAGTTGAGAAGAAGATGAAGCACCGTTAACTTTCACTCGAAAGCATCTATCACTGAGGTAGGATTTAAACCATTGAAGAGCTTTTCCATTAATGCTGTATCTAGTTGAAAGCCTCTCAAGAAGAATGTTATGATCTACCGTATCGAAAGCAGCTGAAAGATCAAGTAATACTAAGATAACTGCAGATTGTCTGTCAATAGCTTGAAGAATATCATTGTGAACTCTCAATAGTGCTGTTTCAACAATATGGAATTTCTTGTAGGCTGATTGAAATTTTTCATGAAGATCATTTTTCTCCAAGTGCTCTGCTAGTTGAGAGGCAACCACTTTTTCTAAAACCTTTGAGAGAAATGTCAAGTTTGATATTGGTCTGAAACTTGAAAATTGATCTTGAGGCAGACTCTGTTTTTTGATGACTGGTCTTACTATCGCTTCCTTTAAATTGCTTGGCACTGTTGCAGTATTTAAAGATAAGTTGACAATTTTTGTAATGGAAGGAAGGAGCATTTCAATGGTTCTTTTGAGAATAACACCAGGCAGAGGGTCCAGACCACAGGATTTGCTGACAAGCGGAAGTATGAGTTTAGACAGATCATCACATGAAATTTCAGAAAATGAAATAAGATGTTGAGACGCTGGTAAAGCTGAATGGGTGTCCAAGTAGGATGAATGAGAAACAAAACTACTTTGATAAGCCTTAATTTTGCCAACAAAGAAGTCACTAAAAGAATTAGCAAGATGTTTAGCAGTAGGTGCAGCAGGAAAGGATTGCTCTGGATTTCTGTGTAAATAATTCATTTTAACAAATTATAACCCAGGCTGAACACCTTGTTAAGATCTTGTAAAATGTTGTAAGGTCTTAGTAAGACCATCCAACACCTTACTAAAACCCTGGCAAGTACATTTCTTGGATGGATCTTGGGAAGAACTTAATAAAATCTTGGCAGAAGTTCTTGCAAATTGAGGGTGAAATGACAAGATATTGCCAGGATCTTGCATGTTGTTACATGGATCTTGGTAAGATGTTCAACCTGGGAAGAGTTACTTTAATAATATGAACAATTTTTCATTAAACCTACATGAAAGAATTCATAACAAAAATCATGCATGTAATATCTTTTTTTACTTATGCATTAGCAATAAGCTAAGTATCTAGTTTTTTTATTTTTTATTTTATATTAGCCTTTATCATTGGAAGAAATGATAGCAAAGAGGGAAGCTGAAAAGAAAGCCCAAGAAAAGGTACACTGATATTGTATTTTTTAAGAAATTAATATTGATCAGAGTAAATCTTGAACTTTTGAAATTGTTTAGGCATGTTTATTGTTGTAAATTTAATACTAGTATTATATTTACTTGATTACCAAATTGTGTTTTTGCAAACTTAGCCTTTTGTGGATTTTTTTTTAAATTTTTACAACAAAAGTATTCTCAGTTTTTTGTATGTAACTTGTAGCCTACATTCCTTACAAAAGAGCAAAGAGCTCAGGAAGCAGTCAAAAGACGTCAGGCACAAGTTGAAGAACAGAAAAAGAAAATGGAGGTGAGTGGAACTTTTCTCTGGAAAAAGAACTGTTATATGCTAGAGCATAATCAACCATAGGGTGTGGGATACCTTTGTTATAAAATGTTAAGTTTGAGACTGGAACTAGTTTATTGTTATGGAGAGATACAACTTTTATATGTACTACTGTAGGGAGAGAGGCAAAAACGAGAGACCTTTCTCAGAGAAGCTCAGCATTCTAAAGGTGAGTATATTTATTACTGAATATCCTGTCAAACAAGTGCTATTTCTGACCAAATCGAGATGCATATTTTAATATTGCTTGATCTATTTATAGAGGATGAAAAAGAACGAGATAGAAGACAACGAAGGGAAAGACGTGAAAAGGCAGAACATGAGGGGGTAAGTGGAATAATGTTTCTTGCTTCAGAGGTCTTGTATTTAACCCTTTAATTTAGTGCTGTTTTCATGTTCTTGTACTTTTCATGTCCCAATCTGCTATAATTATCTTATGTTTGTATATACTTCAATTTGATACATTATATTTCTACTAATTTTTACTGCACATTCTGAAGCCAAATGTGAGATGTGTTAGTCTAGTATAAACTAATCTCTGTGTTTCATTGCAGGAAGATGAAATGAGAGAGAAAGCCAGGAAAGACAAGTTCTTTGAGAAAGAACTGGAAGCAATTAAGGTTAATAATGTCGCATTCATCTTGCTGATTATCAACACCACCATCACCACCACCAACATCATAACCATCATTATCATCACTGCCACCATCACCGCCAATAACATGGAGCACCACAACCACCATCATCATTACCACCACCATCTTTATCATCATCATCACTACCACCATCTTTATCATCATCATCATCACCACCATCTTTATCATCATAACCACAATACTATCACCATCATGACTGCTGCTGTCATTATCATAACCACTGCCACCATCATCAGCACTAGCATCATAATCCTTTACTGCCGCCACCACAGCCACCATCATCAGCATCATCATCATCATCACCATCCATTACTACCACCATCACAATCATCATCACTTCCATCACCATCACCATCCATTACTGCCACAACCAACATCATTACCACCACCACCTTTATCATCATCATCACCATCACCTTCCATTACTGCCACCATCATCATTACCACCATCATCTTAATCATCATCACCATCATCATCACCACCACCACCATCCATCACTGCCACTACCACCATCATTGTCATCATCACCACCAAGATTGGCATCATTCAAGCTGGTCTTTATTGTCAGCTTGCATCCATGGATTGATAAATTAATGTATCTAACATTGAAAACAAAGTTCTAATATCTGTTGTTGATACTATAATGGTATTTTGTTAATAGGAAAGGTATCTTGGTTTGCATAAGAGGAGGAGAAAAATACGCAAGTTGAGTGATAGGAAGTTTGTATTTGACTGGGATGCTCTTGAGGATACATCAGTGGATTATAATCCAATGTAAGTATTACCAGAGGTTGCTTCAGGAAGACATAATGGCTAGTGAGTCAATATGTCTTGACAATATCTTTTTCCTAAGTAACTCTTTTAATTCCCTTGACAAATTGCTTTTTGTCATGCTGCTGAATTCTATTGGGAAAGTTAGGATATCCAAAATATCATGGCAATCAAACCTAGCTATAGACGACTTTCATAAATGGCCGCCACCAATTATCATAATTTTTAAAATTGATGTTTTAGGAAAATGAAAGCTATCATATGATAGCATGTATACAATTTGTCTGTGCATGCATGTATTTTTACGCTCAAAATTCATTTGCAGAACTTTCTATGTCAAGTGTAAAGATTTGACGTTGACATGGAACATTTGGTTTGCAATCTCATCCTTAAAAGTAATGTCCTTGTACCGAA
Source organism: Metridium senile (assembly GCA_949775045.1). NCBI lineage: Eukaryota > Metazoa > Cnidaria > Anthozoa > Actiniaria > Metridiidae > Metridium > Metridium senile. Next base: position 48,591,766 of record OX459096.1, on the reverse strand, counting down.
AAACTAAGGCATAAAGAGTCTACCTTCCACTAATGTGCTGTGGATAATTATTTCAATCAAATACGCTACAGATGGAAAAATATCATGCATCAAAGTCAGTTCAAAGTGAGAAGTTGGATCAAAACTTCCCACTTTCGAGTAAATGTTTGGGCGCAACATTAAAATATAATACAAACCTAACAGTAGAAGTCATTGCCAACACGATACTGCTTGGATTGGATCATATTAGGAAATTTAAACACAATCGATCGTCAAATAATTCGCCATGTTTACTTCAACTTCAGCACTTTTGCGTCCGATATTCCCGTTTTTCATTCTACAAATTTTATACTTTTGACAGCGCCCCCAGCAAATTTATTAAATATATGGCTTTTTCCGTGTTTACTTTTTGCAAAACTGAACTTTTTAGGTAGAAAGTGATGGTCCCGTGATGTGATCTCAACCAATTTTGAGACGTGATTTCATGCATATTTCTACTCCAGAAAACATGCGAATTTCATTGAGCTATTTATTACTCTAACACTAAGTATAAATAACGGCTTTATAAAAAATGAACTCTTTGGATTCCATAATATCACAATAGATAATTATATCCTGAATAAATGTTTCATATTATAAAATATAGGTGGATAAATGTAGTCAAATTTGTCACAGTGCCACGAAGCCAAAACCATGTTGTAAACATTGCCCGAGATCATATCCAGGGACCACGAGTTTCTACCAAAATAGCTCAGTTTTGCAAAAAGTAAACATGAGAAAGGCCAATCTTTCAATAAATTTGCTGGGGGCGATGTCAAAGATAGAATAATCTGCGAGAATTTCGGACGATAAAGTGCTGAAGTAGAGGTTTTCATTGCGAATTCTATGATGATCGATTATGTTTAAAATTTCCTAATATAATCCAATCCACGCCGTATCGTGTTGGTAATGACTTCTACTTTTAGATTTACCTTATAACTCAAATTTAGAGCCCAAAAATTTACTCGAAAGTACTAAGTTCTGGTCCTTTTTGCTACTTTACACTGACTTTGAAGCATGATATTTTTCCATCTGTAGTGCGTTCAATTGAAATAATTATCCACAGCACACTAATGGAAAGTAGGCTTTTCATTTCTTAGTATCTTGGTACTTCAACATTATTTTGAAGGATGAGATTTCAACCAAATGTTCCATGTTAGCGTAAAATTCTTCCATTCGCCATAGAAAGTTATGCAAATGATAAAAATACACGCATGCGCAGACAAAATGTACACATGCTTCATATGATAGACATTCACCATAACAATAACGTGAAAGTTTGAGAAAAAAACGATTAAATTTGCAAGAAGCTATCAGAGTTTGAAAAATCAGAAAAACATCAAAACGAGGCATCAAAGGCCTCAGCAGAAAATTACATACAAATCTCTACATTTTTCATTGTGCATAACTCATTTGGTATTTTAGCCAAAGCATCAAAACCTTCCAAACATGCCTATTTCAGGTTGTTCTTTCATACGATAGTGCTAAAATATAAAAATATCTGTTTACTTGAAAAATCATTTTCCAGTACATATTATGGTATTTATGAAAGTGGTCTATTCAGATCATCACACTTATAATCACATTGTATGGTCATTGATGTTCAACATGGTGCTTAACTTTCACACTGCCTCACTTTACCCAGAAGCATTAATAGATACAAGGAAAACCTGTTGATGTGTCAATGTCTTGCTTATTGATGTTCAACATGGTGCTTTACTTTCACACTGCCTCACTTTATCCAGAAGCATTAATAGATACAAGGAAAACCTGTTGATGTGTCAATGTCTTGCTTATTGATGTTCAACATGGTGCTTAATTTTCACACTGCCTCACTTTACCCAGAAGCATTAATAGATACAAGGAAAACCTGTTGATGTGTCATTGTCTTGAGAAAGACTGTTGATGTTGGTTTCCTGAGCAGAAATCATCTTCAGAGTAAAGAAACAAAAAAGATAATGTTTGAAAAATAAATACAACTGTTGTCTTTTCGTTTCTTTACTGTGAATATAACTTGCACAAAGGTTGTCACCTACACCAATGCAAACCAACACCAACGGTCTTTCTCAAGACTTCATATACCCTGACAATCATAACACATCAACATCGCCTACATGTGGGTTCACATCTTTCACTCTTATTGAATGGTATCCAAAGCAGGGGTTGGGAAACTTATTAGTTTATACTATGAACACTAACTAAAACACCAAACGTTAGGGTTGAGGATGATGTGAACTTTGACTTATTTATACTATGAACACTAATTAAAACACCAAACGTTGGGGTTTAGGATAATGTGAACTTTCACATATTAATACTATGAACACTAACTAAAACACCAAACGTTATGGTTGAGGATGATGTGAACTTTGACTTATTTATACTATGAACACTAATTAAAACGCCAAACGTTGGGGTTTAGGATAATGTGAACTTTCACATATTAATACTATGAACACTAACTAAAACACCAAACGTTAGGGTTGAGGATGATGTGAACTTTGATTTATTTATACTATGAACACTAATTAAAACACCAAACGTTGGGGTTTAGGATAATGTGAACTTTGATATATTTCTAGCTAACTGTGGTTTATTGTATTTTAGTTATAAAGACAGACATGGTATTCAAATGTTTGGTAGAGGACATGTTGGTGGAATAGACATTAAAGTAAGGATATTTATCTTTTTCATTTTACATTTACATTTACCAAAAATGAGAGCAATCCCTCTCTTCGAGGCTTATATGCTCTTATATGGCGGGCAGATTGTTCCATTATTTTATGGTTCTTGGAAGAAAACTGTACTGGAGATAGTTTTTCTTTTCAAGTGGAATTCTAAAGGATTTTGTGTGAGTGTTTCTAGATTGTCTTATAAGTGATATAAGTTCATTAGATAAGTTTTACTTCAATTAGGCCATTTACGATTTTATAAAACATGATTAATCTATTATCTGCGCTGCGCTGCTTGCGCCAACCAAGCTCATCCATCATGGCGGTGACACTTGCTTCACATGGCCTTTTAACATTTCCTTATTAAAATTTACTGGAAAATACTAACATGTACAAATGATTTGATAATTAGAGCCAAAAGAAAGATGCAGGGAAGTTTTATAATGAAATGATGGAAAAAAGACGAACAAATGAAGAGAAAGATCAAGAAAAGTTAGTATTTGAGTTTTAATGTTTGCTCGGTTCACCTTTTTTGACAGAAAATGTTGCAAACATGCCAGTAATGTTATGTATAAAATGAGTGGAAATATATTTTGAGGTTTATACCATACTTTTGTTGCAACAAGAATAATATCTTTTAAGTACTCTTTCTAAACATCAATAATAGATTGTAATAGATTGTACTATAACTGTTTATTGCGCACCTGTTTATATATTTATACTACCGACTGCTGACCAGTTGGCTTAATTGTTTAAGCACCAGACAACTAAGCTGTATTTCAGGGTTGAGCCCTGGATGGACCAATGCTCTTAAAATAATTGAGGGTAACGATGCTGCTATGTAGTTATATGTGTAAATGGTTCATGTCTACTCAGACAAGGGCTTGAAACCTGAGCTAGCCAATACTCTCCAAAACAATTACATATTCTGTGTTGGAAGGACATTAAAGGCCCAGTATTGACCATGACGCTTTGCGCGTCGCGACAGCCTAGTGGCCATTTTTGTGATGTTGAAAATTCAAGTAACAACTAGTTGTTGTGTCAATCTGTTTCCATTGGCCTTGCTAATAAACTAAATACGATTCTTTCGCTCCAAATGAAATATTAATTTATCTGATATTACTGTAAGACAAATATTTTTGAGTTTCTGTGATGATTTGTCTTATAATTTAAAACAATCACAGAAAGGACTGAAGATCGTTGATGACTAATCAATCAAGATGTCTAGAAAGACCGGGTATGCCTTCTTCGAGTGGCACATTCAGTCAGATTAGACTTCAGTTATCGGGTATTTCAACATTGGAAAGAAAGAAAAGGTTCACATGGGTATGTTATCTTCTCAATAAAGCTTTATAAGACATATAAGTGTTCACTGTCACAGTATTTTTATCAAAATGTCTCATACTTACTGTTTCGTAGACACCCGTAGACTGCTAGCGAGAAATCACATATTATACTTTGTGTCCAGAAGTCGACTATAGCAATAGATAGATCAACAGTTCAAATGGAAATTGATTTATTTCTGTAAAATGATCAATTGCCGAACACGGAGTATTTAGGATTTTGTTTTGAACTCAGTGTTGGAAATATTCTAACTTTAACTGCAATTGTGAGCTCAACTAAATAGTTACCTAAATTTATGGCATTCATCAATAAGTACTTTTAAGACCTTTTACTGTTAAAATAAGCTTATTGAAATCCCATATTTCATTTCTAGTCTAAAATATTAAAAGGAATTTATATAATTTACTAGTAAAGCAAAATTATTTCAGTGACCGGACAACAGAGTGATTTGACCTTATTGCAAACTAATGTCCGGATGCCGCTCTTGAATAAACTTTGCATTATTGGTCTCAAAATATGAGATTTCAATGATCTAATTACACAATTTTCCAATAACTTTTGAAATACAGCTATATAGACCTATATAGTTATAATAAACTACTTCTTCATACGATAACTAAAGATTTCACACGCCTTATAACAATACATATCTTGTTTTCGTGAAAAGCAAAACAATAACAAAGGCACGCAAAGTGTAATGGTCAATACTGGTCCTTAATGTGTCCATGTCACATTTCAGGAAGAGTTGGCCGACCATGAAACTGCCAGTGTGTGATATAGGATATTATACTACAGATATACTACAGGGCCCACTGTAATTGGCATAACATGTAGTAATGTCTCTGCTGTCATATAAAGGAAAAATCTGGATAAAAAAACAAATTCTCCTAACATGTTAACTTTATGAATTCTTATCCATTTGTTTTCCTCTGCTTTTTTTATTGTGTATTAGTTCCCGTATATTGAAAGTCAAAGCTAGAGAAAAGAAAGCAGCACACGATGACAGACATTGGGCAAAGAAGAAACCAGAAGAAATGACTGAACGAGATTGGAGAATCTTTAGAGAAGACTATAATATCAGTACTAAAGGTTAGTATCACCAGCCCTCCCCACCCCCACTCTCATAGCTACCCCTGAAAAATCACTTTTATATCAATGATTACTACCCCTCCCCTCACACTCCTAGCTACATTGTAAAGAAGACTATAATATCAGTACTAAAGGTTTGTGTTACCACCCCTCCCCACCCCTTACTTTCATAGCTACCTCTGAAAAATCTCAGTCTACAGACTTTTATATGATACTGATTACTAAAGGGTAGTATCACCACCCTTCCCCTCACACTCCTAGCTACATTATAAAGAAGACTAGTACTAAAGGATAGTATCACCACCCCTCCCCTCACACTCCTAGGTACGGTATAAAGAAGACTTAAATATGATTAAATTTGTGTAATGTTTCTGTAGGTGGTCGTATACCAAATCCCATAAGAACTTGGAGAGAATCCAGTATCCCAACAGAAATCTTGGATATTGTGGACCAACTCAACTATGTTGTAAGTGTTTTGATCATGTTACCGTATTAAATATTGAATGAAATACTAATAAATAATGATTATTGAATAAAATATTTAGTATTTTGTTTTATGTACAGATTTGAACACTCAAAGACAAATATCATATCTGTGAGCGCCCATAATGTAATAGTCATGTATTTATTTAGATATTATAAAATTTAATAATGAAAAAGTACAGATTGTCAGTAGAACATCATTTATCATTGTTAGTATTTACATCAATAGAGATATTTCTTGTACCACAAATTACTACAATTACACTTGTCACCTTTTACCTTAGTACATCTAAATATACGATGATGATATTACCTAACATACTTTTAACCATAGCAAAATGTTATCTTTAGATTAACTTCCACAATACATGTCGCAATAGATTTGTTTCCAAAAATGTATTAAAGCTTTACAGTGAGATCATTACCAAACTATACCAAACTGTTGTTTGATATCTGTTGATTATAAAAGTGATTGTTATTCTGTGTAGGAACCTACCCCTATCCAGAGACAGGCTATACCCATTGGCATGCAGAATAGAGACATCATTGGTGTGGCTGAGACAGGTATGCATTTTGCTTGAAAAAAGAGATTGAAAAACCAAGAAATACGCAATATTGAACACAATAAAATAACAGGAGAGCAAGAACAAACAAATTAGATATACAAATAATAAGTGAAACTTTGTTAGAACCATTGCATTGGAGTCACACCTCTGTAAGGGACTTTGTGCCCCATTTTCAATTAATTATTATCAATTATTGTTATTATTATTGTATTGTTTTAATCATTGTTGTTGTTATTGTATTGTTTTAATTATTGTTATTATTATTGTATTGTATCATTTATTGTTATGCTTATTGTTTGTTGTTAGGTAGTGGTAAAACTGCAGCATTTGCTATTCCTTTGCTGTGCTGGATAATGGGTCTTCCAAAACTAGATAGGTTAGTGATATACACTTTGTCTGATATATGTTATAATTCCTATGGTATAAATTCTTTACTGTTTCTTTCTTCAGACAAGAAGATGCTGACCAAGGACCGTATGCATTGATATTGGCACCAACAAGAGAACTGGCACAACAGGTTACTATCATATATAAATATTACAATATTTGATAAAATAATAAGAATTTAAAATAATAGATAATTTTATAATATTTGTCATTTCATCGTATGAAACGTTTACATTACTTTAATAGATTGAAGAGGAGGTGCTAAAATTTGGGCGTCCTTTAGGAATACGAAGTGTATCCATTGTTGGTGGGGTGAGTTTATAAATACATTTATAAAATTCTTGAATAATTTTAATTAAAATGAGAATTTAACAAAAGAAATCACGTCTGTGTAGAAGGTTGTATTTTAGATACAAAATTGTCCTGATTTGCATAAGTTTTAACTTTAATTTTCTCGACCAGATTAACTTTTATCTTGACAGTAATTTTAGTAAAATATGAAAGAATTAATATTGGACTTTTATAAGTACTATACAAATTAGCGTCCGATTTGTGTAAGATATACAATGGCTTGTCTTCAGCTCGCCGTTGTATATCCCATACATGCAGATCGGCCGCTCATATTGTATATATTACTTATATAATTCATGAATAATTCATGAGAATTTTACAAAAGAACTCAATGCCGTGACGAGTTATGTAAATCTCATACAGATTTCGTCCTGATTTGCATAAGTTTCAACTTGAATTTTCTCGGCCAGATTTACATTTATCTTGACAATTTTAGTAAAATATGAAAGAACTAACATTGGAATTTCATAAGTTCTATAGAATATTCGCGTCCGATCTGTATCCGATATACAATGGCGAGTCTTCGACTCACCGTTGTATATCGGATACAGATCGGCCGCTCATATTGTATATATTACTTACAAAACAAGTATACAAAATATTGATACACAAGGCAAAACCAAACCTATGTACTTCAGAAAAAAACTTATAGATATTATTTATATATGCACAAGTTTTATATAACCGGTATTCATACTACTATTAAATTTTCTCTTTAATAAATATAGTTACACCTTTGATGAAGTAGAGTTACCATATGCTTAAATAAACCATTATGTTATTATTATTGTTATTGTTGTTATTATTGTTGTTGTTATAATTGTTATTGTTGTTATTATTGTTATTGTTGTTGTTATTATTATTGTTATTGTTGTTATTATTGTTGTTGTTGTTGTTATTATTATTATTAAATACATGAAATCATGATTGGAATACACAGAACACAAATATATCTCTTATCTCTTGATTTATTTAAGCCTAATAATATTTATGATCTTGACAGTTATCCCGTGAAGATCAAGGTTTTCAACTGAGACTTGGTTGTGAGGTAAGATGATTATGTGCTACTCTCACAGACTAGAAGTTCATTACTACCAAAATTACTCAACTGTTAGCACCGCCAAAAAAACGATCAATCGTGTTTTGAATTTCGGTTAACTCATGTGACCATTTGGGGCGCTCCAAATGGTCATGTGACATCAAAATAACGTAAAATACCATTAAAATACCGTTATTTTAATGTCACATTACCATTTGGAGCGCCTCAAATGGTCATGTGAGTTAACCGGAATTCAAAACGTGATTGATCGTTTTTTTGGCGGTGCTAACAGTTGAGTAATTTTGGTAGTATCACATAAACAAATGTGTCTTTAGTTGAAAATGTGTTAATTTGACACTTTTATCTGACTTGATGTTGTTTGTTTAAAAGATTGTCATAGCAACACCAGGTCGTCTTATTGATGTATTGGGTGAGTAACTTCATTATTTTAAGTGATAAAAGTAAAAATTGTTTACTGAAAAGACACTTAATTATGACAAGCATCTCCTTTTGTTTCATAATTATACCACACACCAAAAACACTTGTGCAACATATACATGTTAATGGTGTTAACAATATGATGATGATGATGATGATGATGATGATGATGATGATGATGATGATGATGATGATGATGATGATGATGATGATGATGATGATGATGATGATGATGATGATGATGATGATGATGATGATGATGATGATGATGATGATGATGATGATGATGATGATGATAGACAAATAGATTAAATACATAATAAAAATATAAGAAAGTAAATTACTGTTCACTATTGGATAAAAAGTTATATAAGTTCTTCAAAAAATGTTTATAGAAATCAGTTTAAAATTTCTTAAAATCATCATTTGATTGTGTATCTTATGATGTGTGTTATCTTTCACAGAAAACCGTTACTTGGTCCTGAGTAGATGTTCTTACTTGATTATGGACGAGGTTTGTATGACATAGTCTGACTTCCATAAACCAAGGGTTGTAATAGAGTGAACATTCATATATACTTTTGTTTAGAATGAATACCAAAATTGGAACTTTTGAAACTCAGTACAATGCTCAATTGGTTGACAAGCTTTCAACTTATGCTATCTATCCACACCAGACATGATCAACAGGATGTGGGCTGGAACAATTACTCAAATAATTTTGTTTAACTTGTATTGTTTGTTGACTGTAGGCTGATCGTATGATTGACATGGGTTTTGAGCCTGATGTACAAAAGATTCTTGAACATCTACCTGTTTCTAATCTTAAGCCAGACACAGATGTTGCTGAAGATCCTGAACACTTATTGACACATATGGGAAAAGACAAATATAGACAGGTAAAATAAGACAGTAACAGAAAGGATCTGTTGTACATTGTATATCAGGAGCAACCAATAGAAACTTAAGTATTGTTATTACATCGAACCCTGTTATATGATAGGTCAGACCAAACACACCTGCAACTTCCTGGCCTAATTTTCAGGAACAGTAATGAGTTATAATCAGTTATAAGACTCTGAGTACTGGTCTGACTTGGACTCAAACCTAGTCAGAGTGATGGACTGAGTGATAGATTATGTGATTAACTGCCTGATGACCTATGTCCTTATGTACTAGTGCCTTATGTCCTATGACGAATGACGAATGTTAGACAGACTTGTTTGTATTTACGCATTGTAATTTAAAAATTCCACTAGTATTTTGTAAAGCTTTGAGACTTCGTGTAAAGCTATAAATTTATTATTATTATTATTAAGATTATCTGTTTAACTAACTACCTAATGTATACAGTGTAATTGATTAACTGTAGCATGTAACAATGCGATTAAAATAGTGTCACATCATTATTTCACAAACAATTTCGATGTTGGTTGATTTATTAGTAAGGGTTCATCAACCATATTTTGTTTTCATCATAGACTGTCATGTTTACAGCTACATTATTTCACAAACAATATCGATGTTGGTTGATTTATTTGTAAAGGTTCATCAACCATATTTTGTTTTCATCATAGACTGTCATGTTTACGGCTACTATGCCTCCACAAGTAGAAAGACTGGCCAAGAATTACCTGAGGTGGGTCACAATACACATATGATGTTGAATGACATGTACTTATATTATTTTGTTTTCTACTCACAGGAGGCCATCAGTTGTTTACATTGGTTCTGTTGGTAAGCAATTATTACTCAGTCCATCAATCCATCAATCAATTAGCCAGTCAACCAATCAATTCAGTGATCAATCGTTTTATCGCTTTATCAACTTATCAATCACTCTATCTTTTACTCAATTAATTAATCAACAAACAAACCAACCAACCAACTAATCAATAAATCAATTACTTCACTTACTACTCAGTTAATTAATCTATAAGTCAATTTATCAAATTATCAATCAATCAATCACACCAATCAATCAATTTATCAATCAATCAATTTATCAATCAATCACACCAATCAATCAATCACACCAATCAATCAATTTATCAATCAATCGATCAATCACACCAATCAATCAATCAATCAATCACACCAATTTATCAATCAATCAATCACACCAATCAATCAATTTGTCAATCAATCACACCAATCAATCAATTTATCAATCAATCAATTTATCAATCAATCACACCAATCAATCAATCAATCAATCACACCAATCAATCAATCAATCAATCAATCACACCAATCAATCAATTTATCAATCAATCAATCAATCAATCAATCACACCAATCAATCAATCAATCAATCACACCAATCAATCAATTTATCAATCAATCAATCAATCAATCACACCAATCAATCAATCAATCAATCACACCAATTTATCAATCAATCACACCAATCAATCAATTTGTCAATCAATCAATCAATCACACCAATCAATCAATTTGTTAATCAATCAATCAATTACACCAATCAATCAATTTATCAATCAATCAATCACACCAATCAATCAATTTATCAATCAATCAATCACACCAATCAATCAATTTATCAATCAATCAATCACACCAATCAATCAATTTATCAATCAAGACTTAAGTTTTCTATGTTATTTGTAGGTAAACCAGTGGAACGTACCGAACAAATAGTCCATATGGTTAACGAGCATGGAAAAAGGTAGAGTTTATATCTAGTTGATGTGGTCGAGCATTTGATTTCTTTCCTGTTCTGATGTTGTTTTGTTGCAAACCTTTTAACAAACCTTTTAGCAAACATTACCAATTTGTTGGTGTGAGACCATCTTACGTTGTTCAGACGTATGTTTTCAGTTCTTTGAGATCACAAATTCAAGGAAACTACTTACTCAAAACAATCATTACTTTTAAAAACATTAGTATAAATTATATATTGGACATATTGGATATTTATACTTAATTTAGATGTAAATATTTGTATGTATTATTTCCTGCACTTAACTACTGCAGTCCAAATAAGTACATATCTTATATTGTTATTGTTTTGTCAATTGTAGGAAGAAGTTGCTGGAAATCCTTAACAGAAACATCGATCCACCAATTATGGTGTTCGTTAACCAAAAGAAGGTATCCTTCTTATTGACGATCGATTCTAGACTTTATAAGCCTTTAGATAACTATCTTATTAATTAACCAAACCACCCTTAGAACGGTAATAACTCGGTCTACTTGTATTTGGCACAGTTAAGAAGGTATCCTTCTTATTAACGATCGATTCTAGACTTTATAAGCCTTTAGATAACTATTTTATCAATTAACATATCGTTCTAAAAACGGTAATAACTCGGGCTACTTGTTTTTGGCACAGTGTGGAAATACGCTTAAATTTGCAGGACTATCCTGCATGATTTACCCAGATGGAAATAAGTGATACTTCAATCATCGCCGTTTTGAATCAAGAACGTTTTGAATTTCTCGATATACAAAATCGATGTACATAATCAAATACAATACTAAGTATATATGCATGTTTATTACATTTCTTTAGGGAGCTGATGTACTTTGTAAGTCTTTGGAGAAAATGGGTGTAAGTATGATTTATCTGATTTCTTCCTGTGCTAAGAGGATCACTCGTGTTAAGGCGTGTGGTAAAACTAGTAAACTTAAAACATTAACTTGATGTGTTGTTGTTGTTGGCAGTTCCGTGCTACTGTGCTTCACGGTGGCCGTAACCAGGAGCAAAGGTGCGTAGTTTATTTACTAACAACCATTGAACATTGAACGGCAGAACTAATTACGTGTATTCAATCTTGTAGAGAGCTGGCTTTATCAAGTTTAAAGAATGGTGCCAAGGATATCTTGGTGTGTACTGATGTTGCTGGACGTGGTATTGATATCAAGTAAGACAACATTGTCTTTCCTTCCTTCCTTTTTGTTTTACAGCATATTTAATACATTCTAAAATGGCAATTTTGTAATTTTTGAAACATGCGCACACACGTGCGCGTTGCAATACCGAGGAATAACCTCAAGTGTATAAACAAAGCATACAATTAAAAAGAAAATGTTACTTTTTTCTGACGTTTAACCCAAACCTCAGTAAGTACCAGTCTTTTTTGTGTGTTTCTTTTGATTATGTTGAATTTTGGTGCGTAGCAAGACATAGGCATTGATCTGCCCTTTTCCTTTCACTAAAGTCATAGTTACATGTTATTTATAACAAGAATTGTTTTCCCATCATTTCTTATGTATGTTTCTATTCCTAGGGACGTTTCTCATGTTATCAATTATGACATGGCTAAGACCATTGAAGGTAGGTTTTGATTATTTTTACTGATTCTAACTTATTCAAATATTTATTGTAGCTAAGAAAGCAGACGTTCATTCGCTCCTCTTCCCCCCGCGAAACTAAGGGAAGAGGAGCGAAAAAACGTCTGTTTTCTCAGGCTAATTTGTTGCCTGAGATGCTATAAATCCTAGTCATCGTGAAGACCTGCCGGTTACTAATTCATACTGATAAAGCATGGTTTTGTTACAGATTACACCCATCGTATTGGCAGAACAGGCAGAGCGGGAAAGAGTGGTGTAGCTATCAGTTTCCTGACATCGTCCGATTCAGCCGTGTTTTATGATCTCAAACAAGTGTTGCTATCAAGCCCAGTAAGTACATGTCATGATTCTAAAACAATTTGAGTTCTCGTACGGTCGTTTAACATGTTGTTCACTCTTATTCACAGCTGAATGTTATGTATCCATTCCCTTATTCCTTCTTTTATTCACTTATTTAGTCATTCATTCATTCCCTCATTTTTTCATTTGTTCGTTCATCTATTCATTCATCATATGGGTTCAATAATTTAATGAAAATTAAATTGAAATTTATTACATTTTCTATTTATATATTTATTCATCCATCCATTCGTTTATTCATTTATTTATTCACCCATTCATTCCCTCGTTCATCTATTTATTTATTCATTCATTTATGTATTCAATAGTTTAATGTAATTAATTACATTTTGTATTAATTAATTTATTCATCCTTTCGTTTATTCATTTATTGATTCATCACTTCGTTTCCTCAAATATTTTTTCATTCATTCATCTATTTATTTATTCATTCATTCATTTATGTATTCAATAGTTTAATGTAATTAATTACATTTTGTATTTATTTATTCATCCATTCGTTTATTCATTTATTGATTCATCACTTCATTTCCTCAATTCATTCTTTCATCTTTATTTCAGGTGAGTACTTGCCCTACTGAGTTGGCAAACCATCCTGATGCCCAACACAAACCAGGAACTGTTCTCACGAAAAAGCGAAAAGAGGAAACCATATTTGTCTAGTTTTATATATCCATTGTACTTTCTTGTCGATAAAAATAAGAACTGGCTTTGCTAATATACTAGCCATGGTCGACAGTGGCAATAAACAGGGTTACCCTCGCTGTCACTTCTCTTTTATAGTTACTGATTAATTGTACTTTCTTGTCGATAAAAAGAAGAACTGGCTTTGCTAATATACTAGCCATGGTTCACAGTGGCATTAAACAGGGTTACCCTCGCTGTCACTTCTCTTTTATAGTTACTGTTCTCCTCAAGATAGCATAAAGGCCCAGGTAAACGGCTTCAACATTTGCTTCAACATCCGTTCGATTTTGTTGAATGGCAATGTATAAACGCTTTTAAACTCTTTCAACATCAATTGAACATCGATTCATCACGTTTCAGCAATGTTAAAAGAGTTTGATAGCGTTTAAACATTGCCAATCAACAAAATCGAACGGATGTTGAAGCAAATGTTGAAACCGTTTGCCCGGGCCCTAAGTGTATGATACATGATGAGTCATATTTTACTTTAAAAATGCCAAGATAAACAGAAAATAAACACACAGATCTGATGGAAATCACTTTTTATTGACAAGCAATGTTATCTTTAAACTACTACTACTACTACAATTTTACGTTACTCGCTGTACTAATAAAGCTAAGAGTTTAACGACAATGAAGTATCCCTCAGGCTCATTTTAAACGTTGAACTTCTCAGGACCCGAACAGAGTGAAAAGTATAAGATGGTCTTTGATGTCATTTAGTTCGGTTCGTGGAAAGTTTAACGTTTGAAATATGTACAACTACGGTACAACCTAAAACCAACGTTTTTACGAAAGGTTTGTTAGGCCTAGCATCTCACATGTGCCTTGTCTAATGAATTCAGACAATAGGTTTTGCATTAGCTTCAGCACATGTGAGATGCGACGTTTGAACTAGGCCTTCGAGCTTTCTACATTAGAAATCGTCTTTTTGTTGCAAAACCCATACCGAAGCTCAAAGCAGCGCTTTATCTCTACATTAGCGATCTAAGAACGGTTCTTAGCCATGTATTGCACCTTTTGATGTGAGCTGGGACCGAATTTAAACGTCGTTCTTCTCACGAGCTGAACGCAATGAAACTGGTTAATCAAAGGGTCTTTAAATTGATTCGACTCGTGTGGAATTTGACGTTTGAATTGGGTCTAAACTACTTAACACTACTAAACACAAATCCAATCTAGAGTGCTCGAACCAAAAGGGTATCTGGCTATCGTTCTTATAAATACAGCAAGCAATTTATCCTTGACAACATGAGCAGAGCAAACCCCTAGTCCTAAAACGACCAAGCGTAAACGTTTAACATCAAACAAGCCAAAACAAAGAAAACAATCACTGTTCGACTCATGTGAAGGGCGACGTTTAAACTTGACATTGACTCTGAGGCGTTGTGACTAATTTACACGAACGAAACATTTATGGTCGATTATATAAACTTGATCGATGAGGTGTATCAAATACTAAGGCATCGATCTCACATGTGCCGATTCTAATTCAAATGAAGCCAGCCAATAGGTTTTGCTCGTTCGCATTAGAATAAGGTACATTCGAGACGCTTGAACTAGTCTACCTTAAAACACCAATCAAACTTTTCTAAATCCCGACTACTTGTTTATAAAATCGACCTAATGTATTCCACATTTTAATGAAACACTTTTCTAAATTACATAATCATCCATCTGAATTTTAAAAGTTTTCGTCATAAAAACGGGCTAAACAAAACACGAGACGTAGTCTCGATACAAAGAGCTGCATGGCAGCGTATCTATGAAAATCAGTCCCTAATCTTGCGTGTACATTCAAAAAATGATCTCAAGAATATCAGACTGTCTTTATTAGAAGTAACAATGTTACCTTCTTCCACACAAAAAAAATCAGGAATTTGTAATTCTAAGTCATAATAGTTTTAGAGAGATTTTATTCAACTCGTGGAAAAGAAAAATAGATTTGTTAGTGTTGGTCTTCTTGTCTATTTTCAATTGTCTGTTGTTTTCTGCCAGGAAGGCAACAAGCAGACATCAAGATTAATCTACATATTTCACATGTCAAATGAAATCACTATAAACAGTAAAAATAATGTACTTTTGGAATATTGTTCCTATATTTAAAATGCTATTAGTAATTTGAAAGAAACTATTCTTTTAAGGGCGTGCATCCGTCTCCAGCGCATTCTGGTCAATAATCAAAAGGAAACAACGTTTTTCATCCCGTTTGAGTTCATCTCTTTGAAGCGAAAATCAAAACAACTTGCAACGTTACATGTATTACGGTATGTAGATAAAAGACCAGAAAGCACGTACGGAACATTGCACGTTAACTAAAATCGTCTAACTTGTAGCAAAAGGTAGTGGGATTATATTTCTCGAGATTTTGTCCAAGTAAATAAAAAAGCAATAGAATGGTTGTTTAACAGAAAGTTTAAAGAGTAGCAAAATTTATGGCGATGTCTATTAAAACAAGATGTCTATTAAAAACAAGAAACTCTGATATTCTTGTACCGCGCACAAAACTTCAATCTTCAGTTTTAGGGATAAAACGCTTCAGGTGGCCCCTGACGACTAGGTAGAGTTGTTACAATACATTCGTGCCAGTATTTTTCCTGGGACCGATTGATCAGAATTAAGAATAAATGAGTTGATATGCGGTGTTTTCAACAAAGTCCATGGTATAGCAAATAAAGGCATTGTGCCATCCAGTAGGTATAGTGTATATACAGAATATTGTCCTCTAGCTTACCGCCCGCAATAAGCAGAGGGAGGTTAGGTACCAGACCTTCGTAGCAAAAAATCAATACATTTCACGACGGGTTTATAAATAGATCATGACGTAATCATGAGATTATTGGACTGATGTAGATTGTTTAAAAACACAGGCAGCCCAACTATTTGTCCTATCCAATCAGATAAATAATGTGTATGTATGATGGCCTTCTAAC
Source organism: Metridium senile (assembly GCA_949775045.1). NCBI lineage: Eukaryota > Metazoa > Cnidaria > Anthozoa > Actiniaria > Metridiidae > Metridium > Metridium senile. Next base: position 48,575,081 of record OX459096.1, on the reverse strand, counting down.
AGTACGCCCGCAATATTGGGTTTCCTGTGTACTTTATGTAAATAGTTGAGCTGCTTGTTATATAGGTTGATTATTCACCATTCGAAATATGGACTGACAAGCCTCGTATACATGTAATAACTCGACACATGAACACGAGGCTAGACAGTCAAGAACAATAGCTGATCTCCATATCTCAACTCGATTGAACACAGGTAGACCAAGCTCTGAATCACAGCATTAAGGGAATGTATGGCGAATTTTGAATACCGTAACTTCAATAAAAAATATTTCAAAATAAATTATTTTTCTTGCATGGAGTGCATGGAAAATCTCGATACTTTCTAAGTTCCCTTATATCCTGCAACTCAAAGCTTGGGCTTCCTGTGGATTGATAAAGCGATTTTATCTCAAAATACGTCTCTGTTAATAGTCAATTCAAAAAATTTCGAAAAATATAATAGCTGTGTATAACGCATGTAGAATGATGAACAGGGCTGTGTAAAGCATGGAGGATTCATGGCATAATGTTCTTCATTTATCTCTAGGTAGCTTTATTACAGAAAATACCAGACCTTCTTCTGATAAATAAGACTACATTAAGTACAGCCTGCACAAAGGTCAGTCGATTAGAGTTTGCTACACGACTTCATGAGCAAGATTTAAAGTCATTTTAAAATGGTAAAATGCAGAATTATTTGACCCAAACTGCAATCAACTCGCAGCACACTATTCTCGAAACATTGTGCTCAATCTTGAAATTTGCCTTTAGGTGATCCATACGTAAGTGTTTACAAATGACGTAATGCAAGTAACGCATTCAACAATGTTTTAGTGATGGAGAAGGCACGTTATAAAGAAACCTTGAGATAAATGAAGTTTATGGAATGTAATAGCAAAAAATAATTAGGTTTTTGAAACTTTTACAAAATCATTTAGGAGTTGTTTACTTTTTTCTAAACCAAAATTTAGCAGAACTACTCTAGATACTGTCAAATAAAATGTTAAAAAACCTTGTAAGAACTAAACAAGCTAAAGATTAATCATCTTAGTTCATTTAAAAATCTAGTTATAGAATTACGATTGTGTAAATAGCTAACACACATACCAACAAACACCCACTTAACACGACAACAATTGGACAACTACAAACCATCTAGAATTGAGGAATCAATGAATTTGTTTATCTGAAAGAAAAAGAACATAAAATATGTGAGAAGAGAATATAAAAGCAGGGATGAAAAAGTGAGCAAAACAATTCTACCACAGGGATCCCGTCAGTGACATGCGCATCATGTGCCATGTGTCATTTCAACTCCAGAAAAAAAATTGAAAATTCGTGCAACCGAAGCGCAGCACCGTGAAATGTTTGCTTCATTCTTGGAAGACTTGGAAATTCATCAATTTGTGGGTAAGTGCACTAATGACCCACTAGTTTTGTGTAAAAAAAACTAGCTGGTATGCCATAACATAGCTCAAACAGCAAAGCAGTAAAATCATTTTCAACGTGCAAGCCAAATTGAACGCGATAAAAGCTTAGAGAAATCAAAAATATTTGGTTCTATAGTGCAACTCCGACAATACAAGCCATTCAACAAACGCTTTTTAAGTGTTTTTGTTGTTGTTGTCTTGCAAAAGTAAGTTTCTTCAGTTTGAACTAGGTAACTGGCTCAGGTAGAACTGGAACTGTCGTACAGCGAAGGTCTCGCAAAAAATTAAAATCTTAAAGTAAAATATATTATTACTTAACTTAATTAAGATCATATGCATTTTCAAAGGTCTATAAGCTTAAATGTTGACAGAACTAGGGCATTTTAAAATAGTAAATTGTACTCGATTCCAATACAATGTATGGATGAATGTTTTCAGGCTAGCCTTTGTGAAGAAAAGGCTGTGTTTATCGATAAGTTATAAGTGCATTCCTTGTTTTAACCAATTCGAAAGAATATAACTTAGCATGACATCTATTTATGTATATCAATAAGAATGTATCACACATGCTATTGCAGAACCATAACACATTATTTGCTCTCAAGGCTAGCCTGCGTAGCGGCTCTCTAGGGGGAGGGGGGAGGGAGAGGGAATCGGAGGAAGAGGGGGCCTGGGGGAGAGAGAAGGGAAGGGAGAGCCTGCAATGGTCCTATTGTTTCATCGTTATACGCCCCCAATCAAAGAAAATTTTACTTGTCAAAATTGACCAATCAAAAATCACACGAATTTGCGGGATCACTTCCGTTTGTTGTCAAAACATATCAAAACATGAATACACGTGTGAAGACGGAGAAATTAAATTCCAATCCATCTTTGTGTTATGTCAAAGGAAAATATATGTCCTTCCTTCAAATCTATAAAACCAAAGACGAACAGAGGGAGAAGACGTTCTGAAAACAGTCCAAATCAATTCTGTCGTATCTGCAAAAAAAACCTTATACTTACGTACGGACCGCAACAGAATTGTAAACACGCAGCTTACTGCAATCTATTTAAACCTTCGACTAGAAAAGACGACTTTGGAGTGATTATCGCCGACAGTTTGAAAGAAACTGGAATACTTATTCCGAATAGCCCTCAACTTTCAAGTGTTGTTTGTCATCCTTGTGCAAGGAAACTCAAGAATCTTTCAGAAACTTACAAAACTGTCGTACAATCAATTAGAATAAGTGAGGATCCACCGAGCGACCAAGATGCTGTTAAAAGAAAAGCTGCGTCTACACTAACACCAGAGCGAAGTCCGACTAACAGAAAGACAAGGAGAATCCAATCCCCCCAAAGTAAAACATGCAATTCTCCTTCCAGAAACAGAAGAAAATCTCTCTTTTCTGTGGAGGATAATAGCGATTCGAAGGAGCAAGATATTGAAAATGTATTGCTATCTAAATTGAATGTGGATGACTTGGACACTTCAAAATGCTCTCAGGTAAAAATTGTACTCGCTTATCCTTCTGGAAACGTCATCGTCAAAAGTAACTTTGATACGGAACTGAAATCTATTATTACGAACATTTGTTTGTCCCGATGGAATACAGTAATCAGGGCACTTTTTGCGCACAGCATTCTTAATGCCGAGCTGCTAAACTTTCTCGAACTTAAGAGTGAACAAGAGATAAAGCGCTATGCAAAAACTGAAAGCTGCCTTAAAAGTACTAGCCCTGACCAGCTTGCCAGTTTTTCAAACAAGATCCTTTGCAAAGAATTAGAAGTGAACTGTCCCGTCTACAACGCTGTTGTCCGTGGAGCGTGTGGTTACAGTACCACTAGTCAAGAAGAAATGCCCGCGAACTACACGTATGAGAAGACGTCAAATGCTGTGGCCTTGGCTACATCTGCACTTACTAGAGTACAAAATCCCTCTATGTCTGCCGTAGCATACAGAATCTCTACTATTTTATTCCATAGTGGAGTGAGTAATAAAGATCTTACAAGGTTGAATCACTTAGGAGTGTGCATGTCTCCACAAAGTGTCATATCCATGCATGAAAAGATGGGAGAAAATTTCGACTATAAAGTACTTCATTGGAAGAAAACTATCGAAGAAAATAGCTGTGCAATTTCATTCTTGGAGGAAATAGATGAAAAAATGATTCCCAAAAGGGAGGAGGATGACATGGAAATAGAAATTAGCCTCAACCTCAAAGAAGAGAATGTACAGAACTTTTCATGGTATACTCCAAAAACCTATGTTTATGCGTTAAGTTTATTGGAACAGGAAAGAAATATTATGGGAGAGCTGTCATTTACAGAAGATGTTCTTAAGCAAACACTGGCAAAATTACAAGATAAAAAGCTACCCATTTTCAAGTAAGTACTAATATAACAGACTAGTATATAGTATATACATACATTTTAAACATGAAATGGTTGTTGTTAAAGTTGATTTTAATATAGCAATACGGCCATTCTTTTAATGTTTCATACAATTTATTATAATTGTGCTACAATATGTTTCTACTTCCATATTATATAGTGCTGTTGTGAAATCACTCTTATTAATGACATTAAGTAGCAAGTTCTGTAGTATTTCCAGCAATACTATACTTATCACTTTTGATTTTTCACTCTGTTGGATAACATTTCTACATTTTTTATATTGTAGGATTGTAGGAGATAATGTGGATCATGAAATTACAGCTAGGGTACAATCAAAAGAACATGGGAACAGATCTATCCATTGGACACATCAGTTTGCAATGCTAGAGAAAGTCAATGAACAGAGTCAAGAAAAAGCAGAGCCACAAGAGAAAGCACAAGATTTACAGTTTACAAATTTGTTGCCAGACACCACAATACAGGATAACCTTATTTGTCAATGGGCGATTCTAGTCAGCAGGGTAGTGACAAAATACATACCAGCATTCAAGCCATACCAGAAACATGTTATCTATCACATTCCTCATCCCTACTCCACTGAAATGTCAACAAAATCTGAAATGGTTTGTTAAACTTTTCTTCTAGTTGTGCAAAGCAATTTTTCAAAATTTACTAATCTAATTTTTTGCAGCCTGCACTAAAAGTGTTGGGCATCCAAAAAAAAATGTTAGGAACTTATGTAGGTTGATTATAATTAGGAGCTTATTGTACTAGCTATTTACAGCAATTACAAAATTGTGAGTTTCAGTTTGCTTTGGACTTGATAAAACTTTATTTCACTTTTTGCAGTGTTCTCTTGGAATGGAGTTTTATAACCCTAATATTGCATCAGAGATGGCTGAAATACTGAAGGACTACCAACGTTTGTATGTACCAACCTGTTCTGTTGGAGAGCAAAAAAGAATCCTAACACAAATCCCTGTCCATGGAGACCAGTTATTTGAAGAAAGAGGAAGAAATGTTCAGTGGACATTCAGAGATGGAGAGAACCAGTATGATCGTATTGAAGGACTTATGCCAGAACATGCCGACTGGCATGCAAAAGTAACAATTTACAAGGTGTATATTTATATGTATAAAAAACAAAGGTGATTGTACACATTTGGACAAATATCTAATTTATTCAGTATATCTGAATAAATTATAATATTTCATTATGCAATATATAATAGCCAAAATATACTGTTTTTATTGTTGCAACAATTACGATCATGTTCTGGTTTTCGCATGTCATTAGATATTTGTATTAATGTGTACTCTGATATTTTGAGGGCCAAAAGTTAATTAGTGTTTTTACACTATTTCGTGTTATACCCCCAGTTAAATAAAGTCTTTATTATTTTTATGTAGTTAGTATAAAAAATATATATATATACTTGTTTCCAATTATGCATTGGAAATATTACCTTTAGTTATTAAATGCATTCAAAGTTCAAAATGAATATCTCAATATGTAGATAATAAAATTAAAATAAATATTTGCTCTTGAACACATTTTTAGACTGAATTTGAGATGTTTGTCAAGAATGACTCAGCTGCTGAAATTGGGACAAGCAGGGCAAGTATGAACCGGTGTGGCAAGACCAATGCAGCAAAGGGAGTCCACAGCAACTATAATGAATACAAAGACTTCCACTCAAGAGAGCTTGAGGCTCACATTTGTGCTTCATTCATGGATATGTGTGGAATGTCAAAATTAGATGGTAAGCAATAATATTGTTCTGTATCAGTGCTGTGAAGCCAAACAACAATTTTTTAGAACATGTTGTATTAATTGAATGTTTCTTTTCATCATAAATAGACTGCCCATCATGTGATATGCCTGTTGACGGTGTAGATGACAAGATAAAGAATGACTGGCTGTTAGCACTATGTAAAGAGCATGTCAAGCAATATGTGATGCGTTCAGAGTTTGTAAGTCTGGCAGAACAAACTGGCCAGTTGGATCGATGCTTGAGGGAGCAATTTACTTGTCGCTTCGATGGATGCAACAACATGTACACATTGCATTCTAGAAGAGTAAGGTATGTACAGTTTTCACATGTTATTAAAAAGGAAAATATGCAATATTTATTTTGTAATTTCAACTTTTAAAAAGTGGAATGTAAATTGAACATAAAATTGGGGACCCCTAATTTTGCAAATTTGTTACAAACTAATATGACACTATTAAAAAAGTAATTTGAAGTATGATTACAATATACAAAAAGTTTCATATTGTCATCAAAGTGTCAATGTTGAAGCACATCAATAAGTTTTGCTATGCAGCTACACTGGAAAGAAAATACTTTTGTGTGACTTCATAACAAAATATGGCAATTAAACTTTATCATATTGATTCACTTATGGGTGATGATTTTTCTTTCAATTGTGTAGACATGAAGTGACTGAGCACAATTTGAAACTACAAAACTTTTTGCAAGATGAAAGAGATATCTTTGGTTATTATTACTGCCGCGCTAATTGTGGGCTAATCTTTAGCACAAAACCAACAAGAAACAGGTAAAATCCTAATATACTTAGCAAAGAGTGATAAAAACATTTATAGTGATTGCCATTGACTAGTAGTGCTAACAATGTACTATTTATCCATGAGATGTATGCTCACTCACACTAATTTTTTATGTATTTTTTTCATAATATTTAAACAGATTGTGCTTGTACACCTCACATAACCATAATGATATATCACATGCTCCAATTCGCCTTTCCGGAATTCATGAGAGGACTGGGGCCGAGTGAAAAAAATTAATCTAATTAAAAAATAATTCCCATCACAAAATAAAACATACAAACATTAGTATTATTAGCGAGTTTGTGCATGTTTGGAAAAATACTTACTGAGTTATAAGCTTCTAAAAGTCGCAAAAATAAGAGAGAATGTATGGGGTTTAAGGACAGCATCCCCAAAAACCATACATTCTCGGCTCTTATTTTTACGCTTTGTTTAAAGCCCATAAATCAGTATTTGCCCAATCATTCTAAAACTTGATAAACTTAAAAATTTTAGTGTGGTCTTTTATGTGATGGGGTTTGTTTCTTAATTAGATTAATATTTCTACAACCGTTGCCAGTCCCCTCATGAATTCCGGAAAGGCGAATTAGCCAAAACAGTCATTGCCATAGAATCTTCATTAGTACTTTGAATCTTGAGTACAATTACATTGCTCCCATCCAATCAGAATTAAATAATTTTGTAATATTTATAAATTGTGCATATTTCTTGTTACAGACATGAAAGACAAATGCATCCAGATGAGATCCCAGGATCCCAATCCCAAGAATCTAACCATGATGAAAAAAACAAAAAAGAAGAACAGAAAAACAAGGAAGATTTTATATTCAATTATCACCAGTCAAAATTGATGTTTGGCCTTATTATAATGTCATTTGAAGATGCAGTAAAAGAAGGGGATGGTGATCGTCTCTTTGAATTGTATAAAATATTGTTGTTGATCTACAAATCAAGAGGTCATCCTAAATATGCTTATGCAACTCTCATGTACCTTGTGAAAATTAGTGCCATTTTTACTGAATATGAAGCACATAGATTGAAATGGAACAGATTTTTCAACAACCATGGAGGCAAAGGGAAAAATATTTCTCTCGATCTAAAAAAAGAACACCAAAATAGGCTTCTAAAAAGAATGTGGAGAGCCCTTGGTCCAAATTTGAATGAGAAGAATGCAGCACGTGTTGCTGGCACACTGGACCATGTTGAAAGCATTCTACATGGGATTGATAATGACTGCAAGCTATTGGAAAGGTCACCTCATCGTGCTGTGTCACAAAAAGAAGAGGCAGTTCAACAAATAATTTCAGACCTAGTATCGAAGTCTGCGTTCACTTATATGCATGGAGGGAGAGATGGATACCCGTCATTTCCAAATTGTAGTGCAACCATCCTGCCTAATCTGGATTATAGAGACTTGCATAAATGGATGAAGAGACATATTGCAAATTGGGGATCAATTTACCAGTGAAACTTTAATAATAGATAATCAAACAACTTGATAAAATGTATGGATATTTGAAGACAAACCATGTTTGAGTAAAAATGTCAAGCAATAAAAAGTCAAACTAGATCATAACATTAGTAACATGTCTACTAAGTCAATCAATCTCATATTGTGGCTTAAATTTTAGTTTACCAGACCTATTAGAATATTTTGTACTTTAAACCAGCAAGACAACATTATGTTTCGTTTGAGAGAATGTGAAAATTTAGCCAATGCTTGGATATTTTTACTCACCTGGTAAGCACTTCAAGAAGCTCATCATCACTGTCTGAAAAGTATTCATCTGTCAAACCAAAGTCAATGCATTGCAATGAATCTTCCAAACATGATGTCATATTGCTGGTTAAGTCTGTCTGTCTTAAAATATCCATACATTCATCAAAATTTGGTATATCTAAAAACATTTCCTGAATAAGTTCCAAGATAATTAGTACATCATTAAGAGAGAATACTGGACATGTGTCAATTACATCATTAACAGTGAACAATCTAGAACAGTTTGTGACAACATCATCTATCAGTTGACTAGAAAATCCATGAACAGAATCAAATAATACATTTCCTTTTGACTTTCTTTCTTGAACTTCAAGCAGTGCCTCCCTAAGATCATTTTTGTCTTCTTGGGTGACTGGTCTTGTGAACTTGGGATCAGAATCATTGTTAGACGAAATGTTCTTTTCAAACAATGGTGGCTCTTCGTTACAGTTCTCTCCATGACACCTACATAGTTTTGAGCAATAACAACAACAATTGTGCAGAGGAATTAATGGTTCAATTCTTGCATCAAATGGCTTGTATGCAGCCACACGCAAGCACTCATTTGTTTTAACAAAGTCTTTAACTGTTTGCTCACAAGGGCTAAGTTGATAGCCATGATATAAAATTAATGCATGGCTCTGACTGCCATCTCTCCCAGCACGTCCAAATTCTTGGTGCTGATCTATAAGGTTTCGTGCAGGACCATAGTTGACTATGTACTTGATATTGGGGAAGTTCACCCCCATACTTAATGCAGTTGATGCAATCACCACCCTTAACTTTGATTCATTTTTTAGGGACTGCACAACCCTATTCTTGTTTTGTTCCCAGGAACTGGAATGGTAGAGGCCTATAAGGCAATCACTACACTCCCTTGACTCCTTAGGGAAATATGCTGCCGTACCAAGCTTCAGCATTAAATAATTTGACACACAAGCGATATCATTCATTGTGTTGCAGAAAATGATAGTTTTCGGTGTTGATACGCCCTCACTTATCAAACTATCAATAAGCCAATCAAGTTTGCTTAAAATGTTATCTTTCTCTGTTTTGATAACTGACAATCTAATGTTTTCTCTGTTGGGGCTTAATCGTATGATCTCAGGGTCTCTTAATACAAGCTGCTTCACTATGTTTTTCATGGTGGTGTCATCAGCAGTCCCTGTAAGGGCTGCAATTGGTGTTCCTACAATAAAAAAATGATTTAGCCTAATGGACATCCAATATATTTTTTTACTGTCTAATAGTTCTTATTTAGTGACTATTTTAGACAAGTAAAGCTGTAATGAAGTGTTGTTTCCTTTGTTTTTGCTTTTTTTTAAAACTGTTCTGGTTGAGTGATAGCCACTAAATAAGAACTATTTGTTATTAACAATTATTTCATTTCACGGATTAAGTGTTTGCGCTCTACCATAATGCAGTGATTTTTTACACACAAGCAATGCTTTGATCATACATACCTTGGTTCATAAACGATCTTAGCATTGAAAGTTCTCCATAAGCTGAACGGAAAGCTTCTGATAGTTTTCGCCTTGCTTTTGTCTTTTTGCCCCTAAACAACATATACAATAGTGACATTTTAAAAACAAGTTTAAGTTTAGTTGTCTAAAAAGCCTTCATTTAATAACAATGTACATGATACAATGTCTGCAAAAGGATCATTACAGTTTGAAGGTTGAATATTAATGGAATACTATAAGATATACACTTTATAGATATTGAAAACTTCAAAAATAAATAAGTCAAAAATACACCATTGGGATTACAAAATGTGGAATCTTTTGATCTTAATGGAGACTGAATGAAAAACTAATATCTTAAATATGAATATTTTGACTGTATTGTGAGGATTTTGAATGGAGGTGAGTACATTAGAATTTAGAATTGTCATGAGCGCGTATTCAAATACAAATTATTATTTAAATCAATAAATAGTTAATTTACAAAATCGAAGATGTTGAAATATATATGATGAAATATAAGATCTCTGACAATATCTAGTGAAGGATATAAGTTCAGTAAATATATCGAGTAATTTGAAAAGCTTAAGTTTTGGCTCGGTATTCGGAGTAAAAAGTATTCATCGAAATCAATTTTTTTACTATACCTCAAGCCTGTCCATGTTTCGACAGTGTGTGTTTCGTCTACTACACACGCCACCAAATTATCCCGAAAAGGAGAACGTTTCTTTAGAGCGGATAGGAATGTTTTATTCAAAGCACATTCCGCTGAAGCATAAACGATTGTGTATTTGCCAGAAAGGATGGCGGTAAGATCGTGTAAATGTTCTGCTAAGGAGCATGCAGGTATTCCCATTGAAGATAGTTCCAAAACCTGGTCCTTAATGATACTGTTTAGCGGCGAAATGACCAATGCGAACCCCAATCCTTCGATACTTCTTTTCTGTGCCATAAGCACAAGAGCTTGAAAAATAAAGCTCTTACCAAAACCAGTTGGAAGTACAGCCAGCAAATCTTTACCAGAGAACAGCTGAAGTAAAGCTCTACGTTGTTCTTCTTTTAATACGAAGTCGTAACCATTATTTGTCTTTAAAATTGATATAGCATAAGCCAAACAAGCATCGAAAGATTCGTCCGCCATCTTGAAATAGCGACATAAAAAAATCGATTTCATACTTGATTGACGTTCGACACCTCTCGACCAATGGGAATTTTCCTTCCGCCAGCAGAAGGAGAAATACGATGAAACAATAGGACCATTGCAGGCTCTCCCTTCCCTTCTCTCTCCCCCAGGCCCCCTCTTCCTCCGATTCCCTCTCCCTCCCCCCTCCCCCTAGAGAGCCGCTACGCAGGCTATCTCAAGGCTTGACCCAGACTACAAAGAACTTAATTGTCTTACGTGGAAAACATTCACGAATTTAGATTACTTTTAATTAAAAGGTTTACCTTGGAACAGGATCCAACTGCCACCTTTGTTGTTGTTGGTAAGCAGCAGAGTAAGCAGCTATGTGTTCATCTAGTCCTTGTTCTGCTGATTGCATCTGTTGGTGAACTCCACCCTGAGGTGATAAGGGAGTTCCGTGATCACTAACATCACTGCTTATCATGGAGGTGGGGTCCTACATCAAAGGATTTATTAAACCTTGTGCTTGAGGTGCTTACTGCATGCCATAATAGCCATCTTATAACACTGCAATCAGTGCTGTTATCATTACTGCTAAAAGCAAGCCATTTATTGTGTACATTACAAGCAGTGTTATTGCATGTGCGTTTAGGTTATGCATTATAACTATATCATTGCTATCTTATGTGCCGACTATGTAGCAATTAAGCAAAGATTATGTGATAAATTTTTTAATGACGCTAGTGCTTATATACAAATAGGAGGTTTATATCCTTACAGTGAACACAAGGAATGAAGGGAGTTAAAAAAATGAAGATTATTTTGATAAGACATACCAAATAATGATAGAAAACAAACAATTGTTAGAGCTTTGAAGTGTACTTAACAAGCTAAAGTGGTTGGTCAATGGAAACCAATGATGAGAAGGATAAATAACATATCTCACAGTAACACACAAGTTTGACACAACTGTGAACATAATTCACAAGTACATCACCAATAAATATCTGGAAATACTATTCAATGTATACCTCCATTCCTACATAATGCTGGGCATGATGATGTTGGCCCTGTGCCCCTGCAGCTGAATGCTGTACAACTTGCCAGGAGTTTTGAGGGAATGAGCTTTGTACTGGACTAGTAACATACTGTGATCCTGCTGAGATGTGCATCTGGTTCATCTGGTTTGCTAGGGCATTTTGGTGAACTGCTGCACTGTGTTCCATTGAACCAGGGCTGACTGCAATCTGACCCTATATACAACAACAAACATCTATTACTAGAGCGGAAACACTAGTACCATGAAATAAAAACAAAATAGTTACTAACTAATAGTTTTTATTTAGTGACTATTTAGTCAGTATCAATCAACCAGAAACATCAAATTCAAAAGGAAACAATACCTCATTACAAATTTACTTGTCTTTTATAGTAACTAATAGTCGCTAAATAAGAACTATTAACAATTTGATTTTGTTTCATGGTTCTAGTATTTTCGCTCTATAATCATTTTAGTACATACTGGTGGGTAAAAATTTGCATTTTGATTAGCTAATTCACCTCAGGATATAATTGAAAATTCACTGTTTTGTGTTGAGTGAAAATGGTGTCAAAAGTTAATTAAAAATTGTCATAACTTGTGACAGTTTTATAGGACAATATCTGAGCAATAAAGTAGACAGTTTAATATGCTTTTTGTGCATAAGTAGGGTTTTTGTGGTGTTGTTATTGTGAGCTCTGTGTCTCATTTGAGTATTTAGTGTGGTGAGCAACATATGATTTAACACATGATTTAATTCAAGGTGTATAATTAACACAATATGAGTTGTTTCTAAATAAACTAAATATTTCATTAATTAGAAATTATTAACTGGCGCATAATATCAATTAACGTATTAAACATAATATCATTTAATGTAATAATTAATTATGAATATGTAAATTATTAATAGTGCTAATATATTAGCTTTGGATAAACATCTTACATGAGGAAGTTGGGCTTGCATCTGTAGATAATGCTGCGGCGCGACCCAATTACCACCAGCTGACAACTGTAACAAATAACTCAATGAATACACCTTCTACTACATGTGTACCATTGTGTTAGCAAGCACACACATGTAATGGTAAATTACAAGCTGATACAGGGTACTGAGGAACAACATGGGATTGTTTTTTTGTTTTTTATAATACAGTTTTGGCCTTGTTGGGGCTTGAACAGTGTCATGAGGTTTGGCAGGTTTTCAGTGCTCATAACTAATGAAAACATATCATATTTATGATACTGGTGACCACAAATAATGGTTGACAAGTACATTATACAATACTAACATCATATTTTATGCATTTTCTATGAGGATATTACACTACACAATTGTTAACTGGACAATAACATGGACTATAGATCACTTACTTGGTATGTTGGTAATGGTACACCTTGAACATAAGCACCCTACAATAATACAGTATATATATATCATTACAGTATAATATTATATTGTTGGTAATGGTACACCTTGAACATAAGCACCCTACAATAATACAGTATATATCTCATTACAGTATAATATCATATTGTTGGTAATGGTACACCTTGAACATAAGCACCCTACAATAATACAGTATATATATCATTACAGTATAATATTATATTGTTGGTAATGGTACACCTTGAACATAAGCACCCTACAATAATACAGTATATATATATCATTACAGTATAATATTATATTGTGTACATCATATATGTATATCATTATTAATAGTGTACATTTATAAACACAGTTTAAATACATTATTACATATATAATCATAATTCCCCCAATGGCAGCGGCAAATAATGACTGTCTTATGTGCTGGCCATAATCATCTCAGTATTCAACAAAATAGATAAATCAATAATTATAATAAAATAATAATACACAAAGACTTGACTGCCCAAAAACAGGGTTCAGTTGACCAAATTACTCCCTCCCCTCCCCTCCCCTATTGAATTTACACCTAAATAAAAAGTTATGACTTATTTGTAATTTTAAAAATGTCAGCATTTGCAAAAGTATTAAGATTCTGGTAAAGCCCATTTACCTGACTAGGTATAGCAGTTCCATGTGTAGTTATCACTCTTGTATTTCTGTAGATGAAATTTAAGATATAACATTTTAGAAAATCCTAAATTTTTTTTACTCCTTTGTACAAAAGGTTTAAAAACACTTCCTTAGAACGAGAAAAATACTCTATACTTCTACTTGATATAAAAAAAGCTTTTCTTTACTTTTGCATAACCATAATTGTTTTTTTGGGGGTTGATATTGTAATTCAAATTTGTTTGTTTGAATTACAATAGTACCCCCAAGAAACAGAAGGCATTATGGTTATATGAAAGTAGAGAATAGATTAACTTATATATACCCATTCTGAAGTACCATAGAGTCATATCCACCAACGTGTATTGCTCCCTGTTGATTAAAAGTTAATTTATCAGTCATAATGAACAATACTATAGCAAATCTAACTCTCCTTCGTTACCATAATGCTTGATATATTTTCTAATAAAATTGAAAAATAAGGCTATTTTATACACATTCATTTATACAATCAATGATATTTACATTTGTTTAAAGATTTGTGTAAGCTGTCACTATGTATGATAAGTATTGTATAAAAATTATATATGGTGTCTTTTGTTAATGCTTTGTTAATTTTACTTGCCTCAGGTCGAGATTGTTGCCACGGTTGATCTGTAAAACAATTCAGAACAATAACTCATTCAAAATTCTTAAAGTATTTAAAACACTTTTTTTAGAATTTACAGTGTGGGCACTCATGAATGTTTCAAAGTGTTTTTGACATAAATTAAGTTAACCAATCAGATATGAGAATAGAAACAAATGGTAATTATATTTATTGAATCGATAATTTAGAACACAACCTATTATTCATCAGTCCTTTGTTGTATATTATTTGTAACAAGCGGAGATGCTGTTGTTTGACATTCACCTGCCAATCTTTGAAGTTTAATGGCACGACAGAACACGTTTTTATCACTAGTGGTAAATGCTAACAATCTAACACATGATTGATTATTGTAAAAAATGTTCATTTATATATGGTTTACAAGGATTGTCCTGGATAGGCTGAAGAGATAATTGTCAAAAATAAATCAAATAATTCATGGTTCGAGTATCTACACTGTAATATCATTGAATATTTTTCAAAAAATGATTTACTTTACTCTATTTTGGAATTCATGTTTACGTTAAATTTAAAGAAAACATATGAATATAATTTTGTACCAGGTTGTCTTTTCTTTGGTCCTCCATCAGCAAACTTAACAACAAGTTCATGCATACAACCTTAAAATGCAACAAAGTAAATCAAGTTGATTTATACTAATTAAATAATTTAAATCCAAAGGTTAAAGAAAAGTAATAGGCATAAATAGAGATTTTTAAGTTTGCAATAGTAACCTGGTAAAGTCTTTTTGTTAAAATCTTTAATGACTTGTTCACACTTTTCTGAACTTTCCATTCTGAAAAAATAAGATAGAAATCTATGTTATACAACAAGAAATTTGGGTAATATATAGAACAAATATGTTCATTCAACACAATAGTTGATGGATCTTTTAAAAAAAGAATGGATAAAAATATTACTGTTGTTAAAAGCAATGGATGGTTGGTTGGTTGGATGGATGGATGGATGGATGAATGAAGTACTGAATTGATAAAACACCGCATAAACAAATGAACAAAGCACTGAATGATTGAAAGAAGGAATAATTGAAGCAAGGAAGGGGTAAATGAAATGAAGGAATTGATGAAGCCAGAAACAAATTGTATAATGAAGGACCAGGCTGCACCACCAGCATAAGCACCAGCAAAAGTAGTGTTGTATGCTCCGTATATATTTGATAGTCTTTATTTTTATGCACTGGGTAAGTTGTATCCATTGGATTATTATATCCACAACATGTCATACAACCTGATCCAGCCTTGTTCAATTCACTCACTCACTGTAAAACTTACCTTGCAAATCCTACACCTTTGCTATTACTATCCTTATCCCTCAAGATTCTAGTTGAAATCACCTTTCCATACTTGCAAAACATAGTTTCCAGCATCTAATAAACAATCATTGTGATTTAAAACATGTATCTCTAAGAAACAGTGTATAATATAGGTGTACTTACAGCTTCATCATAGTGATGAGGGAGATTCTGAATATATAAATTTGTAGGATCTTGTTCTTGTTGCTGAAGGAAGAATAACATAAACTATTTTAAGTTACAGTTTCAAACCAGGGCAACCCAATCAAATTTCAAAATATATATTTTTTTGAGATCAAACAAAAACCTTGTACAAGGTTCTCACAAGCTAAGATGTTTCTTATTCAATTTTGATCTATTTCGTTCACATACAATGAAAGTTCTTAGCATTTTAATCAACAAAATCAAACATTTGTAGAGATTCTATTGTTCATATTCTCGATCGTGATTGGATAATAATGTTTAGGTGGCCCCGGTTTCAGTAGTCGCACTGTAACAGGGTCCCCTATACCACCTCGCAAAATGCATTCACGTAAAATAAATTGGTCATTTTACAAATCACGCAAAATACAGAAATCTTTTTCACATTCACGCAAAAATTGACATAATCACGTTTCACGAATCACGTTAAAATTGTTATTGTTATTGTTTCCGTTCACGAATCATGCATAAAGAAAAAGATGGATTCACGTGGACGCATAAAGTTTGAATCACGAATCACGGATAAAAAAATGCTCCAATCACGTTTCACGCAAAAATATATAGGCCGATTACGATTCACGCAAAAGGTATAGGGCACCCTGCTGTAAGTGAGACAAGATATCAATAACTCTTTGTTACAGAAAGTTGTATTTTAAAATTGTGTGAAGACTACTATAATTTTATATATTAAATATCTGATAAATAATAAGTTATTTCTTCTTTTCCAAACAATTAACTTCTAGCTTTTATAAAAAAAAAAAAACACAATAAAATCTAGTATAAGTGACAGTTATAAATTAAATTGTTAAACTAAATAACGGTCTCAGCAACATATCACAGATTGTCATGGATTATCACCTACAGTGGCTCCCCGTTAGAGACACAAAATTTGGAACTCTTTGCAACCTGAACTGAAATTAGAAGGCAATCTGCCTAAATTTAAAAAAGAACTGAAGTTGGCTATGCTAGCAAACCTCTAGTATTATCATTTATATACACAGTTAATTATTGAATGTAATTAAGCGTCAAAAAGCCTGTAAGGGAACACATAATAAAGATAATGTAATGGAAGTATAACTAAATCTTTAGATTCATCTTTGACTGTAGCTGAATATCGATTCATGCATTCTTTAGAAAGGAAGTTATTGCATTGTAGAATACAGTAAATACAATAAAATACTGGGAATGTTATGTGCATATTTCTGTAGTATTATCAAAGTAATTATATTGATCAATTTGGTTTGCTGCTATATAACACTTGGTTGTGGTAAAATGTGTTGATTATTTTTAAGGAAGTTTTAACTACAATAAATAGTCTTTAAAATATGCTTCCTTCCTATAGATAGATAGTTTATTACAAAATAAGATAGTGCTGGCTGGTCTAAGCTGATCTGTGGTAGTTTTTTATTACTAGGAATGCGACACTGGTGAAGAGACCAATTTGATCACCATCTATATTGATTTGAGACTTAAAAACTAGCTATTTACAGAAAATATAGAAAACACTGGGACCTCTAAAAATATAGGAAAATATAGAGAACTTAATTAAATACAATGAAATATTCTTTGATATTTGCAGCATTACTAAAAAAAGTCAGATTGAGAAGGCCTTATATAATGCAACTTTGATAATTTCATGTTACACAAAATTATTCATTCAGTGGTTGAGGGTGCAAATTAAGCTTCAAGGGTAACTGTGCCATTAATAAGAAAGCAATAAGATATATATTTAGAAGTCTGAGCTTTAATGACTTATAATTAAAATAGGACATCACAGTTTTAGGGTTGTAGTAGAGAAACATCTTTAGTAAAAAAATGACAAAAAGCTAGCAGATGCCAATTTGCCACCTGCAGTGTTCCACCAGCGTGAAGCACACAATTTACTACTTGATACATTAACAAACCTATTGTAAATCTTATAGGAATTACCATAAATATTTGTGGAATGTTTTTGTTCTTTTATTCACTTGTTTTGATCTAGCTGAGTGAGTTCTGAACCATTTCACAGTAGAGAATACAACAAGTTTCTTTCTAATACAAAAACACATTTCAACAGCTTATGAATATTACAACCAAATCTGTGGTTATTTAAACACAATACGTTTTTTTATTGATATCTAATAATTATATCACACTTGAGTGCTGAGAGCTTTAAAATATTTACCATATTCAAAGTAGGTTGCTTGCTCTAATTACCTGTTTCACACCATGAACTGAAACGATTTTTGATTTTTGTTGATAAATAAGATATATTGAATGGTAGCTATTGAAAACAGTATGACTTTATTGTATAAGATCAAAAAAACTGTTAGGTATTTTTTCTTGCTGCCATATAAACTAATAAGATGTTTGTTTTTTGTAGTTTTCATAATAAAATTTAAAACGACAAGGTTTTTTGTTGACGTTTCTATGCCATCGGTCATCATTTTCAAGTGAATATTTATTGCAAGTGAACGATAAATAAACTAAAACAAAACTAATACTCCTAAGATAATAAAAATATTTCAATCTTTCAATCTAGTTTATAAACCATTGTATATATTTGAACCGCTTCTTAAAGTAATTATATATTGTTTACCCTGACCATTAAGTTAATTAGCTATTGGCTGATTAGTTGACATTCTGTTTCATAGTCTGAAATTCTAAGCTTTTCCTAAATCTTGTTCCACGAGCCTTTTGTTGAATACAAGAATATCACACCTGTTAATGAGTATTTTTACATGTGTTTATAGTGGTCGTAAAACAGGTAATTGATGGTTGCTTCTAGTTATTCCATGAAGCAGGTGTTTAACATATTTATAACAGGTCAATAATTGTGTTTATAATTGCTCTTTTAGTTCAACCATGAATAATGTATGCAATAAATGTGTCAGTTCAACGTCTTTCAAGGTTAGGATTTTGTAAATGGATTTGTAATGGCAAGCAAATTGGTTTTACCTTTTGGGGATTTTGTCATTAATTTATTGTAAAAAAACTTAGTGAATTATTATACTCAACAAAACTGATTCACTTTTCATTTTAATAAAGTAAGAGCTGATCTACTTAGGAGACTTGTAATATTGTTTGAATAATCTATTATAAAACAAAAAGAGTGGTTAAAAATAGAGTGATTTGCATACAAACTACTGCATAGAGAACTTACAGTTTTGTGAAAAGCATACTTCATCAATAAGTCAGAAAACTCTGAATAAAATCAGTATCTGTTCAGTTCACTTTTATTTTGTGAGTAGAAATGTCAGAGTAATTGCTAGTTTGTAGATAATAATGTTGCACATATAAAGACATTATAAAGTAATTTTTTTTCAAACTTATTAAAGAGAGAATGTCTGCTGCCAAACTCTAGTAAAATTCAAGATTTTTTTTACAGAGGTTATTGGTGTTAACCACTGCAATAACCTCATACCTTACTATAAAGAACTTTCACTATTCAAATTATGATAATAACTAGAATGTCTAGAACAAAACCATACTTTTATTTAGAATTGTGGTTTTGTTGACAATCCAGTGTTTCAAAACGTCACAATGTATGGTTTCATGATAAAATCTAGATACAATATTACCATTATAACTTGTTAATGGGTTATATTTCTGGATTACATTAATGAACTAATTAAAATAATCAGCTTATTGTTAATTATTGAAGGACACCTATCTAAAATACATATTTACATAAAATTATATTTCCTAATATAAATATCAATGATATAACATTAATTTCTTAAATGCTATTTATTTATAATAAAACAAATACAATTTTTCCATACCTTGGCCATCTGTGCTTGGATACCTCGACTTACTAATGCTTGTACAGCTTTTTGGGCTGCTGCAGGACTCTCAAAGTCAACAAAGCCATATCCTTACAAAATGATGTTAATCAAAGTTAATTTTAAATGCAGAGTTTAAGTTTTATGACATATTGTACACAGCTAAAATGTTATACATTATAGTAAAAATAGTTTAGCTGTAGTAGTTGTTGTTTGCTAGTCGTTGCATATTTAGCGACTTGGGAATATGGCAGCACCAATATTGACCAGATAGACTGACAGCTGTGTATGTGTGTGTGTGTTTGTTGGTAATGGTGGTATTTAAAAGATTGGTTTGGTATTATGAATCAATTGTAAGATGCTCATAGCTTTGATACATCCATCCAGAATATCTTCTATTTTATGTAAACAATACATAATTTACCATTACATTGAAAACCTGATTCTTACCTTTACATAAATTAGTATCTTTGTCTAGAATAGCTTTTGTTGAAATAATTGCCCCATATCTACAACAGAAAAAAAATGCTGACTATGAGTGAATATGGATCAAAAATCTCATCATCATCAAGTCTGTCACAGATTCTTAGTTTGAAAGTATCTAAATAAGATCCATGTAAGGTTGAGGGGCATTTATATTGGATCTTCAGATCTAAGCATGTAACTCATTACAGTAGCCCTAAGCACAATCATAAACAGGCTGTCTGTCCAGTTTTCTCAACATGAGAGTTATATTTTGCATAATGTAAACAATGAATGGTAGTGTGCTAATTCCTTACTTGTGACATAGTCTAACTAAATCTTCATCAGTAGTATTTGCTTTTAGCCCTCTAATATATAGATTTGTTTTGCTTAGTTTCTCTTCTCCATCAGGTCCTAAACTGTCACCTCTATCGCTTGACCCTCTGCTGCTTAAACCAGGAGAATGAGAGGATGGTACGGAATATACCTGCAGACAGACACAAATACAATTAGTACAAAATAATTGGAAAGTATAAATATACATTGATGTTCAATGAGAGTAGCTAAACACACTCATCATTTCTATTTATGTAAGAGAGAAATGAGTTTATTGGTTAGTTTAGTTGTATTATAGGGAGTATTTACATGATATCAAATGAATCAAGTGGTGTTTTTGTTGTGTTAAGTGATTGGGATGTTTATAGAATTCTTGAGGAGCTTTGCGCCATGGTTTCCTGCACTCATCTCATATTTTCTCAACCTTTCTGCATGTTTAGATCAAACACAGAAATATGTTCTATATTAGTTAAATATGTTATATATACATGGTAATAATTTAGAACTTACATTACTTTGATGATACCCAGGATACATTGGTGCAGGGGCATGGAATTGAGCTGCTCTAATTCCTGGAAAGTGCCAAGTTTGAGGATATGCAGTAACTGGCCAAGAAGACAAGGGGTTTTGTGGATTGGTACGCACTGCTGTGCGACTACTATGCACTGGCGACTTAGTCTGGAAAACAGAGAAAATGAATTACAAGTTATGGTATAATAAGTAAGTAAAAACATCATGAATACATGGAATTTATATAGTACACACGAAATGTTATTTCTATACTATTTCTTTCCAGTTAATTCTAAGATGGTTTGTTGGTACTAGTAATTAGCGTGTGTTAGTATAAACTAGTTCATACATGGCCAAAGCAAGAGTTTGGTACATTGTCTTGTAGTCGTCAATTGATAATGGCTGGTAAATAGTAGGGAAACAGTGTATGGTCTAAAAACAAGCAATAACAGTATATAAACCATCTGAATACTACAGCACTGCACTGCTGTACTATTTGACAAAAGGCGTTAGTCCATGCTTTGCTTTGAATTTGTGAGTATTTCTTATAACGAATTAAGGCTTAGCCTGTGCAAATGCACCTTATGTCTAATAGTACAGCGGTGCTGAATAACATGAAACTGGAGTGTCAGCCTTGACATTGTATGTATGTTAATCAAGGCAAGAATGTCAATAATGAGAAAACAAAATAACCAAAAAGAAATATTTTTTGAATTTCAATTTTTCAAAATTGTTTGAAAAAAATTCAAGTTTGAAGTAGAATATGTTGCTATAACTATCTAACCATTAAACATAGTTTGTTCTGTGTTATTAGAACTTGATTCAATGACTTTTAGTTCATTATCTGTATATTTATTTTTAAACTGATTATTTAATCCACTTTTCTTATTTCAATTTTTACTAATCCCTCTTTTAGTCCAATGAAGGCCGACTAGAACTTAAAATGTTATAATCAAAACTGTAATTTTAACTAGTTTACCATTGACTCTTTTAAAATGTTGTATTTATATTCATCTATAAACATTTTCCCCTTATCAAGCTATAGAATATCATGTTTATTTGTTTTCAAGACTTTTTTTTTCAAAAAAAAAAAGCTTATCTAGGAGTCTTTTGTCTGTCTATCTGTTAAACTTACATAAATGTATTAATTTGTTTAACTAAATTAAAACTATCATATTATTTATAAAACAATCTTGATACTATATAAAACTGCTGCAAGTATCAGCTATTTATAGCTTCCACTCAATGCTTGTAACTCAAATAGATTTGGCTTACGTAAAGGAAGCGATGTAAATAATAAACAAGCCAAGCTTCCTTACTTAACTAACACTTAGTCATTTCAGTGATTTTTGTTTTTTTTATCTCAACTGCAATTTGTAAAACCCTTTTTTATCCATTGGACTTAGGATGATAATCTAGACAAGAAAAAACACTGTTTGATAGTAATATTTACAAAGTGTCTAAAGCCGATGTTTTCAGGTGGATGCGAGTATAACAGGTCAAGACATTACATGGATAACTTTCAACAAATTCCAGTTTAATGTTCCCATCAAAGAATCATATTACAAAACAACCTAGATCACAGACTAAACCCACTGGATACACTCTCATAGCATCTAATTTTAAACACCCCCTGGAATCATTTCTCTTTAAATAGTAGGTCTATTGACAAATGAAGTAATGACTTGAAGTTATTATATTTTATGAAATATAGAAAAATAATGAAAAACTTGGAGATTTGCCCTGTGATGTTTGACATGCCATAGTGGTATCATATAACATAACATGTGCTGCTACGACAAGAAAGTGGGTGTTTTATCCTCAAAACTAAAATAAGTAAAGTCGTTTGGTTTTGTATACCTGTCTAGGTAAACTGCTGGGTATTTTTTTCTTGTTTTGTTGCTGCCTTGCTAGAGCTTGCTGAAAGAAGAAATTACAGTATATATGACCATGTTACAAACCAATCATATGTAGTGAAGTAGGGGAAACAGGAAGAACAACTATTTATGGCAGTGAAGGTCATGACCAAGCATGCTATCATGATATCTTGAACAAACTCAATAAAGAACAACCTTTCATTAAATATAGTGCCAACAACTCTTTCTATAGATAATATACATATATACAAGAAATGGCATTAAATACTTATACTGGCAGAAAAAGAACATAGACAATTAATTTTACAAACACTGCAACATCAATATTATTGTAAAAGTACATGTTTTCCTAGATGTACATATTAATTTAGACAATAATTAAAGTAGTAAATTATAGCAAGTTACAAAGTAATTTTACAAGTCTCTCTACACTTCATGTGTAAAGTAGTGATGTAACCCACTGCACTGTTTGACTAAGAGTGGAACACAGGGCTCCTGGTGGTGGAAAAAGGGCTTACAATTCAAGCATTGCAATCAGCTTTGACAGGGTTTCTGTATTAGGGTTGCTATAGTCATTGAGATGTTAAATACAGCTAGCAATCCAATTGACTTTACTGAATGCTTGGCCTACATAGACGTAGACATAGGCCAAATTGAAACATAGTCCTTGACCGGTTTGCCTCGTGTTCACATTGGAGTACAATAGAGTTTTTACACATATGAGAAGCTAGCCAGTCAAGAACAATAGTTATTCACATTGGTTGCCTTTTTGATTTGGTGTATAAAGCCTAGATAAAAAGGAAAGCTAAGTATTTATGATGAAGAGGTCATGACCTAAATGCCTACCAAAACACCCCAAGGATGATTCACATCAATGTGCCTTAAAATGTACAACTTCCATTCTTGATAACTTAAATGTTCTAAAAAAAATATTATAGAAACTAAAAGATATGTGAGAAAATAACTAGCTATTGAGTTAAGGATATCAGAACTATTTAAAGGAATATTTCATGTGTATTTTAAATAGAGAAAATAGTTATTTTTTTGCACCTTTTTCGATAACGTTATTGCGCTAAAAATAAGTCAAATTATCTACTTAAAAAAGGATTTTGATCAAAATGAACCAAGGTTAATTCTTAAATACGCTAGTGTATGGTTGAAATGTTCAAATTGAACACTAGAAACAGCTCGGATACATTTTTATTTAGCAGTTTTTGAACCAGAAATCGACTTTAACTTTAAATCAACTCGTTATGAAACGTTTAGCACGCATGAAAAAATTGAAAACGATTTGAACAATTCATCCGTTTAACGAAACGTTGACAAGAATATAAGATGATAACGAACTTGAAAATCTGGATTTTCTAAAGCACTTGTTGTCTAAAATGATGAATAGTAGAAACTTACGCCCATGTACCGTTTTAAACAACACGGAATCAACTGGGTTTTTCAAGGTTGGTGGGAGGATGGCATTAATTCAATATTGCTCATGTAAATTTGGTTCTGGCGATCGAGCTTCGCTGAACAGCTAAAATAGTCACGCACTAAGAACAATACAAACCAACCTCACGAACTTATTCAATTTACTTCTAGAATACAAATACTTGTTTAAGAAACACTGCATTATTGTGTGTTATCAAGTATTCGTACTTGATCTGTAGAAGACTTATATATGTGACTATATGAAGAAAGCGCGCGATCATTTGTTCTTTTGAGGCGAGGAAACACTTCACTGGCTTTCTTGTTTACAATCAACCATACAATAGTAAAGGAACAAAAAAGCGAAGATTTACAGTCAAACAAATCCAGTTGTTACAAAGAACTATAATAAGTTAAACGAATCAAACAGCTTGTAACGAAATAATAGAAAAAAATCAATCAAACACCATCCAGAGAGACTCTTGTTGTAATCGAGAATTATGTGCCTCTCCAACGACGTTTTTTGTTCTTTATTGATTAGCTAGCTTGTTCAAGGAATACATGCAAAAACAGCAAATTATACGGTTATCGTTGTATTTGCGAGAATGGTAAGTGGTTGATGCGAAAAGCAACAAGAGAACCGTGAATAAATGCAAAACAAAGATGTGGAAGCTGAACAACAAACGACCAAGCGATCGCGATGGAAATAAGAAATGTTGTTATACCAGTGTGTAATAAAACTGTCGCCAACTTGTCGTTGTTTGATGTTTGCTTCACACAAAGGAGTTTAATAACAATACCCTTATGGAGTATGGTCGTACATCGCTTCCACTACACAACACCAAGATGAACAAGTGCAATAACATACATCGACGTTACTTTGTTTACAGAACGCTAAAAACTCGGGAATGTAAGGAATTTGGATTTCTTTGCGTTGTCTGCACGCGAACCTACTATCGAACTTTTTATCGCAAGATTTCATTATTCATGAGTTAGTGGAGGTACTATTTGTAGGCAAAGATTTGCTAAACACCCTTTAGTGTCCATCTAGCTTGGGCAAACAAGTCAAGATAGTTTATGATCACAGTATTATCTTGTTCCTTCGATGCCATTAGCGACATGATCTCTCCATTTATATGTGATATATTAGCAATCAAATACCTTTTTATCGTTTTCCTTGTCTTGAAGGTTCTTGATTTTATTGTCAGCATCATTAGGATCAGGCTCTGTTATTCTGCTGCCATCATGATCTATAGTACGACCTCCAGCTTCGTCCGATGTACGCTGGGTGTCATTTTCCTTACCGTGGGTTCGCTCTTGGCTCGGTGCAGATACTCGGTCAGTTGTCATTGTTGGCGAACGATTTGAAATTGGGGTTTCGTTCATCATACGCAACCCTGTTCTTTCTAACTGTGACGAGGGAACAAAGCCTTCCTCATGATCTTAGTTCTGCAACAAACACAGTACAACAATGAAGAGTTAGGAAGAAGACCATCAGTTATGGCAGCACAGATTATTAAATCAAAAGCGGCTGAGAATACAGTTTAGGGGAGTGAAGAGGTGGCTACTAGAACAAAGATCGCAAGTCCAAACACGAACCACAGCTTGCAAGACCTTGAAAACATTAAAGAAACAGTTTGCGATGCGAAAAGACAACAGAAACGAACGTAAACAAATCACACGTGGCGATCGATGTACTGCCGTCAACTGATGGATACCTTCCTAGCGAACCACAAATGATTCGAACGTTTGATCACGGCGATCGATCGTTCGATTGAATTACATTAAAAGAATCTTTGCTCCATTTACTTGTATGTTCTTCTGGTTAATGATGTTGTGGCTTGATAGGTAAACAAAGTAACGCCATCAATACTACTAGTTTCCCGCCATTCATGGAAGTGCGCGCTAGTGACTCCTTTCAAAAATCACCTCTCGAACTTTACATCCACTATCACCTCTGCCAACACGCAAACCCTCCGTGAACAACCATTGACAATTGGACGGTAATTATTGTAATTTTTTAACACTACACGACACGTGATGAGATTCTAACCAATCAGAATGCTCGGCGGGAAAGCCACTCTGTTGTTTGTTCAATTATTAATAGCGATCGGAACATCGTTCTATCCAGTGATTCTTTGATTGACTTTCATAGAACATGTACTAGGCCTTACTGAGTAATTGAATAGTGTAGGACACGAAGATAGTCTTGTAAATGTACAGTGGCTTACACGACAAGTACAATTGCAAAAGCGATATCTATTGTTATGAAACTTGTCATTGTCAACTGTTTGACATGGGATTGACCAATCACAGCACACGTTCTTCATGTTTACTTGTTTCGAAGGATTCAAATTACGAGCTGGGCAGCGAACCATGAAAACACAGCGCGATTTTTTTTCTCTTTTCTATTCTTTTAACACTTTAAAAAAACGAAAGTGTACACAATTGAAATAACACTGTTACGAAGATGCAGTTATAAATCAGCTATATAAATACACACGTTAGATTTAACGCAGAAAAACCGCAATAAGTTAATAAGAGCAATATTTTCTAAATCGCTTTTGTCAAATATCATATCATAATAACTAAACGCCATGATAAATGACTGCTCTATAGAATAAATATAAAAAACGACAGCCTCATTACCGAGCAGTGAGGCGTCTTATTCTATTCTCATCGGGGGCCTAAAAATACCCAAATCGTTAACTTGATTTCTAAATTTACATTTGAATGAAAAAGACGGGGTATCTTGCAGATAGCATGAAAAATATAATTGACTCAATGGGTTCTAATTTATACAGGTTGTATAATCAAAGCAAACACGAAAAATAAAACTTTAAAAAAAACTTATATATATTACGATTCAGCAGAAATTCTATTTAGTAATTTGTTAGTATTTGAAGAGCACTTCGTCAAATATTGACGATATTGGCCTCGCTTGACAAAAACATTGTTTTTCATGATCAAAAGGCGACAAAAATCAAATTCAAGTTTGTATGCTGTATTGTGATTAGGATTGTAAATAGTGTTTTGAATATTGTTAGAACGGCTGGTACCAGTCACGCGACTGATAAAAAAATTTGCCCGCAAAATATTTCAATTAATAATAAATTATGTCCATTAAAAACCCCACAAAAAACTACTAACGAATAAAAAAAAAACTATTAAAACCACAATAAACTATTAACGAATAAAACCTCAGTTAAATCAAACATAAATCAATCCAGAAAAGAAGTCCAAACATAGAAAACGCAAAGACTTAAGCATGAAAACGCAATATCTTATTTCTATTTTTTGCTTCTTTTGTTTTACGTTTTTTACGCGGAAAAATTACTTTGGAATACAACAATATGCCTATTACCTTGGGTACCAGAGCTTAATTTCTATCCTCCTTTGGCGTTTCTAAATCTGATGGTTATTTTATTTTTTGCTTTTGTTTTGCGATTTTATGGATTTTTCTTCGCTAACTGACAAAAAAACTTTGAACATACTACAACAATAATCCTCTTACCTTGTGTACCAGAGGTTATTTACTACCTTCCTTTGGCGTTTGTAAATCTGTTTGGAGCTAATAAGAAATTACAGAAATCACTAGCGTCCGATAGAAACGTTATATAGGTTTAAGATTCTTTATTTTGCCGTCACAAAATTGATCTAGTCCAGATATTAACTATTGCGATATGAATAACATTGTATAGTAAATCCATATCCATCTAATACACGAGATCTGCTGAGTAGCGATAGGAAATAAACAAATGGTAATATTTCAAAGTCGTCTACATTTTCCTTGAAAACGATAAATTACGAGAAGAAAGTGGTCTACAATTGTTGAGTATCAAAGAAATAACACTAAGGATAAGGTCAAATCAAGCAAAAGGAATGCGGAAGAGTGTATTAAAAACACGATTTTTCTACAATAAATAACAAAAGAAGAAATACAAATTATGATAATGAGTTATTTTCAAAATTACAATATAAACAGCTACGTTTGCAAAATTACAATATAAACAGCTACGTTTGCAAAATAATAAGTTTAAAACGTACGCCGATTTTTAGTTTGATAGCATTTTTTCCATTAAAAAGTTCCATGTTCAAATTCATCTACTTGTAAACGAAAAAAAAGCGCAGTGCCCCAACGTTATTCAAGTTTCGATGTAAAAAGTGACAGCCTTAAGATCGGCCATTTCCGAAGTTCATTTTTCAGCTATTTTAGTGAGAAACTTTTATAATCTACAAGGATTGTTAAATACAAAACAAACGAGACTGTAGTCTAAAATAAGACCATTAAAAGCCCTCTGTGGTTCATGGCGGTTCCTTTTTGATAGAGAATGGGTCAAGAGACCCGGACCCCACACAGCGATCATATAGAACCTCTTTTGCAGTACTAAATAGAGCTAGAAAGGTCTTTTTCCAGTTGATATTGTTGACTACTTTGTGCCAGAATAAAGGTAAAATTTGTTGTTGTTTTGTAATGGTTCATTTTTCGGTGATTTTATTAGGTGTTATTTGGTTCAATGTACAGGTTATTAGATATTCCGCATTATTCGCTTTGTCTTAGTTTCAAGTTTGTGTCGTACATGTATTTACTATTCATTAATTTATTAATTTTATATACATATTTATATAGAGTTTACTAATTTTCCATTTATTCGTGTATTTATCAATTTCTCGTTTATGTGCATGCCCATCGCATTCATTTAATCACATAATTTTTTGTATTTAGTAAATATTGTAATTATGTATATTTATCTTTTTTATCGTTACGGTACTTGTTTCAATTTAATGGTTTATTTACTTAATGCACTGTTTGTTTGCACTTTTCCTTTGTTTTCTGTTATTTATTTAAATTTATATTTATTTTTTCATTACATTACATCATCAAATAGATGAAGAGTCCGCTCCAAAGATCGCTTCGAAATGGTTGTACACAGGTTTGACGGCAAGTTCGTTTGATTCAGATCATAATATCCCCAGGTGATGCTACTGCGCTGTGCAAAGTTTACGGAAGCTATCGACCGCAGCATAGCAAAGATTAACTGAACGCATACCAAAGCTTGACAATATCTCAACGTGATATTGAAATTACACTATTGACGTGTATTATTAGTATTTCGTTGCTAAAACTATAAGAAAGGTTATTGGAGGAACGTTAGTTTCATGTCGATAATATGTTATTATTTACTGATTAATGTTGATGAACGTTTATTTTTACAGTGTCAATCATTAACGGCATTTAAAACATTTGCTAAGATATTTGAAGTATTAATATCTATCGACGTCAGCTAACATTTTAAGCCGTAACGAAATTTTAAATATATATTAATTTGCAATAATAGTTATAAAGCATCAATATCTATAAATATTCATTAATATTTATTACTTTAATATCTATAATCATTATATCTATCCTTTATATTATTGAATATTTAAAGCTATTAATACCTGCTAATATTGGAAGTATCGATATCTATTAATATGTATCAATTTTTACAGTATCAATATGTATAGACAAAGAGAACCATGTTGTTCTGTGTTGTTTGTGTGGCTAAGTGTTTGTTTGCATTTGGCAGTAACTATTTTTAGGTAACCCGTTTTGAAAAGCTTACGAAAAACATCCAAACTGATTGATCAAAGCCTTCGACGCCGTTCATCAGTATCGAATCGGTATATGATACATATATAAGCAGACTGTAATTGGTATTTTGTTACGCACCTATCAAACGAACGCATACTCCGTTTTTGCAAAAACAAAATGTGTGAACGGACACGTTTTTGTAAATTTAAAAAGTAACGAAAAATGTCCAAAAAAAAATTGACGGACAAAGATATCAATGTTGAATGCAAACTCTTCAGTGTTCAGTTCCAGGCTCTCAGACCAAATCACAAGGAAGTAAATAGTAAAAGGTTTATGTAAGGACTGAACTGTAGTTCGTTGGTAAGAAAATTCAACAATAACGCAGCCTTTAATACAATAACCACATACGTAGTAGCTATAATAATCGACAATATGTTAATTAGTTTGCCTATGTACATCTCTCGTGGGGCATTTCTACTTCATAACCGATACGAGGCTTTTGTAATCAACCAAACGTTGCGGTAAATACTTGTGTTCGATTTATTGGTATTTACCATCACGGCCCAAGCTGTTTATAATTCAATTATTCTAGCAAACAAATACAAAAAACTTTTCTTATTTCCTTCTGATGTTTTTACCAATTGACTAACAAGTGCGCGCGTCCGCACTGCAAGATCGATGCAGGAAGTTGTTGAAACAAATGACATATTTCATCATTGAAAACGCTTCTAACAAAGTTTTCTGGGGAGTGTAGAAAAGAATATAAAGCCCTTTTATAATAGAACAGGTAGCGTCGTAAGTCTGCTGGTATGCCAATTAACTAATTGAATAACCCGGCCAGTTAACGTTGGATTTATTAGCTATGGTTGGATATAGAAAGATAATAATCATGGCGAGTAAGAAATTGTAGAAAAGACATGCTATTGTTACTCTGATATAGATGAGTACGGCCATGGACATGGAAAGGTAATTATGGCTGAAAACTGACCAACAATCACAGATCGCGCGGGAGCAAGTGAATTACCAAAAACTACTAGTAGGAGAACATCGTATACTTAGAGGATAGAACTATATGATTAAAGTGGCTTTAGTCGTTATTTGTAGAACAAAAACTAACGCAAGTAGGTTTGTGATCATTTTATTCTCGACGTTTCGACGCTATCTAGCGTCATTTTCGAAACGTCGAGAATAAAATGATCACAAACCTACTTGCGTTAGTTTTTGTTCTACAAAGAACTATATGAACCAAAGATAATGCACCAGAACATGGAAAAGCAAGGATCAGCGTTAATCATAGCGGGGGATATTAATAGGATCAATACGAGATTAGTACAATCATACACTACTCCCCTGGGTTTGCAAGGATGAAAAGAAGCATCGAGATGATGGTGGGAACCAAGATTACAACTTGATGGGGTCATTTATTTCATTGTATCTCCATCTAACGTTCGAGCAGGAAACGTAGGATCAATAGCTGGAATGGTTGTACGATTGTAAGCCGAAGAGAGGTGATGTTCAAAATGCTGTTAGTTGATGTAGAGGTACTACCTGTAGATGTTCCTATTTGGACAACAACCAACACCCGGTCAAAGAGACCCGTGCGCTTTCAGACTATCAGTATCGTCGTTTTTGTGTAGTGATATGCAAGTTTTTTATAACTTTGATAAAATGGGTAGTATTTTACCGGTGGTTATAATGTTGATGATCACTCCAAATATTCATTATAACACACGTGTCCTTAATAAAAGCCAATTGGTTTAGGCACTTTTAATGAACTTCCACGAACAATGAACAAAGCCTTGTGGTTAAAAACATCGGAATACACATCTACATTTAAGAACTACGCAACTCCAACAAACTTCAACTAAAACTCTACGACACGTTCATGTTTGTTAGCATGTTCTTCCGTCTTACTCGATGTCGTACACGCTATTTATTCTCCTATTAGATCTACATTACGAACACTAATGCGTTGTACGTACTGCTTACAACACAATCAACGCTTTTCTCTTTGATAGTAGAAACATAATCAAATATTCTAGAGCTGGTTGGGTAGAGAACCAACCTTATGATAGTAATAGGTATTAAAACCCGTAGTAAATAGATGTCTTGGTAGAGAAAAAGAACTAATAAAATGTCTAAACTGAACTTTAGTCGCGATTCTTGTAAAAACCGCTGATAGGAGAATAACCAAGTCGATAGCACTAGCACTGACCAGGTTGTAGGTCGGTTATCCAATTGAATTGTAACTATTCAAGCTTGATTTCTATATCAGTAATCGTTGTGAGTAAAAGCAACATACTATATCCGATATGCCTTGAATGGCGTAACAAGTCAAACAACTATGCACTTGATTCACGAGAACCCTAAGTATTTATATGGCTGTCCATAGTACAATGTCCACAGCGACCACTTTTAGTTTATAGTTTAATCGGCAACAGTAGCTAATGTTTGACGAAAGCATTTTGAACAATTTGCTCTAATTGTGGCATCATTGATCGATTCCGTGAGATGTCACAAGGATTTCTTGAATACCCATAGGCTTTGAATGATGTACCTTGTCAAAACTGTCTTGGTGATTACGAAACATGATCGTAAACCATACGTTCTTTTTTATAATTACACGTGATGTTAAAAGCGAATGCAAGAATATCGTGAATGTACCTAGGTACAATACTTGATTTATCAAGACAAAATCAGTGAAGTACGCAATGATCCAAGGTTTGCAACCTTGTAACATTCTGGCCATTTTGATGTCATCACTAGTATTGATCTTTCAAGTCGCGATTTCTTAATTTTTCAGCATAGAACGCCATACAAAAGCGTTGATTGGGAACAAGAAACTTAAGGCCCAAAACATCAACAAACCGCCACTGATCAACAACACTGCACAAAGGATAGAACAGCAAGCTCTTGTCACGCTATGACTAGAACAGAATTGGTAAGGAAAGACACACACTAATCCTATTATATGACGGTCCATGCTGGTTAGGTTCACTATTCAAAATAACTGTACTGTTTAGAAGACTTTATGTAGGTAGTAAACAAAACGGCGATCAATTGCTAGCACTACGGATTACGGTTTAGCGTCATATGCAAATCACTTCAGCGGTTACTAAAATGTGAGCTTAAAAAGGCGCTAAACTACAATCACGGAATACTAACTACCATCAAACAACTATTTGAATAAAAAGAGTAACTTTTAGCTAAGTCCAACATTGTAGAATAGAAGATGGCTTCGATTCCAACCCTTAGGGACTATCACGAAGATTCCTTATAACCACTCACGCAAGCGTAAGCGCACGATTTGTGTTTACGTACAACTATACGCTAACAACATGTTTCTTAACCAGAATACTACTATTAATATTAATATGAAATCTAGTTTACCTTTTTGCCCGTGAGAGATTCTGAGTGCAGCCCGTAAGCTAAAGTACTCAAGTGATCTACCAATGTTGACAAAATCGCTTCCTCCGATCGATGCTCTATGACTAGCAATGAATGGACAAGATATAGCGTCTTTGGGCATGCGCATCACTAGGCACGTGTTTCGGAGAAAATGAGTAAAAATCGCTGAAAAATGAGTCCTTTGCAATACCAAGGAACAATATGAAGGGATATGTTGTAGTGGAAATACTTGTAGTTTCTAGTGGGTACTGTGTTAATGCTTGTACTACATTGTGCATATGCAAGTAGTAAATAACTTAACTAACAATAAGAATTTACATATGGCTGTCAGTAAGCCATTACGATCATCGCAACAATACGGACAAGAAAAGCACCTTATCGCATCTCAAACACAGGAAGAAATATCAAATAATATCAGTAAGTCTTGACCGTTCGGTTGCTAAACTGCATAAGAATTTGTAGTTTTGATCAATTTCATTTTGTTACAGTTACTTTTCAAGGGTTTATATTGGCGACAAATCAGCAGTGCTCTTGATGTGATGTTATTTCAAACATGACATGCTTCCGACTATAAAGCTGCTCGTTTACCGCCTCTATTTACAGTATGATTGGCATGTATGGCATCTTATTGTTATGTACGCCTTTTCATATTACTGCTGGTCAATAAATACTCGGCGCAAGTCATCTGTGACCATGCCTCCCCGCCAAGGCCAAGGACATCCACTGGATGTTGTTTCTTTAGAGCTTCTGTTGGACGCATTGATTGCAAATTGCAAATAAGTTTTTTATATTAAAATTTTTATATCGTGTTATATTTGTGCATGACTCCACACCGTAAAAGGATAAAGCTATATGTGGCAAAAGTTGGTCACTTTGTCAAAACCAATATTTTTGGCCATATATATTTATTTATGATTTTTTCATATATCTATTTTTGATCATTTAAATGGAAACAAGCGTTTAAACTAGTAAAGGCTGCGTCGGTGTTTGATATAAACGATAGATATCTGTATAATGAAATTTGTAACACCGTAAAAAAATTTGACTTAACTTTACTGACGTTTCGAGCTTTAGCCCTTCGTCGGAGTAAAAGGGCTAAAACTTGAAACGTCAGTAAAGTTAAGTCAATATTTTTTACGGTGTTACAAATTTCATAATATTACCTATTGTTTATCATTTAATTAATCATTTATACATCCTTTAATTGATTGATTGATTCAGTGCTTGATTGGTTGATTCAGTGATTGATTGATTGATTGATTTACTTTTGTTCCTATTCCTTCCGGTCCTTTTTTCCTTCCTTCTTTTTTTCTCATGAACCAAACATTGGAGTGATGACTAGTCCCGTGTTCGCATGTATGACAGGTAATATATAGAAGTTAAATAACATAGCATATTAATTAATTTATCGATATAGTTCAACATGTCATAGGTCAGCACGTGACTATGTTTTGCGTCCTTCGCAAAGAAATTCGTGAGGCATTCTGGGTAATGGTAGTAAAATTACGTCATCGTACAAATGGCCTATTGAATAACATTTACAATAATTTGTAGATTCGTGATCATTTAGGGACGGACTATTAGATATTTGAGAAGGAGAGAAAGGCAGATTTTTTGTACACCATACTTTTTGTCCCCTCTAGGCTGTGCAGGATTTCTTTTCGCTTTTCACTTCATTCGGAAGTTCGTATCGCATCCATTCCATATTTCATTTTGAAATGTTGATAGCCATCCTTTAGTGCTCCTCGGCAGAATTTTCTGGCCGGATACTCTAGTTTCATGTTATCTAACACCGCTGTACTATTTGACAAAAGGCGTATTTGCACAGGGATAATCCTCGATTTATTGTCAAAAATATTCACAAATTCCTAGCAAAGCACGAAAAAATGTTACGCTTACAGTAGAAAACACTTTTGAATTTACTCGTAATTGAGGCTATCCCTGTGCAAATACGCCTTTGTCAAATAGTACAGCAATGCTAGATAACACGAACTGGTCTATTATTTACGCGAGGCAAGTTCGAAGTTCACCAACGAAGTCTGTTGTTCCAAAGTACGATACGATCTAGGGAAATTCCGAACGATCTTTGGAATCAACCGTCAAAAAAGTATGTGAACTAGGCGCACTGTAATTAATTCAACTTTCCTTGACTTTCCTTCACAAACAAATAGAGTACTAAAGTGTCCTGAAAAAACACTTTTTGGTTGCCATTTTCGATGTACAATCAAAAAAAGACGTTCACACTCCAAATATAAATATTCACTGTGTTTTCCTTCACGGTTTTGGCGCGAGGACTGTGCGGCGGACCCGACAACGTTTTTTGGATTAGGTGTATTGAAGTGGCCACACCTCAGCTTCTATTGGACGAATTTTGGTCAAATTTGCTACGTGAACATCTTTTGTGATTGCCCATCAAAATTGAGAACCAAAAAGATGATATAGTAAAAATATTTTTATGATGTCATCACTTTCGTACTCTATTGCGCAGACATATGAAAGTACTTTTGTTGTGGTTAATACCATCTAAGACAATGCCTCAAAATAAAACATCTTCAATTATCAATTATATTCTTTTTTGTATTCTGTGCCGTAACACAACAGAAAAAAGATCTGATTGTGATCGAAATCTGTTTGTTTATTTTTGTTTGTTTTGTATGTTTGTTTTGTATGTTTTTGTTTTGTATGTTTGTTTGTTTTGCTTGTATGTTTGTTTTGTCTGTTTGTTTATTTGTTTCCCTCTGTGTTTGTTTGTTTGGTTTTAATTTGTGTTTGTTTTGTTTGTTTGTTTGTTTGTTTTGTATGTTTGTTTGTTTGTTTTTTATGTTTGTTTGTTTTGTCTGTTTGTTTGTTTTGTATGTTTGTTTTGTCTGTTTGTTGGTTTTGTCTGTTTGTTTGTTTTTTCTGTATGTTTGTTTTGTCTGTTTGTTTGTTTGGGTGTTTGTTTGTTTGTTTTATGCGTTTGTTTGTTTTGTCTGTATGGTTTGTTTGTCTGTTTGTTTGTTTGTCTGTTTGTTTGTTTGTCTGTTTGTTTGTTTGTTTGTCTGTTTTCCTCTGTGTTTGTTTGGTTTTAATTTGTTTTATTGTTATTGTTTTGTTTTTGCCAGAATGATGTGTTCAACTTCTGTACAGCTGACAGGTTGGAAGCTGAATAGGTTGGTAAGGTCGACTGCCGTTGGTGGACGTGGGGATCTTGATTCCGTTGACAATGTGATGTCAATTGTTGCGGCGGATTCGGCAGTATTTTTGCCTACAGTAGTAAAGAACTGGTTAAAATCTTCAGCTAATATTTTGGGATCCTTGCTGTAAACTTGAGGTTCTTGATCTTTTGAAGGGACACAGGATTTAAATAACTTTCCAAAGAGAGCCAGCATTGTTTTTGTTAGCTTGGACTTCGTTGCGGATGTAGTTGCGTTCAGCTTTTGACAAGGCCACTCATCTCCTTGAATTTATTCCAGTCATCAATGCGATGGGTGTCACGATATATGCGGTGTAATGAGTCTCTAAAATTCATAAGTTCTTTAATCTCACAAGTAACATAAGGGCATGGACGGCTGCGTACCTTCAGGGTCTTGATAGGGGCGTGATCTTGAAGTGTAGATTGAAGAACTTCATTGAAGATAGTTAACTTTGTATTCACATCGAACTCATTGAAGATAGAAAGGAGATCCGTTGACTTGTTTATTTGTTTGTTGTCTGTCTGTCTCTTTGTTTATTTGTTGTTGTTTATTTGTTGTTTGTTTGTTAGCATATTTGCTTGTTTGGTATTTCTTTTAAAATATTGTATACTTTTCTGTCATCTGCTAGTTTGTCTATTATTATCGGTAACAGTTCCACGGAAATAGAATGATAATGATTTTACTCACCGGAGACCATTGTCTATGATCTTTGGGATCTTGACATATGACACACCTTGACATAAATACCAAGTAAACCATCAACGCTAGATAATTCCTGCAGAAACAAATTAACCCTCAGCGGTGTTACATAGATAGGAAACAGAGGACTCGAGATGGCAGTTATCTCTATGATTGAAGTACGTAAGCGCTGGTGTTCCGCAAGGAACGACACTTGGCCCTCCTTGCTATTGATAATGGTGAATGATGTGAGGAATTCCTGTAAATATTTGGTACTTTGACGATAAGAAAGTATGGAAGTGCTTTCTACTTGGCTCTCATTCTACTGTTGACGAGTTTGCTTGATGAGCACCTGACCACTGAACAACATCAACGCTGGCTCAAAGACTATTAACGAATTGCGTGTTGTATCGTGAAGCACGCTATGCTTTTGGGAGTTATCATATACGGTCTGAAGTGTAACATGCATGTTGACAATATCTGTAAAATAGATAGTAGTGCTCTTTCCATTCCCACCCTGATGTATGGTTATCGCTTGTATCAGACTCGTACTCGAATCTGTATGTCAGTGAATTGTGCTGCATCAGACGGCAAATGTATCTATGTAAGCTGAATTGAAAGCTGTCATGTTTACATAACAACATGATTTATTTAGTACTAAAAACTGGCATTAAGGATACACGGGATACTATTTTCTCGGCAGTAACTTTTGATGAAAACACAAATTTCAAAAAATGAAGCTACAAACTATTGCATGTAGACTCCAACAATGCTCAAGTGTGCCTGTGTTTCTTTGTTTTTTACATTTACTAAAAATGCTCTTAAAAACATGTATGTCTAAAGTTAAACGGACATAAAAAAATAACGAAGCATTAAAAAAGAAAATGCAAACACACTTGACAAGTTCAAAATACGTATAATAGGATGCAAAAAAAATTTGATCGGTCTACCGTAAACCATGTGAATGTTAACTTTTCAAATCGAGCCAGGGTGCTTTTAATGAATCCTCGATATTTAAAAAACAAATGATTTTTATCCAAAACGTTTATTAACTATGTAAACTTTGGCTATTTAGCTTTCAAAAAATGTATACTTTATGGGGAATTTAATGCGAATTGAACGCTCTATAATATTTTCAAAAACATGTCCCTTAAGTGTCCCGTGTATCCTTAACACGACGTCCATCCGAATATTGAATACTGTAATGTCAGGCTTAACACGATGTCCATTCGAATATTGAATACTGTAATGTCAGGCTCGAAACATGGTATATGGGATCAGCGATCATTCCCAAAAATAGCCAATCACGGCCATGGTTTGTTAATACCTCCTTAGCGTCTCCCCCTCACACGACGCACTTGGTTGTGAGTGATAAGTGTCTTGCGCAGAAACTTCATATTCACATAGACACGTCCACTGTTCGAAATGTGGTTAAATTCAGGCGCAATAAAAGTAAAATGAAACAAAAAAGAAAAAACACGCGCGATCTTTAAAAATATGGACTCTTCATCGAATCAGAGATAGCTTTGGTTCCTAGTCCAGTAACCTTTGTAATAAATGAGTTGAAATGCGTTCGGTATATAAGTGAAATACAGATACATGATAAAAATATCATATGCCCTTGCTGGGAAT
This sequence comes from Metridium senile, assembly GCA_949775045.1. Taxonomy (NCBI): domain Eukaryota; kingdom Metazoa; phylum Cnidaria; class Anthozoa; order Actiniaria; family Metridiidae; genus Metridium; species Metridium senile. The sequence continues at coordinate 48,536,290 of OX459096.1, read as the reverse complement.
TGAATTGTGATAAAGTTGATCAGACCAAAATTACTGCCGTGGAAATGTTATAAAACATAGCTGATACTCGAGTGATGAGAGTATACAGCTGAACCTCTTCAGACTAGAACGTCACATGACCGCACATTATTACACGCGGAAGACAAACATACGTGCTTTATAGCAGGTGAAATACAGATAACAAATCGTCCTTCAAAAAATCTTAAATATGTTGATCAGAACTTTGAAAACTGTCATTTGATAGATTCATGATAATATACTTTTTGTTATTTACTGTTTATATTACATGCTGTTATAAAGAAAGCGGATATCATTCAGTTTAGATATATTTAACTTCACCTACGAGCGCAGCATTATCGCCGTCTTATGATACATTGACGGCTTTTAAAATTGGATGTAGTGATCACTCCACTGATTGTAAAACACCCTCTTTCAACATATTAGTTTATAGTAATAGTAGTTAGTATGTTATAGAACAATAATATATGCCACAAAACAATACAGTACACTATACATCACTAGTTTTCCGCTTTGCCGGCCATATTCAAGATGTAATAAATAGCATCTACGATGTAGAAAGTCAATTCACACTGCCTAAAGTATATAATACAGCATGTAATATAAGAAATGTGTACTGGTTACAGATAATAATATGCTATGATGGCAAGTTCTTACCGTCTGGTTCAAGCGACGTGATGTATATGTCGTTAATCAAGCAGTACACTGCCTGACACGGAAAGTACTGTTCATCTAGAATACAGAAAGAAAATCCAGTTCCTTGAGAGCCTTTCTTATTTTTCTCCTTTTCATCCATTGTATTATAAGGGAACATTATTATATTCGAACAACGATTATGCCGGTTGAATTTGTAGTCGTTCAAAATGTAAATCAGGCAGTGGTGTTAAAACGTGGGCTGTACGTCTGGTTTCGCACAATAAACGAGACAAAAACTGTCGCTTCTAAAGCACTCGTCATGACAAAGCATGGGGCATTACGCAATCGTTTAATTTAATAGCTATTATTCTAGGAACGAAAACAACTCACAACTCTAGATGTCGTATGTTTGTAGTAATAGTAAGTATATGTACTGTCGTTTTTAAGTGACATTTCAAAATGAAATGAAAGTGTCCAAATATTTGCGCTGAAATCAAACTGTGGAGTTCGAAAAGTGATCTATTTATTCTTAGTTAATTTCAGAGAAGAATTAAAAATTATTTTTCATGTCATTAAGAATTTTATTTATCAATTATAATGTATTACTCTTTATCATGTCAATTATTTCGTTCTTAACCTATAATAGTGCGGTCGTACGTTCAGTAACGGGACGAGTTTTTCCACTTTGTTGGAGCCATAAACGGGTGGAAGAAAAGAGGTTGCGTATTAAACTTACGTCCAAAGCAAGCGAGGTTAATTAGATGTATTATATAATATTTTATATCTCACGTGAAGTGACGTAATAAATATATAGCCAATCTCAAGAAGTATATCTGTCACGTGACCAAGTATTGACCAGGGGCCGGTTGTACGAAGCTTGAGCCCCTCCCAGGAGTTTTTGGGATCAAGGGAGCACGGGCATTTATTTTTAGGGAACGACGGATACTGCCAAATTATTGGAAGTTGGGGGAGGGGGGGGGGGGGGGGGGGCAATAATTTTGTGCAGTTTTTTTTTTCACGGTCTGGGTTGTGCAAGATTTTGTTTTTTCGACCAGAGAGGTCTTGCACGTTGTGAAAACAACTGTTTGTGATTTGGTTAAACTTCCAAAAGTCCGTTTTTCCATTTTATTTATTAGTCTGGTACAACGCGCAGTTTCTTCGTGACTTTGTTCAGCTAACTTACGGGCGATTTGTTCACTTTTTGTCGGGAAAACACACCGAGGTATTATTATTATATTGTATACATACCGGCACTCAAGTGCGTAAGTAAAAAAATTTCGTGTTTTTGATGTCTCAAAGTCTCGCATTTTCGTTTTGATGTCTCAAAGTCTCGCATTTTCGTGGTTTTGATGTCCCAAAGTCTCGGATTTTCGTGTTTTTGATGTCCCAAAGTCTCGAATTTTAATGTTTTTGATGCATGTCTCAAATCTCGGATTTTCGTGTTTTTGTTGTCTCAAAGTCTCGGATTTTCGTGTTTTTGATGCTTCAAAGTCTTGGATTTTAGTGTTTTTGATGTCTCGGAGTCTCGAATTTTTAAACACAGAAAATATATGAGCTGATATATTTCTAGAATCTCAGGCTCGGATTCTAAAATCTTACCATTCGCTACCCCTCAAGGTTCTGAGCAGGATTTTTTTTTTGCGCTTTGGCCGTGCACGTTTTGTATTTTGGGAATTGCCACCCCCGTCCCCAACTTCTAATGGTCCACCCTTAAACATTTTAGGGAGACAGTTATTTTACTTACGGGGAACAAGGGAGAAAATGCAAAAAGATCAAAGGATCATGGGAGCATGCACACACACACACGCCCCTCCCCCCCTGTGAGGGGCTCGAGCTCGAATAGCGCTATCCACCGGATAATTCCCTATCCGCCGTACGACTGGCCCCAGTTCTCTTGACTTTTGAGAATATTCTGGGAATACTTTGTTTCTCGTTTTATGTTGGAGTCGCTCGACTCGACTTAAAAGCGTAAAAGCAAAATAACAATGTCAAGTAAAGGCCCGGGCAAACGGTTTCAACATTTGCTTCAACATCCGTTCGATTTTGTTGAATGGCAATATTTAAACGCTTTTAAACTCATTCAACATTGTTTGAAACGTGTTGAACCGATGTTGAATTGATGTTGAAAGAGTTTAAACATGACCATTCAGCAAAATCGGAAGTTGAAGCAAACATGTTGAAACCGTTTGCCCGGGCCTTACTATAACTGTAAAGCGCCAACCTTTTTGAGATGGCTATATAAAACAACTCCAACACTGAAACAATCAGGCAGTTGTTTTATAATTCAACTACTACATCAGTTTGCTGTTTTTTGCTCTTTCCATGTATAAGAAGATGGAGGAGGGAGATGTGATCAGCTGTTCAAATAAGTGTTCATGGATTTAATTATCAGTATGTTTGTACACCATTGCCTGATCTTGGTCTTGGAACAGGAGATGTCATATAAAAATTAGACAAGGAAAAGGGAGAGCTGGAAATAAAAACAAAACGAAGAAACGGCTGGAAAGCGTAGCTATAGAGGCAGACAATATGTCCAGGAACTATATTCAGTGGTACATATTTTATATAGGTATAGGAGATCGTTGATGTCATCAATGCAGATGCATACGTCACTGATGCAAAGTCGCGTAGATGGATTACGAGATTTAGATTTAAATACAAGTGCTCTACTAGGCTCTACTACCTATTTGGAGGATATCCCATGATCCCTTTCGGTTTAAAGTTAGACTTTGTACTTTTTCAGCGACAACGGCCGGTTCATGGAGGGTCCTGAAGGGGTAAAATGGGAGTTGGGATTGGCCTTATTTTTGACTGGGCAAATGGGATTGGATGCACTGGGACTGTGATTTACAAATAAAAGAACAGTAGAAAATGGGAATGGGATTGAAAACTTGAGCAAAACTGATGGGATTATGTGATTTTTGACTGGGATTTGGTCTAAATATAAACTGGGAAATAAGATTCGCCCGGATCAGAATTTCCAGATTTTTGAGCTCAGGATCAGAATTTCCAGATCAGTTTTGAGCTCAGGGACCAGAATTTCTAGATGCTTTTGAGCTTAGGAATCAGAATTTCCAGAGTTTTGAGCTCAGGAATCAGAATTTCCATATACCTTGTTACTACCCTGCGATAATGAAGGTCCTGTGAACAGCCGCAGTTTTCCATGCTGGTATGTAGATGTTGTCTTTGCCTTGAGTCGCTCTGTGATGGATTTCGAACATCTTGTATTTATTGGCTAGATATTTGGGAGCTAATCCCTTTAGGCATTTGCAAGCCATCTTTCTTATGCATTTTCTCCCATCGACTACGCTAACCAACAACCCTGTGGCGTCAAGACTGCTCTACTAAGCACACAGTGAAGTGGCAGCTACATCATTAAGGGCAATCCACAGACTTCAGTTTTGGTTTGGTTTTGACAAGATTGCAGACTACAAAGGCATGATCAGATATGAAGCGACCAATACCGGCTGGCTGTAATCAGAGAAACGTGTTATTATAAGATCGAGGTTGTGTCCATCAACATGTCGCTTGGGTGACATGCTGCTGAAGACCAACTGACTCAAGCAAATCAAGCTAAATCACGAAACCCTACTGAGTCAGTATCGTCAATACAATCCACATGCATGTTAAAGTCGCCACAGATCACTAGAGGTTCTTTGCATAACAGCAGGGATTCCACTGTAGCTGAAGAATTCTGTAAAAAATACACCTGTGGTAGCCCTGTGTTCGGTTGAATAAGGAGGGAGATAAATAATCACAATTCTGAGTTTATTTGCTGATGAAGAATTGATAAGCCACTAAGAAAATTCATACAAAGTTTTGATCCCAGCATCAACTTTATTTACTCAGCTGTATATTTGCATTGTTATTTTATTATTATTTAATTATTATTTTTAAAACACCCACTATACATAAAATTTACCATTTTGAACTTGATCCATTGTTTTCTTTCATACTACATATGAGATTTTCTTTAACCCGCAAACCACTCTATGTATTAAAGAGCAAAAGTTAACCATGCTTCATGGTATTATAGAGTACAAAGATTAAAAGTGTGCAACATAATTAGTACTAAATAGTGATATTTTATGCTAATTCTATTGTTTTCAATTGTTTAATTAGCACTATTTAGTACTAATTAGTACTACTTGTTTCACGGTTATATTGTTTGCAATCTATATTAGTTATAACAGTTATTAAAATTGGACATCATAATTCGATTCGGTCTATGAAATGAATCTATTATCAAAAGGCATAGTTTGGTTATCAACTTTGATAAAGTTATTGATCAGCTGCGACAGCCTCTAGGTTCTCTTTAATCAACCTCTTGAAATGCTCCAACAATTTCTGTGGATCTTGGAGTGTTCCTGTAACAGCTGGATGGTTTTTGACAGCCTCCCACCATGTTTTGAATCGCTTTGTATCAGGTAGGTCGGGTAAGTGAAGCTCTGAGATATCTTTGAATATCTCCCAACGGATACCAATTGGAGCGAACATTATATCAACATAGCCAATATCATCTCCTTGAAAGAAGACATGATCTGGTGACATTGCATCAGTAATCTTGTGAAGTGCTTCCAGCATTTTGTCTCTTGCTTCTTGTCGTTCCTTCTCAGAAGGTTTGGTCAACATTTGATGAAAATTGGAGGCAACTTTTTTTGACAGAAAATCCCCCCAAATGCGAGCATAAGCCCTTTGATAAGGATCTTTTGGCAAGAGTGAGACATCAGTATTGAAAGCCTCGTCAACATATTCAATACAAACAGCACTTTCATAGATTGTTTTTCCTTTGTGAATTATTACAGGTACGAGACCAGTAGGGCTAATTGACTTCCATTCTGGTATCTTGTTGTAAGAGTTGTGCTCAATGTAATCAAATTCAACTTTCTTTGCAAGGAGCGCTATCCAAGCACGCTGTGCATATGGGCAGTACCACGCACAGTAGAACTTTGGGAGATCTGCATTTTCCATGGTACTTTAGGGTGCTCTAAAATAATCAATAAGATTAATCCTTTTATTAGTAAACAAATCAGTCAGTTAGCCAGTCAATCAGGAGGTCAATCAATCAGCCCTCCAAATTATAAACCAATCGGCTATTTAATAAACCAATCAGTCATTTAATCAACCAATCAGTCGATCAGCCAATGATGCATGCAATCAATCATTTCAATCATAAAAATAAATCAATTAAACAATCATTCAGTCAATCAGGAGCCCATTTCAATTAATTTTGGGATTTGTTGGTAATATATCTACTTTAAGGTAGTTCGGGACCCAGCCGTTGTACGTAAAATTCACATAATCTCGTTTTTTAGCTTTTAAAATTTTCCGATTTGAAAATATAAATCATGGGAACGTTATGCATTCACAAGACAAACCGGCATCAACTCTGCAAAAAAATCTCCTGAATTTAGACCACAGGCAGCCCAACTATCCAATCGGAGGACTTTTTTAAAGCGAATAAAACAATATTTCTCACGAAAAAAAGCGTTTTTTCCCCCCCCGGGGTTTTTTTGTTTTGGTTTGAATTGGTGCTTAATTAATTTGCATATGACTCAGCATCTCATCGAAAATGAGTGCAAAAGAAGGCATTTGTTAACTACCAAAACAGTTAAAACCACAAGGATTTTTCTACAATATTCTTGTGTTTTTTGGCTCTTTCTTATTACTTTTAAGTCCAAATCGCAGTTAGTTGATGTGTGACTTGCGAGAAATAGAGTACTTTAGCAATACTCGAAAAATAGACCTAACTAAAGTGCAGTTTGAAGTTTTTTTATTTTTATTAATAATCAATTTTAAAGTGAATACCATCATAGTAATCCTGAGAAGTTACTTAATGCTGGGAATCAAATGATTTTTGAAAAACTATTTTGTTTTGACAGCTAAGCTCTCCTCATATATACTAATTTTCGTTATGTCGAAGAGACAAAATATGACCTTTTTTAGCTAGTATTCCTCGTTTTTCTCGTAAAAAAATAAAATTAAGTTGTTAGATCACAAAAGAAACTTTTAAGAGAAAGGATGAGATGCAACAGTGGATTAAAATACAAAACTTACCAGTTATTTCTTCAAACAAACTCCACTGTCAGTAGCTCCTATGCAGCCGTTCCTAATTGTGTCGTCACGCAATACACGTCAGCGGTAGTACAATGTAGTGTCTCGTGACATCCACCTTTGTATAGATGTTCAAAATTGAGTTTTAAGGTGTTTCCCGGTAGTTTTTTTATTGTATCAAAACTTCAATCTATGCTTTGCCGATCTGGTGCAAAATACATCTTGATCAGATCAGGAAAATTCTCTAAATGAAAATTGGGATTGTGGTCATTAAAAAAAATACTTTGAAACACCTTAATGAGTGAAATAAATGACACAAATTTAGTTCGCAAAAAAACTCAAAACAGTTCGAGTAAATCGAGCTTTCTTATTGGTGGTCACCACGCGGCCGACAGTGTCCGACACCGCTTATTCGAGGGCGGCGCTTATTTATTCTTATTGCATATTTTCTTTCCGCAGTGCGAACATTTTATACAGAAACTAACATAAGAGGGTCCTGAAGGGGTGAAATGGGAGCTGGGATTGGCCTTATTTTTGACTGGGAAAATGGGATTGGATGCACTGGGACTGGGATTTACAAATAAAAGAACAATAGAAAATTTGTCCCCTTCAGGACCCTCACATAACCATAACTTTCTATTGTCACCATTTGTCTCTTCACTCAACTTCGATCTCACTGTCCCCTTCTTGATCAGAACTACGAATATTGGGGAGGGAACTTATTTATATACTTTATTATAACTTAAAAGACACTAGCTTCATGAATAATCTTCTACCAAAAGCTACTACTGTCGACCACGGATACTCCTTAAGATCTGGAGTTACCAGACAGGACAAATGTTTAGGAAAAACTGGACGATTGAATAAATGTGTAACCTACAGATATCAGTAACTTGCCCATACAATGCTATTAGTGTAAATTCTATTATCAATCCAATTTATATGTGTTGTATGCTGACTAATCATGTAATTTAGCATTTAAGCTACAATATGATGAAATAAACAGATTATTATTATTATTATTATCATCATCATCATCATCATCATCATTATTATTATTATTATTATTATTATTATCATCATCATCATCATCATCATCATCATCATCATCATCATCATTATTATTATTATTATTATTATTATTATTATTATTATTATTATTATTATTATTATTATTATTATTATAATATACACTAGAGAACAAACACATCCAATTCTGGTTTGACAGTTGTTAGAAGTAATAGACTTGACTAGTACCCTGGTCGGAAACTGATGAGCAATGTCAGTTGCTTGCTGCGTTTTCATAGACTTTTATACTACATATACCTATTCATTGTACTTGTTTATATTATATATATATTTTTTAGACTATATATGTTATAATAAAATTTGAATAATAAATAATAATAGTAAATGGAAAAAATATTGTATCAAAATTGATTATATCCGGCCCTGCATGAGATTTCAAATTTTGCCGTTTCTTTTCTTCAACTCAGTACGGCTCTTAGGTAGAGTCAGGGATCAGCGTCTTTTGGGCTCAGGGATCAGAATTTCCAGATTTTTGAGCTCAGGAATTACCAGCTTTTTGGGAGATCAAGGATCAGATTTCCATATACCTCGTTCCTACCCTGCGATAATGAAGGTCCTGTGAACAGCCGCAGTTTTCAAAGCTGGTATGCCGGTAGATGTTTTCTTTGCCTCGAGTCGCTTTGTGATGGATTTCGGACATCTTCTTGTATTTATTGATTATTATTTTATTTTATCTTCTTGTATTTATTTGGGAGCTAATCCCTTTAGGCATTTGCAAGCCAGTATGCCATGTACTTCCTTATGCATTTTCTTTCATCGACTACGTTGACCAACAAGTCCAACAATCCTGTGGCGTCATGGCTGCTCTAAAGATGCGCTGTTGCAAGTCTTGGAGTTGTTTTATTTTCTCGTTCTTTAGAAATGTTCAGAGCATTATCCTGCTATTTTAAGACCGTCCAGTTAATTTAGTTTGTATTAAACGTCTTATAGGTATTAAAACCTGCTTCCGTTCTGGTGTCAAAAGTGACACGTTTAGAAAGTAAACATGTCGTCAAATAAGCTTGTGATTATGTACTTAAGCTTTAAAGTTCTTGGAGGGGTTTACGCGATATTACAACAGACTTGATGTGATTGGATCATTTGTGAAACAATGAACCCTCCCCCCGACTCGAACAAATGAATTGACTACACAGAGCATAGATGTGAATAAGCTTGCGATACACACTTCATTAGTTAGCGAGTTAATCAGCCATAATATCATTGTGCAAACAAACAAAAGATTTACAGCTAAATAGTGTTGAATCTAAGGTGTAGAAAACTGACGCTAGTGTGTGAAGTAGGTATTTGGACAAGCTATATTAAGAAAGAGATCAAAAGTCCCCAACTGAATTCGACATACCAAGAAAACTGTACCTCTCGATGTGGTAATTCAATCGACACCCAATTGAAAAGTTACCACAATTAAAGTATGGATGTTTCTACTAAGGGATTACAAGAACAAACCTTCAATTCCTCGTTTAATAATGGTACTAAAGATGATAGTTCCGTAGCAGACATTGATATCTTTCAAGTTTTTATACTATCTGTCATAATGTTTTCTGGATTGATTGGAAACATTCTTGTTATTGGTGTGGTGGTCTCAAGAAGTGAAATGAGAACAAGAACTAATTTCTATTTCACTAACATATCGCTAGCGTGTGCTGGCTGTAGTTTAACTAGTGTGGTGTTCTTGATCATGGGATTAGTTACTAAAGATCTTTTATTCTGGGATAACAATTTATGCAAAGTAAACTGTTTTATGTGGCAACTATGGCTTACTGAGTGCGTTTTTACTATAATCGCTCTAAGCGTTCATAAATACGTGTCTGTGATTATTCCACTGACAAGGCTCATCAATCGAAAACGAACATTTTACGTAATGGCTTTAACATGGATACTTTCAGTGCTCAATGCAGTTGCCCCAGTACTTGGCTGGAGAACGATTTCTTTCAAGCCAAAAAGCTCAGTCTGTTTCTATGACAATACTTCAGACATTCTTCACATTTCTCACGTTGTATTTGTTAGCTGTATTGACTATGTATTTCCAGTCATGACAATTATCATTACATATTGGAGAGTATTCCGTTCAATCCGCAAACACAAGTCAACGATTAGAGATACACGGATCATAGATGACATGGGTTTAAGAGCAAAGAAACGCTTAGTTGTAACAATATGTATAATCTTGTGTTTGTTCTTTTTGTGTTGGACACCTATGTTTATTCACGGTCTCCTTACACTTTTTACTCTTTCTAGTGAATTACTGCATGCAGCATTCTATTGTGGTTTTATGTTTAATGTGCTTTTCCCTATCACAGTAGCTATCCGAAATCCCAGGTTTAGGCGTGGTTTTGTTGACATTCTAGCATGCAGGTCATTCAGGAAAGATGCTCGAACTGACCTTGGGATGTCATTTAGTAGTACATTATCCAACACTAACACAGCATTTGAGTTTTTAGAGGAGAGAAGGTGCTCTGCCTGGTACATGTCTACACAGAAAAACCTTCTAAGTCTTGAGCAAGTACCCCCTGAACGACGACTTAAGCTTAGATGGATAGAGACAAATTTATGATTTCTTAGTATTTTACACCTGATTTCACAACCATTGTCCAAAATGAAATGGGAACTAGCGTAGTAAAACACCTTAGTTGAAACATGCAACCACCATACATTTCTTTATTCTATGCACACAGTTTTGGGTAGAATGTTTTCCCATAGTCATTCAAGTGTTCTTACTACATAACTCTCAACATGAAATCAAGGAATAAATATGTCTCTGATACCAATATTTGGTCTATCTCCTCTGAATGCCATCAAATACAGGAAATATTTGACAGCAGTCATCTTGATTTGAGCTTCAAAATACCAAATATGGTATAATTTGTATATCTAAATATTCCGGAGCATGGGTCAGTAATGTTGTATGTTTAACCATAAAAATTGTCATTACCTAAATTTGCTAGAATCCATTATCAAGTCTGGTAGGCATTTTTAGCAAAATTAAAAAATTATTTGTAAATGTCATTCAAATGATTGACTGGTTTGAAGTAGTAATTAATGATGATGAATTGTGATTGTCTAGGTGTATTGATATTAAACTTTGATCAACTGTTGATGTTGGTGTCATTTCCACAAGTTGAACATCAGACAGTAAAAACAGAAGTCTTGTTCAAGAATATGCACACTAAGAAGATTACAATTCATTATAAATTGAAATAACTGTGCCCAAATGATGATAGAAATGATAATATAATAAATATTCTTGTTTTTGTAAATGGTGATTATTAATTAGAAAATATTCATTCGGACAAATACACCCAACCAGCCCCACTCAACCCGCTCATGAACTACATCTTACTGGAGACATTGCTTAAAGTATAAACAGTAACTTGTAATCTGTAAAAAGAGAGTGCTGCTTACTAAAGCCTAGTTCAAATGACGCATCTTACATATGACAACTATGTGCAAATGAGCACAACATATACACCGAATGGAAATATGGCGGCCAATTTGAATTACAATTTTTCTTGACTGCCCAGCCTCGCATACATGTGAAAACTCTATTGTTTTCCAACGTGAACACGAGGCTAGACAGTCGAGAACAATAAGAGTACAGCATATTTCGATTCGGTCTATTGTTTGGATTCATTTGCATTAGATTTGGCACATATGTAATGCAACGTTTGAACTATTAAGTTTTCAATAGTTGTCACTGTTTTACTTTAATCAAAGACATTGTCTGATTTGATGGTGTAATAGTTACCACATTTACACCCATGTGAAGCTATATGACATTTGAAAACTATTTATAGCACAATTATCCTATTCAATAAACTCATCCATTATTATTTATATCCCAGGTCCAACTGAGTTTTGACTTGGGGACGTCAGTTACTTTTTTCATAAAAATCTAAACACCTTTCCCCAAAAGTCCTTTTGGTTAAGTGGGGCCAGTACCAAAAATGATTAGCTCAGTGAATTTCATAACTGTGCCAAGTTTGGAGCATTTAAGGTGGATCAAAACTTTCGCAAAGCAGATTTCTTGATTTTTTTAACTCGCTCGCTTCGCAAAAGTATCGCGCCAATTTAACTGAAATTTTGATATAATATAATTGGGTTATTCTACCTTTTAGCGATGTACTTTATTTGTACATTTTCTTAGTGTTTTCTTAGAAACAGTGGATTTTCAAACGACGGTATTTTTAGTTTTTACCGATTATTTCCAAATCCAACAGTCCGATCGTTATTAAAATTTCAGAATCTTATAATCACTTATAAAGCTATAGTTCCTGTGAATTTGGTTGGAAAATCTGGGCTAGAAAAAAAGATATGAACATGGTTCAAAATTGAGGCCGAAATCTGAAGCATATAAAGTATTGAGCCTTAGAATAAATAGTATACATAGGATTGCCTTGAACTTTCGATATATTAATGCTCAATTATTTTTAATAAACATATCAAAATGTCAGTTTCATAGCTTTGAAATTAAAGGAGTAATAGTTTTTTAGCTGAAGGTAGGTAGAGACGGCAAAAAGTGAACTTTCTTTAAAAATCACAATTTTCTTGTTTTCTTCAAAACGGCTCCAGAGATTTCTTTTAGATTCCCCATACCAGTAGTCCAAGGCTTTATCTAAATATCAGTGAAATTTTTACGGCTTGTCCTAACCTAACTTTGGAGAAAACATTTTTTGAATCTAGATGTATCTAAGCATCGCATATCGCTTCTGATAATTTATTCTATTACGAGCAACAACACTGAACTCGGCCGTTCCACATCCTCGCGTTCGGAGGAATATTTGCATATTCACCTAATCTGTGTCGTTATGCAAATATTTCTCCGAACGCGAGGATGTGGAACGGCCGAGTTCAATGTTGTTGCTTGTAATAGAATAAATTATCAGAAGCGATATGCGATGCTTAGATACACCTAGATTCAAAAAATGTTTTCTCCAAAGTTAGGATAGGACAAGCCGTACAAGTTTCACTGATATTTAGATAAAGCCTTGGACTACTGGTATGTGAAATCTAAAAGAAATCTCTGGAGTCGTTTTGAAGAAAACAGGAAAATTGTGATTTATAGAGAAAGTTCACTTTTTGCCGTCTCTACCTACCTTCAGCTAAAAAACTATTACTCCTTTAATTTCAAAGCTATGAAACTGACATTTTGATATGTTTATTAAAAATAATTGAGCATTAATATATCGAAAGTTCAAGGCAATCCTATGTATACTATTTATTCTAAGGCTCAATACTTTATATGCTTCAGATTTCGGCCTCAATTTTGAACCATGTTCATATCTTTTTTTCTAGCCCAGATTTTCCAACTAAATTCACAGGAACTATAGCTTTATAAGTGATTATAAGATTCTAAAACGATAACGATCGGACTGTTGGATTTGGAAATAATCGGTAAAAACTAAAAACACCGTCGTTTGAAAATCCACTGTTTCTAAGAAACCACTAAGAAAATGTACAAATAATGTACATCGCTAAAAGGTAGAATAACCAAATTATATTATATCAAAATTTCAGTTAAATTGGCGCGATACTTTTGCGAAGCGAGCGAGTTAAAAACATCAAGAAATCTGCTTTGCGAAAGTTTTGATCCACCTTAACCAAAAGGATACACAATTCACCTATTTGTAGGCACATTATTTTTGCTCACTAGTACTCAAAGGAAATATTTTAAACTTCTTGATCATTTAGTTTTATAATACATCATTCATTCCGTTCTGTCTTTGAATGGCCTACCTTATTTGAAATTTATATAGTAAGTTTGGAATACAAGAAGATGTTAATGTACATGTCCAAGCATTCTTTTTTTTCCTGGTAATTGTAAAACCGCTGATGAAAATTCAAGATTCTATATAATGCATTAATTATTAAATACTGTACAGTTGTTGTACAATAGTTACTCTAATGTATAGTACACAATCCATTCAACAAACAAGGCAATTATAGCAATAATAATAAGAACAATATTCTTTGATCGATCTTTGCGTCTTATCCTTACTCCAAAAGCAGCCCAAGGAAACAAGTCATTTATGATCAGCACTCCAAGGATTAATATCGTTGAAATCACCAGCAACCGTAAAAATGGATGGTTATCGTCTTCGAATATTTGCATTATGATTCTTTTGTGCCTTCCTTATCCTTTGAACGGCCGTTTTTGAATTCAGAGGGTCAGTCTCAAGCTTTTAGATCCTTCCTTTTTGTAGTGACTTGCTGTATCAAGATGGCTATGAAGATAGACAATTAATATTGAAAGGAAACAGATAACACTTTATATCTGCAAAAAAAATACAACAAACTTACCAATGAAAGTACTCCTAGGTTAGTTGATGAAATGCAATATGGACTACATGGCCGCCATTTTGGATGATAATATCCAGGCGTTCCTTTTCTAACGCAGGAAACCCAAAAATGAAATAACAAGAACAATAAAAAAGAGTCCATTTATTCAATACAAAGTGAAAGAATTTCAATTGAATGAAAAATGAGAGATAATGAACAGGAGAAAAGGGGACCTTGAGAGATGCTAGTGTGGTTTTAGTTCAATAGAACACGTCTATGCACATGTCATATGGTATATACTCCTGTAAAACGATTATAAGGCCAGGCAACTTTGAATCGCGAATAATTTGAAAGAATACTAAATAGTTATGGGACACTCATGTATAATTGATGGCCGGCGAAGACGCCCTTCATCTCCGTGGTTGTTGTGATTGATCGGAATGCACAAACACATCACATGATTATGTATCAAGCTTACTCTGGGGGATAGGGAAAGGAGCTTTTTTGTTCATATTCGTTCAAAGCCTTTTAATTTTTATCTCAATTATTTTAATCATAATACTGTTACCGATGGCTAATATTATACACATAAACTTAATTTTATCAACTTTTCAAATTTGTATTTTTGCTGTCGTCGGTATTTGTGTTTGCAAACAACAATTCACCCCTAGGGGGTGGAGACCGGAAGACGATGACGTCAAAGATTGATCAACCTTCTCGAAGCAGAGACGTTTGCAGTGTTCAGTGAAAACCTAGATCCTCAATTCTCTTAGAAATATGGCGCAAGAAGGAGCAACCCGTATTGTTTTAATACCTATAGATGACAGCAAACATGCAGAGGACTCTTTCGAGTGTAAGTACGATACTTTTCGTTTTTTTTAAGCGTAAAAGTCCGAGCTTGATTCGATAAATGAATCCATCAAACTTTACCGACATCACCTCATGCACGGCAAGTTTATCTTGGAATGTACGCTCTTTTTCACCTCTACTCTTATCTTAATACATCATGGAATTCTCTTTATGTTTTTATTGTTGTACTGGCGTATTTATGGATTATTTTTTGTGTGCACTTTTCTATTTATGCAGATGAATAATTTGCAATATTAAAGCGTCAAACAATGTACCTAGAACGTTCTCCTGGTACGATGATTATGCATGAAAAACGTTACCTATGCATATTTTTATATATTTTTCGTGAAATATACTAATTCTATAAGGAATTGAAGTGCGTTCGGTGTATAAGTGAAATACAGATATTCTATAAGGTGTGATTTTCATTACTCTCTTCACAAATCAATTTATTGTTCATTCAAGGAAATGAATAATAGTTTTAGGACATTTTTAATCACTCTTTAATTACTTCCTAGAGTACAAACAGTAAAAGTGTACAAAGCTTATCACACCTTTAGTACTAATTAACCAATAGAAAACAACAGCATTTATAGCATCAAATATCACTATTTAGGACTATTTTATGTTGCACGCTTTTATAGTCTTTGTACTCTCTTCTTACTTGCTCTCAATAAATTACTTTAAACAAGATTTTTACTTGATAAGCTTAATCATTTGCTCTATTGCGTTTGTATTAAAACTATCAGTTACAAGATACCATATATTATATTCCACTGTGCCCTTTCATGTCGATTATCTTACATATACTTATTTCAACAAACAGCTTAAGCAATAAGCATCAAGAAATGAATGCTGGTTTTGTGCTGGTAATATGTATTGAAATCAGACTTGTTTTCTAAAGAACTCATTACAAAATGTGAGTATTTTCATGTACACGTTATTGTACTATAATCAATTCTGCTGATTACAAGTCTGATTTCAATTCCTTTTCCAGCACAATACCTTTATTTATTTCAGTCTTGGCTTGGTGCTTGTTACATAAGGTAATGGGATTGTGCATTCGTACATATCTTTGCTGTGCATGCAAGATGTACATAAGGCGTGTGTATGAATAAAAATATAAGTTATATAACTCATTGAAAGAAATATGTGATAGATAACTTATACTTTAAGGAAAAGAAGTTGTAAATAGTGCGATTATTATTTTTATTGGGATACCTGTTTCACAAACTTGATCATGGGACACAAGAAAGATATCCAACGTCCAATTTCTAAAAATTTAATTTGGTAAGCTTTCATGATTATTCCACTGTATTAAAGTTCTGGTCAACTAAAGCTACATTATATCAAAAATGAAAATAGGTCTTCAAGCTAAATTTGTAGTAAATCTAGGATGTGTTTTAACTACTTTTTAATGGTTGGGCTACCTGTGGTAGAGCTCTTTCACTATGATGGATAAGTCATGTAGGTAAGAAAATTGCCAAAATGTCAAAATAGGACTGTAAAGAACAATCAAAATGTACTGTTTTTTGAGATTTTAGCTAGAAAACATATTTTTCAATACAATCAAATAAGACATTCAGGTTTCTCATAATAAAATGCTAACATATATCTCTTTCAAATACTGTTTTTATTTTATACCCTCCGACTTTGAAAAATCATATGATCTCAATGGTTTGGTAACCCCAAATTTAGAACTACTCTAGCACTCAAAATACATGTGTGCCAAGTTTAAAAAAAAGTTTTAACGTTCAAAAAAATTTGTTTAACAGGGTACATGAAACACATTCGTCATGCTAATGATAAGCTGGTACTGGTTCACTGCCACGAGATTCATCATAGTGTTACCCCACGTAAGTATGTTAATATATATCTTTGTGTGGCTATAGACAGTTGTTGATTGGCATAGTATTAGTGACTATTGGTAATTATAATTGTATTTTAATGATAGTGATGCTTATGATGATGATAGTAGTAAAGATAACATATATGCTGACAACAGTAGTGATGATGATAACAATATGAAATCATGGTGATCTTCACAGTAAATTTAGCAATTTAAGCAAAACGTTTTCCAGGCTTTTCCTTCTATGACAATGGTTGCCCCCTGGTTGCTTCTGCCGTCCCTGCAGCTGAATTACAAACAAAGATGTAGATGTTGTAATAGTGATAATGATCATGGCAGTTCTTGTATTAAATAGTAGTTGAAACCTTTAAAAAAAAAAGTAGTTGAAACCTGGTGATGATATGATGGTCATAATAGAAACTATCAATCTATATGTAGATAAAAATATACACAAACCTAACAAAATATACTTTTTTAATGTAGATGCCATGGATACTGGTGAATGGGCCAATGTTGTTGGAGCTTCAGAAGAAAAAATCAAGGCTCTTGAGAAAAAATACCAAACCAAAATTGAAAACCTTCAGGTATTTGCCTTGATGTCTGTAAATATAACAAATGTGGATAGAAAGGAGGGGGGAGGGGTGGATAAAAAAAGATTTTGCATAGAAGTGCTTATTAATACTTAATAACAATAGAATTAGCACAATTCATCTGAAGTGCACATTAATACTTAATAGTGTTAATTAAACAATAGAATTAGCATAATTCATCTGAAGTGCACATTATGTTGATGGGAATTTCCCAGACTTGAAGTACTATTTGCATATCTTCTATTCTCAACTGTGGCTTAGATTACAGTGCGAATCACAAAACCACGGGCACCTCGAAATATTTAAAAGATTTTTTTTTGTTCGTTGGACAACTCAGAAATTACTATATCACGCCAAGAAGTTTGACTGATGTGTAGTATGATAAACGTTTTGTAGTTAGAGTTGTTTGTGAGTTGCTATACGAACAATAAACGATTTCTAAAATATTTCTGGGTGCCCACGGTTTTACGATTCCCACTGTAAATGGCAGTCGTAACATTTTCATAAAGTGCAATAATATATACTGCTATTTCAAAAAATTGTTTGAATACTGAATAGTGCATTTCATCAATGTGAAAATAAAAGGTCAACCCACAGCTGTCTGACCTCTAAATGTAGCTAGTATATTGTATATAGAATGCACTTCAAAAAAAATAAACTGTTATTATTAATTATTTAAGAAAATGTTAACATAATCAAAAATGCATTTCAGTTTTTGAATGAAGTATTTTTTGGATTAGCTGTATGTACCTGGAATGTGCTAAAATTAAAGTTAAAGTAAAAAGTAAAGTTAAAATTAAAGTACCAAATTATAAATGATCAAGTCTTAATTCTCTTCTCTTAAACTAAATTTAGGTTTCAGCTGACATCAAGATATTTGGAGGTAAAGCAGGAGAAGCCATCTGCCAAGCTGCTATAGATGAAAGTGCTGACATGATTGTCATGGGATCTAGGGGTTTAGGTGCATTACGCCGTACTATCTTGGGCAGTGTTAGTGACTATGTTTTGCACCATGCTCATAAACCAGTCATCATTATCCCCAAGCATTAAATCAATCTACTACAGCTTCTATCATTCACCAAGGGTGACATTCATAGAGCTAGCTTGTCTTTTTGAATTACTCAATCATGTACTTTATGTCACAATGTAAGCTTCTTCGTGATTATTTCCAGCAGCAATTAAAATGTTTAAAACATTACTTGTGTGTTCTCTGATATTTAAATGATTAACTGTGTATCAACTATACTGGGTGAATGTAAAATAAAAATATGAAAAATGGCCATGTGAATAATATTTTTTTTCATTCATGCATCCCCCCTTAACGCTGACTGCAGGATGCTACGTGGGCTCAGGAATGCCCCTTTGTAGTTAGGTGGCCCTTTTACAAATTCCCTCTGAAGTGCAAGTAGAGATATTTTATGAAACTACATAATGAAGATTATTTTGTGCTTTTACTGTTAATACTTGTCAAAATATTAAATGACCCACCCCTTTAATGTACATGGATTTTACATGCATGAAAACAATGACCCACCCCCTTTTTTCTCCAGCCCACCCCCACCTGTACTTTGTGACCGCTCCCTTAGTCCCTAAAAGTTGGAATGAATAGAAATGTGAGAAGCCTTTTCATTTTGTATTACTTGGTATATTTCGGCCTTTATCCAAAGGCCATCAACAGCAAAAATATCCAAAGTAATCAAAAATGACAAGCCTTTTTGCATTTCTATTCATTATCAACTGTAACCAAAGTAAATATATTTGTTACTAGCTTTTTGGTGTTATTGCATGGTTTTAGTGTTGGCTCAACCCTGTCAATATCGTATTCTCTACATTCACATAACCATAATGCCTTCTGTTTATGGCAAGTAGTCATTGTTATTCAAATTTGTTTGATTTGAATTACAATTGGTTTGATTTGATTACAATAGAATTACAATAGCTACCTCCCAAAAACAAGGCATTATGGTATTGTGACAATGCATGATTGGTCTATGACACAAAGGGAATGAACTGTTTCTTTGTGGAGGGAAAGTTGTGTGGAGACAAACAGCAGTTTAAATTGAAGATTTTAATATGATTTATTTACATCAAATAATAAATAGAATATGCAAGTTTATACAAAGCATTATTCAAATATTTACATTATTATTTTACATGTGCAGAAGAACTATTTTATGCCATTAAGGAGAAAATTACTAATATTTTGCCTGCAAATTTTGCCACAAGTTAATATCATAATTACTTTTATTGCTGTCCTTGTAGTTGCCATGGGTAAATCTTTGATATTCACACCTACAAATCCCTGAGAGTTATTGATGGGCTTGGTTTTATCTTTGCTACCTCTACCCACCCCTCCCTGACTAGTACTTGATTTAAGGTATTTATTTCCATGTTGTGGGCTTGGGTTTATCTTTGCTACCCCTACCCATCACTCCCTGACTAGTTCTTGATTTAAGGTCTCTTTCTGCAACATCCTGTTGTGCCAGCTCTTCGTCATATCTATGAAAAGAAGAGTGAAATTATGATTTTTATGTCTAACAACTTAAGAAGGGGTTATGTATTAGTCCCCCCCCCCCCCCCTAACAATGATATGATTACCAGAAAACATTAGTGAAAACCTGGGATGCTTTATTTAATAGATCAAAAACTCATGCTTTGTGTTTCATCAGGGGTTCCAATTTAACACCAAGAAACTGATGAAAGCATGAGGCCGCATGGTCAAGTGCTTTTATTGTTTTGAGGTGTTTGGAATTCCCTGATAAAACACGGAGCATAAGTTTTTGATCTGGCTGAATTCTATTCAGAGGAATGCTAACAAATTTAAATGCTAACAAACTTGATGACATTAAACAGGTTTTTGTTGAAAACTTTTCATTGGTTGACTCAGTAGTATAATAAGCCTGGATACAGCCATGGTTTGAATCCTGGCATTGGTACTCAAAGACTTTTTTCGCCAAAAATCTCTATCTACTAAATCATTTTTAAGTCTGATGTTTACTAGTAGAGACGAGGAGATGGTAATCATGATCTGTGTAAGAAATTATAAATCTGATCCAACACCAATGTTAGTTAGATCCATGGGTTTGGATCTAATTAGCATCGGTGGTGGATCGAGGATTCAAGGGTATGCATGTGATCCTAAAGGACGCATCTAATTGGTCCATCAAGTAATGAATTATTAATGAGTTTGAGAAAATTATATATTTACTTACAGAATATCATAGCTACCCAAAGCCTCTTTGGATGGCATCTTGTTCCACCTCACACTAGAAAAACAATCAAACTTTCATCTAACTATGTAATAAATGACGTCACAATTACGTAGTTAGATTTACAACACTTATTGATGATTTACATAAAGTAACAACATTTAATCATACACAACATATTTAAAAAAATAATAGAGTACAAAAACTAAAAGTGTGCAATACTTTGTACTATTTACCACTAAATAGTGTTGATTAAACAATAGAGAACAATAGAATTAGCATAATTTAGCAGTATTTAGTGGTAATTATGTTGCACACTTTTAGTGTTTGTACTCTAATAATCATATGCCTCATTTATATAGCGCTAAATCTCTCTACTAATGTGTATATGGAGAACTTATTTGACTGCTGAAAACCAGCAGTTTACAATCATGAGTGTTGTTAGTGAATGCCTCCGAGGCCTGACTGTTGTACTGGCAGATAATCCCCTACTCATTGCGAACAGGATCTTTAACGTCCACCTTATATAGGATTAGAGTGAAAGCAGACAAGACCTCTGGCTTTACGTCCTTATCCGAGAAGACGAGGCACATAGAGAGTAAAGTGTCTTGCCCAAGGACACAACGCAATCGCCCTGTCTGGGAATCGAACTCAGACCAGTAGGCCCAGAATCCAATCCACTGACCACTAGACCATCACGCCTCTCTATATTATAAAAACAATATATCCTTGAAACATTAGTAATACTAAATAGTATAATTTCATAAACGAATTGTATTGTTTTTTATTGTTTAATTACGCTATTTTGTATTATTTAGTAATTAGTATTTCACAGATATACTGCTTGCACTCTAGCATTCTACACATCAGTAAGTTTGAACTCTTTTCACATGGTTTGTGAGTTAAAATTTACATGCGTGCTTGCACTAACTAGCAACAATACAGTATACTTGTTTTATGTTCCACTTTTATCAAGAATAAAGAACATGCAAGATATACTTACTCAGGAATCTCTCCATTGGGAACTACAATGTTTAAACTGTCATGTATAAGGTTGTACTTCATGATTCTATCTGCACTGGTGGTGGACGTCAATGAAGGAGACGCATTGACCTACAGTAAAATATATACAAAACAGGTATAATGCATTGACCTACAGTAAAATATATACATAACAGGTATAATCTATAATTTTTAAAACATGTCTGTTTATCAATTTAGAGTTGAGAAATATGATGTCAAAAACTGACTTTGCCTTACTGATCAACAAGATAAGGTAGTAATACCACAAGTGATCAAATAAAGAATCATGATAAAATACAGACATGGTTATGTTTGATTTTTACTGCATGTGATGCATTATAAAAATTATGGTGACCAACTATTGCATGTTTGTGACAATGAGGCTACTGCATGGCTCTCATATTGACATGTATTCAACCACGATGGGGTTTTTATACCTGCAATATAGGCTATAGTCTTTCCAAAAATGGTTTCACAATGGTTTTGTTTAGTACCTAATGTATAATTTGTGATCAATGTGGCTAAATGTAATTTAGGCGAGGTTAAACTAGAGGCAATTGCGTGCATCCTTGGATTCCTGTAGTCAAGTCTTATGCAATCGGTGGTCAGCGGTTGTTGTGTGTGCGGGGGTCACCCCGAGCTGTGCAGGGGCCTGCACGTGAGCATGCTGCTCAGATCTTGTTGATCCTCACTGTGTACGCATAGTTTTGCTGCTCCCACCCTCCTCTCCCTGGTAAGTATGTTCTCTAGGTAAGTATACATTTCCACTAACTGAGTCAGTGTGACGGGTGTCAGGCAGTGGACTGTGGATGGTTACCATGGTTACTGCCTTGTCGCCAGGGACATGCGCGTCCTTGTGGGGCGACATTGAGGCACCCAAACCCAACCTTATCATTGCCGATAAGTTTAATATAAGTTTTATTAAATTAATTATTACCTCAATCAGCCAAGGTTTTAGGTTGTCATCTATTATAATATCATATCTGTGAGATATAGGGGAAAATAGATCATTAGCTTACATTATAATATTAACAATAACATACACTTCATTACAGAAAGGTGAAGTAAGTATTTACACAAAATACAAATATCTAATGATATGGAAAAACCCAAAATGTTTATTCATTTGGATGTTCCTTGCATGCAATCATTACCAATATATATATGGGCCATTCCACCGTGACGGACATTACATTCACAGACCTAAATAAGCTTGTGTTTCACAGTTGCATTATCTTACAATTTATTTTTTCACACAACTATCTTAGAACCTTGTCTACAATTTGCATGAAAAACGTTTTCAGAAATAATTTTCGACTTGTCAGTTTTTTGTCCAAAAGGACCGTGACGGACATTACAGCTAAAACTACCACTAATTCCAGTTGGGTAAATTAGAAGTGAAATTCCTGTGAATTGTGAGAAGTTTATAGCAAACAATTGCTTTTTAACATTTGGTTATAGGTTAAGTTTTCTTACTGAAGACCTATATTTTTTAGTTGTTTTTTTATATTTTTTTAAAAAAGGGAATATTTAATGTGACGGACATTACAAGAAACGTGACAGACATTTACAAATGGCAAATTCAGTAAGTCAAATATAAGAAAATTGCCTAATTTGCTTAGTAAATATCACATAGAATAGATAATATTACAGTAAAATCACAATGAGAACCTTAGTCAGTTAACTCTCTTTTTGGAGCACGCTTTTTAATGTTGTCAAATTTTCATTATTTCAATGTCTCATATGGAATGACCCATATACTTATTCCCTCTAAACTCTTGTAGTTATACTTAAGCGCATTTGAAAACTGCATTGTTGAATTTGTGCTATATAAATAAATGTTATATTTTGTAAGTACAAAATTTAATGTGTATACTATAACCCTTTTACTTTTTAACAACTTCAATTCTTTGTGAACTTTATGGGTGGCATGAGTGGCCTAGTGGTGAGAGCGTTGGCCTTTCACCACTGTAACCTGGGTTCGATTCCCGGCTCGGACAACAAGTGAATAGATTTTGTTTGATGTGTTGTTCTCTCTCATGCCACAAGGGTATTTCTCCGGGTTATCCGGTTTTCCTCCCTCCTTAAAAACCAACATGTGAGCACAGTTGTGTGTTGTAAATATGGAATGTAGTGGTAGTGAGTGTGAGTGAACCTCACAGAAGATCCCCAACGGGGAGTGATCATGGTTGTAAAATATTTTTTTTTTAAACTTTGAAATAGTGAAATGTTTTAATGCATATCATTCATTCTTACCCATAACATTCAAAGCAGTGTCTATCATTTGCAATTACATTCTGCAATAATATAACAGTGTTATAACCATGAAGCATATATTGTATAAATCAAAGTATTCCCTAATTATTTATACCTGAACAGCTTTAAGAGAATGTACCATCAACCAGTTGATATCATCAAACAGCTTATCTGTCAACTAACGCAAGAAATAATACCTTATAAGTATACTGACTCTGATATTGTATTCAACATGACAAAGTCATTAAGGACATTTCTATCCTTTTAGTGCACACCGTGGAACACCTGGAGGATTTTGTTTCATAAATTAAATCATCCATACGTTATACAAAAGAAGATGGCAATCAAATATTGAAAGTTTGCAGTTTTTCTTTTACCAGATTTATTTTGTTAGACTTTGTGTTAAATATACTAATATCTGATGATGGACATAAGTGTGAGGCTTCAACAATAATTTTCCAGTAATTATTAGACATTATTGGGTATGAAAAAGCAGGCGGCATCAAGCACGGAGACCCCCATTTTTTATTTCATATTTTAAAATCTTATATGATAAAGTTTTTTCATGCAAAGTTAAAAAAAAATAACATCACAACTTCAATTGCCCGCAAACGTCTTTAAAAGGTTTATTTTCTCGAAACCTTATTAGCTATAAGCAATGGTATTCCTGTGGTTTTCTTTCCAAAGGGATCCCAACATACCTCATTTCCTCTGGTTCCCTCTAGGTACAGCTTCAAATTCTTCACAGTCCATTTTCCTCCATGTTGAGCATTATAATCATCCTTAACAATCACACAAACATACATTACAATGAGTTGCAGGGGAAGAACAATTTGGATTAGATTACACTTACCCCATGCTTCTGAATAGCAACGTTGGTTAGATGAATGAAGACATTATCCAGTTCAGTAAGACTTGCATTGTATTGTACAGTACAAAATCTACAGAAACCATGTCTGTACCTGAAACAACAACATGACATCATCATCATCTTTCGGCCCTTCAGGTCAAGACGCCCAGAACCACTTCTTCCCACACCCTCCGGTCTAACATTGCCCCAGCAATGTCCACCCTGTCAATTCCTGAGTCCCTTGCTATAACGTCCGACAACATGACAATAAACACTGCTGTATGAATGCAGCCAAAAATTAGTCTCACTTAAAAACATGTTCTGTTGTGCCGGTAACCATTAGCTATGATAATGGCAATATGATAAACAATTATAATAGTTGATAATACTATCTGCAGTTGATTATTTACAAGAAACTTACACATATGCCTTCAGAGGTCTGTAGGATGTTACCATCACATAAATACGCAAGTCAAACTTTTTCCCTCCAATTAACAAAGGATTATCAATGTATCGTGAGATCATGTATGCATCTTTGCCAGTGACATGCATTAACCTACAGATTAAACACAAACAAATATCAATTCAATTTCTAGACAGAACATGGCAACTAACTATTGTCCTTGACCAACTTATGTTGTTAAGTAATATTATTATATATCCTATGCAAAAAGGTGATACCTTACTTAATCAGTATTAGAAGACACCACTGCTTTTATTAGAAAGAGCACAACAAAATTAGTGATATTCCAAAAGTTCCATGTAGTAACATAAAAAGTTTGGCTTAAAATTTGCACTTTGGCCTTTAGAGCCTCACTTTCACGTTTTTGGTACATTTCTAATGCTGATAACTCTGCAGTGATTCAATATATGACAACAGAACCCTACCAAATTACTAATTTAGACATGCTCTTTCTTGTAATAAAAAAATATTATTGAAATGTTTTATTGTTCATGGTGTTTCGTGTTGCTTGTTCCCAGTCCATTGCTCTTTTTGCATAGGGTCTATACAATATGAGTGGCTGATCTGTATGAGATATACAACAGAGAGTTGAATAATGACTGGTCCCTTATATTCATTCTCACTTACGGAGTCCCTTTGCTATCTTTAGACCATTTTTTCAGCTGTGACAAGCGATTGATTAGAAAAATACCTTTTCCTTGAGCTAGAATTACAATTTAAAATAAAGAATTGTGTCAAAATACAGGAAGAGTTGGAGAACTTGAAATTTTAAAAGCTCATTGATACTCACATCGATTAGTTGGTTTCATAATCCAGGTGCTTGATGGATTTTTTCTGAACTCCTCCACAAATAAGTTATAATCAGCGGGCAATATGAAAGTCACAGGAATAAAATCTAACAAAGAAATATAATCAAACAGTTAATTCTATCCTCTTTTTTAATTTAAAGCATGAATTCTCCAGACTTAGTTTTTTTTATAATCAGCTTTTTTTTTGGTTGCACATTCCTGGGGCCTGTTGTACGGAGCCTGAATAGTGCTATCCACTGGATAAATCCCTATCCAACGGATAAAAACTAAACAAATTCTATACACTGGATAACTCTTTTCCAATGGATAACTTTATCCAGGCTTTGTACAAATGGCCCCTGAGGTATACAACCAAAATAATGGAAATTTCATTTTCTTCACATTTTCTTGCAGCCACTAGGTACCTATTTTACAAAATTTCCAGATCCTCCTAACCAAAAAAGGATGGTATGTATGTATGTTTCATGTAGCAATATTATTCTAACTAACCCAAGTAAATGTACCGTCCCAGTTCATCTTTCTCAGCTAAAGGGCTGCCATCTTTTTCAACTTCTTTACGATATCGTTTGATGTTCTTCATCATAAGATCTTTTCTTGTCAGTTCATAATGATTTGGAAAATGGTTAGTGACCCTGAGAACAGATTAATAAACCTACAGATTAAAATAATAATAATTGGCTAGCCAAAAACCTTTTCAATAGGTGAGCGTACAGTGACTTATTTTGTTGTGGTTTTGCTAACCAACCATTGTTATAAGAACAAAGAAAATTAAAAAAAAATTGTGAAAATGGTTGGCAAATTAGGATCACAATACCGACAATTGTAAACACTACTCTCATCTATAATATGTAGGCTGTGTTGTGCAAGCTCTCAACAAGTGTAATCAGTCATGTGACCTTAATTATTCTGGATATTTATTATACTAAAACCCTCAATAATTGTTCATGATTATTATCAATAATCAAGAATAATATAATGGTTGTTATAAATAATCAACTATTAAGAATATAATAAAATAATGATAACATTTTATATTAATATTCACAACAAATTATTATGTCATTGTCATACACATTTAGATGAAGTATTGACAATATCATTAAAATCATCAAATCTATAAATTATTTATATATCAAGGTGCTATCTTACTGATCATCTGCTAATCTGTATCCAGTATCCACATTGAATATAGCTCTAACAGTTTGAACACTTGCCCTGGAATTAAATAGCATATATTTTATTGGCATTAATGCCCAGGCAAACGGTTTCAACATTTGCTTCAACATCCGTTCGATTTTGCTTAATGGCAATGTTTACAGCGCAACGCTTATTGGATCTATGGCGAGACAGAAGTATGCGAATACATTATCTGTGACCATACTTTTATGTGTTGCGCTGTAAACGCTTTTAAACTATTTCAACATAATTTGTTAAAATGTGTTGAAACAATGTTGAATTGATGTTGAAAGAGTTTAAAAGTGTTTTTAAAAAACATTGCCATTAAACAAAATTAAACGGATGTTGAAGCAAATGTTGAAGCCGTTTTCCTGGGCCCTTACTCTAGCCTAACTGTTTTTTATTTACTTATTTAACTGTGCAATGGTTAGCGATTATGGTAGCCAATCAGATCGCCACATTTGTGCAAGAAAATAGGAGGTTTCAACTAAACACTGAGGGGGCAGGTAACTCAATTCTTGAAAAAAAAGTACTATACAAATGCTCCTTGCTATTTATATCTTGTACTTAATCAATCAACCTTTGCATTTCTATAACCATAGAAAAAGATAAATATACATTTAAATATTTTCTGTGTTGGGCACCCTGTGGTAAAGTTTGTGTGATGAGAAATTGACATGGATGTCAAAAAGCAGACACTTGCACATATTATTGCAGAGACAAAATCATATTTAAAGCCTGTTAATTCATAGTCATCTCGTATTTATTCTTAAAAATACTGCTTGCATCTCCCCAAATTTTCAATTCATTGTTGCTATGCCGAGTCATCTTGCATGGTAACAACCTATTTTATACTCTGATACTTTCACGACTACAGATTAAATTCCATAAATATTCAATGAGGTATATAAACCATTAAATACTTGCATTATCAACGTACAATACTGTACTCACCAGTAAAAATTCCAGTCCTCATCATCAGCACACGGGACCCATCCTCGCTTTTCAAAGTTGTTGACAAGAACGGATTTGTCAGTATCGCTCATATACTTCACTCTAGCCATAATATATCAGCATTTAACAGCACACGCTCATTAATAGATTAACTGTAACTTATAAGCATCATTTTAGAGCTTGATTAATGAAGTTTTAGTCAGATAAACTGTTGGACGGTCTTGGACGTGAACTTCGTCTGACACTCCATCTTTACCCATGATGCCTTCGATACATACCACAGGAAGCCCGGTCGACAGTGGAGCATGGCCCAAACTGCATCTTTGTGTGCAAATGACATGCTGTCTTAAAAACTTCCCATAAAATAGCTTAGAAGCTGTTTTGTTTGGTCGTTTTATGTAAATTACCTTTATACAAATAAGTTTTAAACTTGGTTGGTTCAGTATGTCGCTTCGTTTGCGTCGTTTTTTCCACCAGTCGGCTATTTTAATGGCCGCCTTGATTCTCGTTGCTGGAATGGCTTTGTGTGGCCTAAAAGATATCCTCAACAATGTAGAGCATAACAAATGTGAGATGACTTACATGTTTCAATGGCCGATATACGTCAAGGTACCATTATTCAAAGGAATGTCTAAAGATTTCCCTAGGTATAGCCTGTATTTCTATGGCGAAGGTTCACAAGCAGAAGTTGAACTAGATCTACATCATGTAAGTGGCATTCCTGTTCTCTTCATTCCTGGCAATGCTGGCAGTCACAAGCAAGTACGATCTCTTGCTTCTGTAGCTCTAAGAAAAGCTGAGAACACTGCTTATGAGTTTAACTACTTTACTGCTGATTTAGATGAAAGATTGTCTGGTCTTTCTGGTGTTATGCTTGGTGAACAGACGGAATTCATACGACTTTGCATCAAAAGGATTTTAAGACTTTACAAAGGTGTACCAAAACGACCTAAGTCAATTGTCCTGATTGGTCACTCCATGGGGGGAGTTATTGCCAAGGCGTTGTTTACACTAGACATGTTTGATGCCAAACAAGTGCATACCATTGTTACCCTGGGGACCCCCCATCAACATCCTGTTGTACCTCTGGACCCTATACTCAGCAATTTCTATAACCATATCAATTGGTTCTGGCATATGAAAGGCTATGGTAGTAACAGTAGTCTGACTAATATATCTATGGTGTCCATTGGAGGTGGGTTTAGAGATTTACTGGTACGGTCAAGTGTTACGTCACTACATGGACATCTTCCTCATTCTCAAGGTATAAGTGTTATCAGTACATCAATTCCAAGAGTTTGGGCTTCAGTAGATCACCTATGTCTGTGTTGGTGTAAACAACTAGTACTTGTTATCAACAGAGCTTTATTTGATATGGTAGATACGAAAACTACACAAATAGTTGACAATAAACAAATAAGGCAAAGGATTTTAGAACACCATTTTGTACAAAACCCTGGTACTAAAGATGTGTACATGAATTCATTAGAAGGAAAAGGTATATCTGACCTCAAAGGTTTGAACCATATCGCTGTGGACAGAAGACTTTGGGTATTGAAAGGCTCCAACAAACAATCTAACAAACTGTATACCTTTGTATTGGATCAATGGAAAATCACCCACAATGCATTTCTAGTCCTAACTGATTTGCAGTCTGATAAGTGGTTGTTTGCTTGTAAGGAGTCATCAGCTCATCCTTGTAGTTCTGCCACAGACCTATCACATTATGCACAGCTTCTCCCTACCAAAGACTTCCCCCTTAAGTATGCTTATCTACGACTCAGTGATTTTCCTGATATTTCTCACTTTGCTGTGGCTTTTTCATCTTCAAAGAGTAAACACTTGCTTATGACAGAGTTTCATTCTATTGGTATGTCTTCTTACATAGTAGATGTTCCTTGGCTGTTCTCTGGGAATCCTACAAGACTAGAAATTGAAGGAGATGTATTCTTTTCAAACATTTCATTGTCATCCATTGCCAAAGTTTGGAAAGTCTACGACATACAGGTGACAAGCAAAGGATGTGAAAAGGATCTGTTTATGGTTGGAAGAGTAAACATTCCTTGGTTTAATGAAAACGTTTATGTCCATTCAACTGAAGGCAGTCTTGATCTTCAAATCAAACTTCACCATCCAAGACCAAGAGGATTTATGGGAAATATTGAGGTTCATTTGTGGCTAGACCCAAAGTGTTCTCATTCAGTGACTATCAAACCTAACCTGAATGAAATGCTTGGACAAGTGTACAGGTTCTTTGGGGTACAGCTGTCTGTTTGGGTGTATTCCATGATACTATTAGTACTAGCATGGCAAGTATCATCGTTGGCCACTGCTCAAAACTGTCTGTCCATCTTTGACCTTGCTGCCAGTACATCCAAAAGCTTCAGAGTTCTTCTTCTTTTGACTCAAGTTCATTTTGTTATTTCTCAAGTTATACTTCCATTGTTTGTGATGCAAGGTAATATGGGTCAACATGATTGGTTGCCAAGTATAAGTGACCTGCGCACCTTTGACTGGCTCTTACCACTGGTTGTAATTGTTTTTACGGCAGTTCTCATAGTAGTGATCATATTTGTATGGAATGGTATCTTGTTGACTATTGGTGGACGTGTTATATTCTGGCAACAAGATCTAGAGGAATTGATCACTACAAGGACAATGTTTCCAGTCAAGGAAATAACCTTTGCTTGTTTAAATACTCTGATATCACTAGCCATCAATGGAGTACTTGGTCTACTCATTGCTTTCATGTTCTTTATCGGACGGTCATGTAAACAGTCTGCACTGCTTCGTCAATTGAAAACTCTACCAGTAGACTCCAAGACTATAAAAGTTGTGTCAATTGTCAAGGGTATATACAGCTTTTCCTTGACTATCTCTACATTGTCTTTGTATACCATTCTACTAAATTCACCATCGTTAGTTGTCTGGGCTAAAGCACTACCATATCAATACCAACTAGCACCAGATCCCACATGTCTTCTAGGAGCATTAATGGGACTTAATCTTATTCATCTGGGTTATCACCCCCTTGGTGAGGCTCCACAGTCTCTTGTGTATATAACTTTCTTTGTTGGAGTTATTGTCACCCAAGCACCTATCTTTCCACTTTATATGGTGTCCTATACAGGCTCTCTGGTGCTAACTGCACTGAATATATGGAGGATATCAAAAGAGTTTAAAGAAAGACAAAAACAAAAGAAAGCAGAATAGTCTTTGAAATAACTGTCATGATGACTGAGCCCATTCACAAGTTTTAAGCGAGCCAGGGAGCTGAGTTCAAGTATCAATCATAAAGCATGCTTGGAAAAACAGCAGTCAAACGACTACACATGCGGGCAAAACTTTCACAGTGGTAAATTTGCCATTGTAAACATTAGGAATTTCGGACCACAGTGTTTGAAGTTGATTTATAAGAAATCCCCTGGATATATAAGCTTGAAGTTTCCTGTGCATAACCTTTGTTATATTGTAAAGTTACCATTAGTTTATACTTTTGTATTTTTGCTTATATTTCGAGAAAAAAGCGATAAAAGTTGTACACTCCACCGTGTATGCTGGATCATTTTACATGTTGTACTTGTTTTTGTGGATGAGTGGTTGTTTGACCGCCGTGTCATGCATGGATTGTTTGCAGGGACAGTGAAGTAACCAATCCCAACTTGAACACAACCCCCAGCTCATTTAGAACATGGCAAATTGATATTATTATTTTGCACAGATCATTTCATGGTTCTTAATAGCCTGTAACATATTTATTAATTTTTAACAATTTGTATCTGAGAAATGCACAGGTTAAAAAACAATATTGAAACACTAGAAGATTCCATGTGCTGCAGTCAAATTCTGAAGAGTATTTTACACAGTCTCTGTTCTTGGTATTTATATATTTTGTATTATTTAATGACAAGTATTTGTTACATCTTTTTTCTACTCTAGAACATTTACTTAAAATAAGTACATAAAAAGCTTTGAGATAATACATTGATGCAACACGTAAACCCTAAAATAGAATCATAATTGGTACTACCTCATAGAACATTGATTGACACTAAAGAATCAAGTTGCTACTGTGTTCTGATGTAAACTGCAAAACAGCTCCTACATGTACTTTTGCACTAAAACTCCAAGGAAATAAGTTGAAGATTTACTAATTGGAACTAGCAAGTAAACTAGTATAGGTTGCGACGGTGACATAAACAATAGGTACTATAATGAAATTTGTAATACCGTAAAAAATGTTGACTTAACTTTACTGACGTTTCGAGCTTTCGTCATTTCGAGCTTTAGCCCTGCGTACTGCGACGAAGGGCTAAAGCTCAAAACGTCAGTAAAGTTAAGTCAACATTTTTTTTAGGGTGTTACAAATTTCATTATATTACCTATCGATTTACTAATTGGCTGGGAGATCACTAGCTCTTCTACTCGTTTCCTCTAGGGATTGGGGTAAAGACTGTTTTGCTGTCTAGCTCTTGTGTAATTGATGGTTTGCAACCAGGAGAGCGAATTGAACAAAATGACCACCAGTCACAGTGATGGTTTTCTTTTGTTCAATTCACTAGCCTGGAAATGATTGCAACCCAAGAATTGATGTTATAGGAATGTACGTATTTTAAACTTGAACCTTGAAATTCAAACAAATTAACTAGATCTGTTGTTAAATGCACTAAATGCTTTATTTCACACAAATCAGTTGTTGATCAATATCTTATTTACAGCAATAGCAAGGAGTACATTGATGTTTATAAGAGTGGTTGATTGATCACATGCTAGTCATTGCCATCTTGAAAACCCTGCAGTCCCAATTCAAAGAATTGTTTTTAACTCAAGTACATTAAGGCCTGGGACAGGCCTAATTTCAGATAAAACGAAATATTTTCGATATTTTCGTGAAAACAATCCAAAAGGCAACAAAACTTTCAGATAACCTTGATTCCATTTGGTGGGATCTTTTTGTGATGCTTTTGGGCAGAACCACTGATTACATGGTGGGTCACGTGACTTTTTGATATTCAAAGTTTCAAATATTCCTCCGGTAGTGAGTTCAAAACGTATCGGAGAAGTAAATACCTAAAGTTATTTCTCTGCTGCATTGCTTTTCAACAGTGTCTTGGCTCGTTGAAAAAGTAAACTGCTTTAAGGGGTTGTTATGCAAAAAAGGTCACGTGACTTCACATATGCCCTTTTTTCTCGTTACCTAAAAGTCAAAGGTCGTCAGCTAAGACAGTATCATATATTTATTAGTGAGAACTATCCTTTGTTGCCGAAAATTTTGTTTCAGCAGCTTTCTCCACCACCGGAGAGAGCTTTTTATGTTTAGTCATGTGACCTAGCCTGTGACGTCACTAATTATTAAAAAAAGCCATAGAAAAGTTAAGGTCGTTGAGTTCCATCATATTACCAAAAATAAAATTTATCGAGGAACATTAAGGCAGTTAAAGGTTATATTTTAGTTTTTAGTGAGTCCTCTTATTATCCCAGGCCTTAATGTACTTGAGAAGGCTTGTTACTTGCTCTTCATAGACTAAATCAAAATATAGCGTCTAGTTTTAAAAACTTTTGTTCTCGACTGGCAGGCCTTGTGTTCACGTTGAAACACAATGGAGTTTTCACATGTATGCAAGGCTAATCAGTCAAGAACAATAGTTATTAAAATTTGATGGCATATTTTAATTTGGTGTATAAACAGTAACATTATATAGGTTAACTACCTAATAATAGTATTATTATCTACAAGGTGTTGTTAATGTGGTTAAAAGGTTTTGCCACCATAGTTTTTGTAACATCAAGCCTTGAATTTTATACCTTGCAAGTTTTTCCAAACTTCAGAAGAAGCAGTGTTTTTTATGATTAAGAGAAGATGTTTGTGTATTTTTGAAGTCTTCTATAACCAAATGTGTTAGGTTAGTAGTATTTTGTTCTTGGTTAGTGGTATGTGTCTGTGTTATTCAAAAGTTTATTGAACTTATTTGTTGGCTGTGAATTGTAATAAATGTGTTAACACTGCTTCCAGGAAGCCATGTTGATAAGGGGTGATAAACAGAGAGCAAATTCTGTTGTATTAGCATGTGACCAACCAATAGTGTTGTTATTACAAAAACTCTTATTACTGTTCATGGAATGCTGTGTGACACATCAAAGAAAAGTACTACCACAAACCTTGTAAGCTAGTTGTGATTTGCTAAAATAAATCCACTGATATGGATATACAGAAAACAACAGGTCTGCAACATTTTTCAGCAAAAAAAAGTTAAAAGACAGTTATACTTGTCTTGTCTTATACTTGGGCTCCTTCTCCATGTACTGGACACAGTCTATGTAATTCAAAAGAAACAAATAAAGACTACAGTTTAAATAAAGAACGAAGCTAACAAAGAATACAACAGGTTTCCAGTACATACAGAAGGACCCATCATTTGGATGTTTCAAACATTAATCATACATTCCAACTCTCTCCCATTTTTGGTAGTAAAAGGCCTAAATGTCCCACTGACTCGCTTATGCCAAGGGATCTCTATTTTTGGTTCAACGGTCGTTTATTTCACAGAGCATAATGGCGTAAATCACATTCATCAATGGTTAGCTATCGCAAGCCATATTTTAGGGATTTTTCCATTTCTCCTGATTTGAACTCTCTGTGGTTGGCATGTATGATTAATCCCAAAAATAAAATTAACACCAGAATTTCATCAATACTGTTTTTTTTTGTAAGTAACTATTTTATCACTGATCTAAGCACATGTAATACCAAAATATCACTAGCTTTTACCCTGGCTTACCTTGTTTCCTAGTACTTTTATCAATATATTACTATGTCATATTTATACAGTTCTAAAACCCATGTTTAAGTTATTTCTTATTTAACATCCTTATTATGGCTTCATAAATATTCAAATGGTGCTCACAGTGTACTCGGCAATACATCTTGAGAGATGTTGATAATACCACTGTCATTATAGCCTACAGACCATCATACATTATACCTTAGTTTAATACAGGTTCATATCTCCCTGTATTGTTAAAAACCTGCACTGTTATACATTATATTGGATAATAATATTTGATAAAAAAGAACCTATGTATAGCAGATAATTATAGAATATATTACAGAACATCTGTGACATTATATACAATCTCAAAATATTAATATCCACTTGTAGATGTGCCTACTCAACACTAGTAACATTTAAAGTGCTGTTCTTGCCTTGCTTTTGGTGGATATGCTTACTAAGCAAAGTTAAAAATACCAGCTTGGTAGCATTTTAAGCAGCAGTCTGCAGAGTTTGGAATACAAGGAAAGACTACCTGACCACAAACAGTATGTTTTTGAATGGTAAAAACAAATGCACCTGAGCATGAAGTGCTTTTGCACTTCTAAAATCACAGAATATACAACTCAAAGAAAACATACTTTTTGTGGGCAGGTGGTCTTTCCTTCTCTCTTCTTTGTAACTCCTCTGACCGCCGATCTATGCAGGCTAGGTAACCAATAGTGGTTGCTCTACTTTTCATAATTCTAATATGGCTTTAGATTTACGACAACCACTTGAAATTTTCAAATTTTTTTGCTTGTGATTTTGCTCATAAAAAGACTTTGTGGTAGCATTACTACCAAAATTACTCAACTGTTAGCACCGCCAAAAAAACGATCAATCGTGTTTTGAATTTCGGTTAACTCATGTGACCATTTGGGGCGCTCCAAATGGTCATGTGACATCAAAATAACATAAAATACCGTTATTTTAATGTCACATGACCATTTGGAGCGCCTCAAATGGTCACATGAGTTAACCGAAATTCAAAACACGATTGATCGTTTTTTTGGCGGTGCTAACAGTTAAGTAATTTTGGTAGTATTGTCACAGATTTCTCTGCAATTCAGGCACTCGAAATACATCATGGAAGTTGAGTGTCACAAACATGTCTAAGACATCCTTTAATGGCTGCAGTACCAAGACAAGTAAAAACAAAGACTGAGACAAAATAGAACAGTATACTGCAGAATAGTTCTTAGTTTTATGAACAAACTCCTCCAGGATGATTTGAAGCTTGTGCACGTCATATCTTCAAATTAAATGGGATAAACATATTTAAACTTCAACTTCACTAAGAATGAATTTGTGCAAGTAAGTAGGGACTAGTTTCCAGTCCATGGACACAAGGAAACAATTCAAAGTCAAAACCAGCAAACGCTTCCAACTGCATGATATTTAGAAAAATCGAGCCACCTTGATTTAAATGACTAAAAACTTTGTACACCACATACATACCTATGTGACAATGTGTACCCATTACTATGTCCTTCTAAAAAGTCTACAATCTCTAATAGCAGAGATTGGATTATATTATCTACAATGGATAGCCCTTGAACATTAGCAACTTTTGAAAGTTGTTTTCCATATATTACTGTAAAACTCTACATGGTCTTTACATGGCATGGTAGGGCAGACACCTAGTGTTGCATGGTAATAACCATCTTGTTTTTCCATCATCTTGTTCATATATTATGTTTCTTATGGACCACTTCCCTCTTTTCCTGTTAGCCAGTAAGTCACCATTTTGCCTTTACCCTTAACAGCAACAAGCCCACGGCAATTGAAAGTGTAACCACGTGTTGATAAAATATCATATATGCTTTTTGCTACCTGATGAAATTAAAAAAAGCAAGAATCAATGAATGAGCAAACACAGGATTCACAACACAAAATGGTTGAATAAAATCATTATAAAAATATGTATACAACCTTCTTATGTACAAAACAATGATTAACATGTCAAAATAATGGGAAAGATCAAATGCACAGATTTCTAATGTGCCCACCAATTATTATTTTTTTCTTGGCTCCAAAGAAGGACAACAGCATTTGTGAAGATAGTTGGGTCAAGATACAAATTGTTCAGAATAATAGCATTTTTAGCAAAACATATAAAACTTGCATATGAAAAGGTCTGTCCAGAAGAACAGATAATCAAATTGATTGTAATGTTTTGAAATGATGAATGTAGTCATGTGCCATGTTATTGACATAGTAGATATATATATATATATATATAAAGTTTAGCTCTATCTGCATATAGGCAGATTTTGAGCAGTCCATAGGACCATATCTAGAACTCTTTATTTAACAGAAGAACTGACTAACTACTTACTTGAATGTAATCTGATTTGCCTGTACTGTACATTCTACTAGCAACATTAACAGTGTCACCCCAAATGTCATATTGAGGTTTGTGAGCTCCTATTACTCCTGCGACAACTGGACCAAAGTTCAAACCTTCAAGAGAATAAACATAGCTTGTTAGAAGTGGTTGGTAAGGTGTCAGTAAGTGGTTAGCAATAGGTGTCAGTAAGTGGTTGGTAAGGTGTCAGTAAGTGGTTGGTAAGGTATCAGTAAGCGGTTTTGTAAGTGGTTGGTAAGGTGTCAGTAAGTGGTTGGTAAGTTGTCAGTAAGTGGTTTGTAAGGTGTCAGTAAGTGGTTGGTAAGGTGTCAGTAAGCGGTTTTGTAAGGTGTTAGTAAGTGGTTGGTAAGGTGTCAGTAAGCGGTTTTGTAAGGTGTTAGTAAGTGGTTGGTAAGGTGTCAGTAAGTGGTTGGTAAGGTGTCAGTAAGTGGTTGGTAAGGTGTCAGTAAGAGGTTGGTAAGGTGTCAGTAAGTGGTTGGTAAGGTGTCAGTAATTGGTTGATAAGGTGTCAGTAGGTGGTTGGTAAAGTGTCAGTAAGTGGTTTATAGTTAGTAAACAACACAACAGGCAAATTAAAAGGCATTATAATCTTACCGACTTTCATTTGAAAGTTATTAAATGAATGTATGTTTATGTCACACAGTTTCTGTTTCATTGCCATAGCAAAGTCTGCCATAAGTACAACATGATTGAGAGTTGCCAACTTTTCCTGTAAAAGTACAAAACAATAATCAGCAAAAAGCTATAACTAAATAAGCAATAAAAAAAGAGATTTTTACCTGTGATTCTGGTTTGATACCAGATGCTGCCATATAGGTTTCACCTATTGTTTTAATCTTCTCAATGCACTGGAATTGAGGTTCTGACAGCAGCTACATAAAGGAACATACCATTACACAATAGCAATGACAGTAAAGCTATATTTGTATTAAGTTAATGTCTCACTAGCAAGGTGAATAAGTGTAGATTGAGGTGGGTTGGTTGGTAGGGTATCAAATTGTCCATTTTACATTATTAAAGTGCCTATAAACTCTTGGCTGTTTGCTATTTCTATTAAAAGTACTGGTCCTAAATAACAATTTTCAAGAAGAATAAAATACTGCTTTAAAATGCATAGATTTTATCGCAGTATTTTATCCTTCTGGAAAATTGCCCAAATAGCACATATTATTCAAACCGCTATAAAATGCACAGTTTTTATCGCAGTATTTTATTCTTCTGGAAAATTGTTATTTAGGACCAGTACTTTTAATAGAAATAGCAAACAGCCATTTTATAGCGGTTTGAACTTGTTCAAAAAGTGTTGTTTTGGCTTCCTGTGTAAAAAAATTGGAGTTTATTGATATGAGCTGGTGACAATATCAATGACGTAGTGTCCGGGATAGAAACTATTGAAACTTGCAAGACGCTTTCCCGGACACTAGGTCATCGATATTGTCACCAGCTCATATCAATAAACTCCAATATTTTTACACAGGAAGCCAAAACAACACTGTTTGGACATGTTCAAACCGCTATAAAATGCACATATTTTATCGCAGTATTTTATTCTTCTGGAAAATTGCCCAAATAGCACATATTCAAACCGCTATAAAATGTGGTTACTTAATGATTAAAGAGTGTCAGATTTACTTAGCAATATCCTTCACTTGTGAAGTAAGTGAGCTACCAGTATATTAGTATATTTATTTGAAGCAATGTAGAGATGATAGAGATGAGTCAAGCCTACAAACCTCATCAAAATCTGCAAGAATCTCATTAAGCAATCTCAGACATTCAACTCCTTCTCCATTGGCATCGAGCTCAGAATAAAACTCAGAGAAGTTACAAATATTGGAGAACATGACAGCTACTTTATCACAGGATTGAAAGTATAGTTCCTGAAACACATTAAACCTTAGTAAAGATGGATTTCATGACAAGAACTCCATGTTACAGTAAACATACATAATACCAATAACAGGTTCCCATTTAAATCTGTACTTATGCAAATTTTGATCAACACATCAACACAATTTGCATAAGTACAGATTTAAATGGGAACCTGTTCAATAGACCTTTTCACAGTTCCGTTCAGTTACCACAAATAATAGTTCGAGGTCGAGGTTCCAGTTGCTGTGCATATCAAAACGTTAATTTATCATGTGCAGCAACTGGAACCTTGACTTGGAACTATCAATTCACGGTCACTGTACAGAACTGTGAGAAGGACTATTATAATGATAATGAATGAAGATGATGTTTGAGGATGCTGATAATGATGATGATGCTGATAATGGATGACATGGTAGTTTACTGTGTGCCTCTCATTGCTGTGCTCCAGGTTCAAGTCCCAGATCAGGTATGGATTATATGTGAGTTGAGTTTGTTGTTGTGGATTATTTGATTTCCCTCCCTCCACAAAGATCAACATGTGAGCAGAGTTGTGTGTTGTAAATGTTGAATGTAGTGGTAGTGAGGGTGCCTCATGGAAGAGCTCCGATGGTGAGTGATGTTTTTTTATGATGAGAGTGATCATGATAATTATGATGAAGATAATAACACTGATAATGATCATGGTAATATTTATGATACTAATGAAAATGGTGATGATAATTTTGATAATAATGATTATTGTGCTTTTTTGGTTTGTGCGCCGATCTTGTGGAACGCACTACCATTTACTTTAAGGAGATTCCGTAGTTTTGCATTGCGCACGCTCTACTGCGCACAATTTTGACCAGCGAGAGCGCACGCTACAGCACGCGCACCTTGCGCGCGCTATGTCGGTATTACTAAAAGATCACAATTCGTACATTCAAAGTGCCATAGCGCCAAAACGAATACGGTGACCTATCTTTTTTATTTTATTGAATTAAAGATATCCACGTTTTCAAATACATATCTGAGTTTGAATAAAAATCTATGTCCAGATTTCGAGATATTTCAAGAATTGTGGTAATATTGTGCTACCCAGGTGTTCGCGAACGATACGCTCGAGTAACTTCGAGTATTGCTTTATCGCTATTATCTTTTAACAGGTTCACTTTTCTATCCAAGTTTTGTGTGTGAATGAAGATTTGGGGTGCTAAGATGAAATAAAACCTGATATTTCAATCCTAATATCAAAAAAGAGTACCATTTAATCGCCTTTTATTCTATTATCTTTTAACAGGTTCACTTTTCTATCCAAGTTTTGTGTGTGAATGAAGATTTGGGGTGCTAAGATGAAATAAAACCTGATATTTCAATCCTAATATCAAAAAA
Organism: Metridium senile; assembly: GCA_949775045.1. Taxonomy (NCBI): domain Eukaryota; kingdom Metazoa; phylum Cnidaria; class Anthozoa; order Actiniaria; family Metridiidae; genus Metridium; species Metridium senile. The sequence continues at coordinate 48,495,766 of OX459096.1, read as the reverse complement.
GAGTACCATTTAATCGCCTTTTATTCTCATTTTATACATCGAAATATTACTCCCGCGCGCCGTCGAAATGAGTAACTTTGACGTGATCTAGTGCCAAAACCAACACGGTGACCCCCCTTTTTTATTTTATTTTTGAAATGCCCATGTCTTAAAGTATAACTGTACAAAGTTTCAATAAAAAGTTATGTCAAAATCTATTACTACGGAATCTCCTTAAGAAGTGTACAATCAATTATCACTTTCAAACGAAATTTGAAGACATATTTATTTAAGTTAGAGTGACGTTTTCTTTTTACATTATATATATATATATAGATAGATATTTTTAAATAGTTTATATTTACAAAATTTTTATTTGATTATATGACTTTTATCTTATTTTATTTATTATTTTATTTTTGGTATTTTGTATTATATTATATTATATTATATTGTAAGAGCATTGAGATTTTATGTAATGCGCAAGAAATAAATTTATTATTATAATGATAACAATAATTATAATATATTGTGATTATGACAGTGATAGTGACAATAATAATGATTATACAATAAAGAAATCATAACACAACTATAATTAATCATGTATACATACCTCATTCTTTTTAGTCTGTTGATTAAGGAAATGCTGTGCCACATGGACAGGCAAAATATTGTATAACAGTTTCTTGTTGTATTCTCGTAGTTGTTCCATATCTTTCTTTTCCTCTTTTGCCTAAAATATGCCAAATATATATTAAATAATAAACTTGTCTTCTCTAAAATATAAGCCTGGATGACATTGTTCTTTTAGCAGCTGTGAACTCTCTTTATCCAACTCCAAGCTAAAAATGTCTGCTGTGAAAACTACTAAGAAAATAGTTGTAAATCTATTCACCTGCAGTTCTATTTCTAAAAGGGGAAGTGTGTAAATAGTATAATATTAGTAGATAACTAATAAAGATTATGGGCCTTAGAATGACAACAAAAAAAAAAAAACATGACTAAGTGTAACTTTACCTGAAGCTTCCAAAGAAAGTCGAGCCTTGCTATTTGTTCACGCTGAAAGGTAATGCAAATATTAATTAATTCATATAATATTTTAATAACTAGTTGTTAATCCATTCAAATATTGCAAACTTATCATTTTAATAAAGCTACAAAAGATACATACCAGATAGCCATGTCCAGTGAGAGCGCATATGAACATTAATACAATCAGAATAGAAAGATGAGCCCAGCGGATGTAATTGGTCAACCTGAAAAATATAGATACGTATGTGAAAAATATAGTGGCATAAGTCATGATAATCTAGCAGCACTGGTCCAAAGGTTCTTTAATCAATTTTTATGGCTGTTAGCTATATTCTCAGGCCATAAGTCGTGGACAAAAACTGATCCATAAGTACATAATGCATGAAAAATAAGTTATTAATATATTTTCAATGTAAATACCAGGAAAATAAGTTGTACTTACGGGCAATACTGAATTGAATCATGCCTTGAAAACTGTTCTTTAATGTCAGTATATACTTGTACAATGATGATGTAGGTGCCGGCCATTAAACTAAGAAGACAGAGCTTCTGTAGAGTACTCAGTTGTAAAAATACAGCACAAGCTATCATGATAAGTGTCACACTAAATGTGAAGTACTGCAAAAGAAATGAGGGTAAATAATTATAATTATTGCTCAGACAGAGACATACATTACTTATGATAAAATGACAGAAACATAAAACAACAAAAACAACCACAAAAAAATGCTTGGGTTAAACATTACACATTACATTTTACACATTTTAAGAAATTTGAGCCTTCAAGAGAACAAGTTATTGTCAAATATAACAGACAACCAGCATTTGCTGGATAAATCTTTAGAAATAGTTGTAAGTCATCAAACTTACATCAACATTGTTGGATTACAAGTTGCAGAGTGAATGGCTCATATACCAAATTATGTAATATCTATTATTACTATTAATCAAATTATTAATAATCATTGATACTATTATTATCCTATAAATAAATGAAGCATTTATATCTCAGGACTATATTCGTGATCAAGGGTTTTACCTGAGGATAGTCGCATGAAAGGTTATCAGGGTTTAGAGTTACATGAGATCCATTGCACATTGTTCTGTTTTCATTGTCAACAGTCAGCATGTATGTGTCAAGTTTACTTGCTTTCTCACAACCGAACTAAAAACAAACAAAAAATATTAGTTCTACAACAATGTAATTGTAATGTAAATGTACTACAGTTTTCTTTCCCATTTAATAAAGTTTAATGTATTGTACTGTTCTACTATAGCACATCAACTAAGGAACAAGAAAATCAATAACTACAGAATCAAATGGAATTGATGGTGTTAAGAGTTTTCCACATATATATGTATTCATAATTTGAGGAGATATTGTTGATTTTCTCTGACTTTTTTGAGAATTAAAGATAAATGATTTTAATTCCTGAAGAAAACCTACCATTCCTCCAATGGCTGCAATATATATAGTCATGATTATGAAAGATGCAAGGAAATGGCAAATTACTCTGGAATTACATATCTTGGTAGATAAATTCCTCATGGAGATTGGAAATGACTGCAAGCAAAGTGAAAGAAATATTAAAATTGTATAATTTATAATTTTTTTCAATATCTAAACATTTCATTTAGTAAGCTGCTTGTTTAAATGAAGTCCTGTCTACACTACAGGAGCTGTGTGCTCTTCAGTGGTGCGTTTTAGTTACATCCCTCCTATACAATGTGTGTGGAGAGATGGGACAACTTTTAATGTTTCAACAACATTTGAAGGGCTCAAAATGAAAATGACCTAAGTTACTTTTTTAGCTTATTTTCAAACCTTGCCCAAATCAACAGTACACTAAACAACTGAAGGGTGGAAATTAAAACAATCTAAATCACTTTTCAGTTAATTTTAATTTCAAACCTTGCTAAAATGTTAATTTTAATTTCAAACCTTGCTCAAATGTTAATTTTAATTTCAAACTTTGCTCAAATGAAGTTTTTTCCGAGTCCACGTTTTGGGTAACCATGGCATCTACTGCTGTGTTGTAAAATCCAGGGCTCAAGTGTTTTCAAATCGTTTCAAGACATCGTTTCAAGACTGCACTGGCTCAAAGTTGGCTTGAATTGGGATTTTATTAAGTTAAGAGTCATTTTTTGCCTTTAGTTACTACTGGAAGAGCATCATTAAGCTTCAAGGTAGCAAAGAACTCACTTTCTGAAAGAAGTCAGCGAGGCGTTTCACTTTGTTCATTGAAAAACTGTTTGTTGTTGTTTGAACTTGTTTTGGCCGCAACGAAACAAAGTGAAGCTTGGAGTTCGACTTAAGGTGGCTGACTACTATACAAAAACTAGAAAACTGCGCATGACTTTGCGCACATACGACATCAAGTCACGGTAGAGATACAGGGAATCCAAACATTCATTTTTGTGCCGTATATTTTAAAGCGTTAAGCAATTTAACAGCCATTATCATGATTTAGATATGCTGTCATTTGAAAGGGATCTGTTTCACCTTGATATGTGAATTTATAAAAGTAAAAGGAACTTCAAAGGTGGCCGAACTAGCGATTATTTTAATTACAAAACTCACATTTCACGAAAAACGGCAAAATAGGACTCAAAACTTATCCAAATAACAATTGCACAACATTAGTGAAATAAAACGAAAACATAAGCATTATTTAAAAACTAACCACACCCTATTTCCATTGTTTAATGTAGGTTTTGAATTTCAGGGGAAGACCCGGGAGAGGTTTTTAATTTTGAATTTAAGACCTGCATCAGGATTTTTTGCCAAGTTGGTCATATACACACACATTTGAGAGTTTTGAAATTCAATGCACATTTATTTGAGATTTTAGACACACACTAGAAGTCTTAAAGTCTTAAAACTTAAGGAATTGACTATTTTAACCTTAAAAAAACACAAAGGAAATCTTACGAATCGACCCTACCGAGCCTCGAACCCTCAACCCTTCGCATCTTACAGTCCATTCACTTACCACTATGCTATCCGGTATTTCGTTGACAATGAAGGAATTTTAAGAAGCTTTATCTCAGCACAGCTATTGTTCGACGTTAAATTGATGCAAATATAAATTACTCGATTTAAATTAAATCCAATTATTTGAGTTCCTATTTACAGAATTTTTGCATTGAAACAATAAAAATAGGGTTTGGTTAGTTTTTAAACAACTTCAAACGCACAGGCTCGGGTTTGCATTGAAAGTCTTGAATTTCAATGCAAACCCTCGCCCTAGCGTTTGAACCTTTATATAAAAGGCATTTTCTGTCGAAAAGACAATTTTTTAGCACGTTTTTGTTGGAAAAAATAATGGATATGAAAGTTGAAATATGTCAAAAAGACGATGGAAAATTAGTTAAAACAAAACAATGAACACATGAAATGATACATAGCGACATTTATTATAGCTTCTACTTACAGAAAAGTGAATTGCCTTTGAGAAATAATCCATTAACCTGTTTTAAGGGACGTTTTTGAAAAAGAAATACTTCGAGTAGATGACAAACTTTCCCTCAACATCGCACGAGTGTTGCGTGACAAGATGGCGTAAGTTCAAAAGGAACAGCTCATTGGATTGGGTAAAATGTATCCAATCAGAAATAACGTTGTAATTCTCCCGTTCCCAGGACTGGCAGAGTAGTCAAAATGGTGGAAAAAGCTGATTTTAGGCTCGTTTTTCGCTTAAAACTCAAAAATTCGCCCGGGACCCTATGATTTGTTTTTGATATTCAGGAAGAACAGGTAAAAATCGTTGTTTTGACAAACTTTAAGAAATTTCTGATTTCTACAACTATAAAAAAAATACTGTGTCTGCTAATACAAATGCTCGTTTACGCTCGATTTCGGACTTTATGAGCATACATATTACATATTTGTTCACCTTACTCTGACATATTTCCTATTAATTATTTAACAGATCTCGAGAAAAATCCTCACGTAAGATTTTCTAAAAAAAAATACGTCAACAGCTCTTTTAGTTTTGATGTTGTGAATTATTTGGTTCCAAGCGCAGTTTTTGCCATTTTTCGTTCGAAAACTTGCAGAGTGGGTACTATTCAAAGTCCAATATCTCAGAAACGAGCTTGGGACACCCCATTTTTCTCTTTTTCATCTGAATCACCATTAAATTTCCTATGAAATACCTTTCTAATAATAAATTCTGATTTGTTTTTCGTATAGTAGTCAGCCACCTTAAGGCAAATTCTCGAACCTGCCAGGGCATTTTAACAAAGTTGTGACAATAGAGAAACACAACAAGCGCATAATTTTGGCAGAAACCCAAAGTGACTTGAGACTTAATATTAGTTTCTTCTAGCACTATGCCATGAATGGCGTGCCGAAAGATGGCCGTGACTACCCATAGTCCATAGTCGTAAATTACGGAGAGCACGTGCTTATCAAAATGGTTCTAATCAAATTACCATAGCTCTGTCCGGGAATTGAAATAAAGAGTAAAAATTTACTTGAGTCATAGCACAAGGATTGAATTATTTTGTTTTAAAAAAGACTTTCTAGCTGATGAAAAATAATTTTGATAAAAATCCAAGGTCAAAAATGTGTGATTTTACTATTAAATAATGGTCATTTCTGACTTTTTTGCTAAACTTTAAATAAAGTTTTTTGTGCTAAATCGAATCGCTGGTTTCTTGTGACTGATTTGATTAAAGATATTAATATCTTTTATTATTATTTTGAACAAAAAAGCGAAGTGTTTATTCAATTTTTGACGCTGATTGAAATTCACGGATGAGTGAACGGTTGTTAAGCAAAGCCATAACGTAACTATGGACCAATTTTATTCTTTTTTGACAAAAATCGTGGAAAGTGGATAGCAAACCTTAATATTTGAACTAAAACAAGTTGTTTGGTGTATTTTGGGATGATTTGGGCAAGGTTTGAAAATTAGCTAAAATAATCACTTAGGTCACTTTCATTTTAACCCCTTCATTTAATCTTTAACATACCGTGAACTTCTCTGCAATTATTACCACGTATACAGCAAAGAAAGCAATAAAAGCTGTTAGGAACACAGCAAGTGTCACTATACTCCTGTAGAAAAAAAACCCAGGTCAGTTAGAAGTAAACCATACAATCTATTATCAATCATGTGACTGTTGTGATCTTATAGGATGGGTAGGAAATGAATTGGAATTCCACAATTCACATTGTTCAGAACAGTTTTGGGGACCCTGTGTGGTCACATGACTCGCACAGGGTTCATCTCGAAGTTCTTCTTATTATGTAGAAGTTCTTTACATTTAATTTGGATAAATTGTAATCCTTATGCGGGCATGATCATAAGTAACCATTGTAATTAAGCTAAATTATTCATTTCTTTTTGTGATTCATTACTTGATTGGATAATAAGCATAATGTTTGATTTGATTGTAGTTTTACCGAATGACAATAAACGTTTAAATATCGAGTCGAAGGAATGCTAAGCGGGAAATATTTAACACACACATACTATTATAATCAATTACAACTGTGTTCTGAGTCAAAATACAATTGGCACTAACCCAGGATTAACTCTAGTGATTTCACTAAGAATTAGCACTATAAACCCAGGATTAGTTGCATAGGTTTTAATAAAAGCTAAAACAAGAAAAGCTCTCTTTCGAGATAAACCAGGATAGCCACTCATCATCATCTTTACATAAACTATTTGATGATTTTCTTACCTTGGCAGGATAATAACTTGCACCACAAAAATGAAGATGAAAATAAGAAATACACAAGAAGTGTAAAACTTGAACATGTGGTCTCTCTCTTGTGAGTACTGTGTAGATAGAAACACATAGTGGATGTATCAAACAACATAAATTACTGGCAAAGTGACTTTCACTTGAGGTAGAAGAGAAGAAGTATGTAATTCAATAAGAGACTCAAAGTTGTATATAGAAAGAACCTAAGTTTATAATAGATTTCTATTGAATTGTGTATTCAACTGTGTCCTCTATTGTGCCCACTACACCCAGTTGTACGTTTTTACTTGTACCCCATAAAGTCTTATCTTTAAGTATCATTGACATTGCAAAAAAATGTGAATATGAACAAAGTGAAAATTGCTTTTCAAAAAGTAATATTCTTGTAAAAGTCTCTACATGTATACACCGAATCGAAATATGGCGACCAATTTTAATATCTATTGTGATTGACTCAATAGCCTCTCATTCATGTAAAAACTCCATTGTGTTCCATCATGAACATGAGGCTAGTCAGTCAAGAACAATAGCAGGCCACCATATTTTGATTCAGTCTATGAACAATGTGTATTCTGCTCCACTGCAATAATTTGAAGTGTATTCAACCTTGAACTAAAATATTGTCAATTTTCTTACCAGGATTTCCTTTTCTTTGTCTTTGAAGGTCAAAGCTAATGCCTTTACAAAGTCCTTGCGCAATCTATAAATAGCATACAAAAACAGTTAGTGGAAAACTAAAGAACAAATCTGTAGAGTACAACTGTGACAACAATTAATGGCTTTTATAAACAAAACACCAACACAGTGGTTAATTAAGTGGCTTTATGAATCATGCACAGCTGTCTTGCAGTGCTATATTATGGTCACTGTCTTCTCATGAACATTAATATTAAATATTTCTATAGACTTTACAAAAAGCCTGTATAAAACCTCTGCATATTTTATGTAAGTGTGACATTAAAAAGTCTACACAGGCGACTTGAATCATTCTAGTTGATATCATACAGTGCACATGTCATATCCAAAGCCCACACTGAAGATCAAATGAGACCCAGTAGCTCAGTGGTTAGAGCGTCCATTGAAAACAGAAAGTTGTGGGTTTGACTCCCATATGGACTCCATTCATTTATTGTAAGATTGATGTTTATTGTTAGAATTTTACACTTCAATTATTTTTGAAATAATTTGTAGAGATAATACAAGTGTCTTTATTTCAAACATGTTTCAGCCTTAATCATTGTTTTCAACATGTATCAAATTAGATACTGTGTAGTATGCATTTATCCACTTTGCTACACATTCTTCTTTTCTGTCTGGTAGAGTCAAGGTGTGGCCCATTGACGACAACATTTTTAATATACTGCATATCCTATAATAACTCTGAAAATGACTTCTGCTTCTGGCTTTCATAATGTATGGCACCGACAGTTTTCCACAAGACTACTCACACCTGAGTGATCACAACTCAACATAACTTATACACATAGTAAACTGCTAATTAGTTTTTAAACTGCTATGAATTCCTTACCTTTCAATGCTTCTTGACTCTATTGACCTTGCTAAAAAGTTATTAACTTCATCTTCAGTATCTTGTTGTGGTTCTTTGATTCCAAGTCTGATAAGAAAACATAAGGAAAACATTATACCTAAGGCCACAAACCATCAACTTCAGAAGAGGTTGTCCATAGTGGTTTTATCTGTCTTAGTATTTCATCTTTTCATTTCAAGATTTACTCATAAGTAGGAGTAAATTGTAATATGATGAAGTCCCCTGAAAGGTAGAAACCCCAGCTTCAAATATAAAAATGTACAAATAATCCAAACAAAAATACTTGTACAATACAAACTGACATCTTGAATGGCTACTATGAGTTAAAGAGGTTTTTTCATGATCAGCAAATTTGTAGCCTCACATGATTACATTCTTACCTATCTGTAATTTTGTTGTTTTGATCTTCTTCTCTTATTGCTTCTTTGAATGTTTCCTTCTGTAAAGTGATAAAATAAACTATCACATAACTATGCCTTTATCAATGAATAAATTGATGTTTAGGCAAATGAATGAAAAAATGAATAAAAAATGAATGAATGGATGAATGAATAAATAAATGGATGAATGAATGAATGGATACATGAATGAATTAATGAGTGAATGGATGGATAAATGAAGGAAGGAATTAATAAATGAATAAATAGTTAAGGATGTAAAAATGAGACTTAGTAAGGAAATGATTTTATGACGTTTCGGAGCCATCACGCTCCATTATCAAATAATACTAATTACAATATGCAGAAAGTTCGCTTATAAAGAAACTAATTTATGTAAATAATTTGGCATGGATTGAATTCGACTGTACATTCAGGAGAGGTTTTAATTCCCTGATGTACAGCATCTCGTGCAACAGACAGTCAAATTTACTAGAACATTTCTTAAGGACAATATAGTTATTAATTAAGACGTCAGGAGCAGTACTATTATGTTCTTTAAGACAGTGTTTATATATAGATGAAGATGATTTTTGCTTGTGCTGTTCAACGCGTACATGAAGGTGTCCATTTGTGAAACCCACATAACCTGCATCGCACAGGTCACATTTAAAAGAGTAGACGACACGTTGTTGATTCACAATAGTAGGTTTCATCTCCCGTTTTTTTGAGATCTTCTTCAAGCTTACGGGTGGTAAAAAGCAGCTCAAAGATCTTAGCACAAATGTCGGTACCATTATTGAGCCCATCTTTACTACCTGTAAGCTTGAAGAAGATCTCAAAACACGACTTAATTAATAACTTTATTGTCCTTAAGAAATGTTCTAGTAAATTTGACTGCCTGTTGCACGAGATGCTGTACATCAGGGAATTAAAACCTGTCCTGAATGTACAGTCGGATTCCATCCGTGCCAAATTATTTACATAAATTAGTTTCTTTAAAAACGAACTTTCTGCACATTGAAATTATTATTATTTGATAAATTGAGTGTGATGGCTCCGAAACGTCATAAAATCATTTCCTTACTAAGTCTCATTTTCACATCCTTATGTGTTTCTAAATCATTACTTATAAGAATAGATAGATGAATGAATAAATGCATCAATGAATATATCAGTGAATGCATCAATAGATGAATAGATAAAAATGTGAAATTATGCATTAATGACTAATTAATTAACAATGGGAGATTAAATGGATGAATGAACAAAAAGTGATGAATAAGAATGGGTAACTAATGAGAAAACACAAATAAATAAATAAATAGATGACAAAAACATGTGAAATGTAAATAAAGAATATTTGAATATCTAGTTACCTTCTGCTTGGCATTAAACAGGACATGGAATATAAAAAAAATAACAACATCAGTTATGATAACTAAATGAATAATAAAATGACAACTGAATATAATAACATTACAACTGGATGAACTACATGACAATCACAATTAAAGATACCATCATGTTCTGTTTTAAACTAAAAACATTCATATTTAGCGTCAATTGTCCCAGCTACCAGCTGGTCTGCCAAGTAGCACTGGTATAGTTATTGTAGCAGTAACAATGTATATGGATGTAGCAGAATGATTTAATGGGTGTGGTGAGGAGGGAGCAGGGTTAGTCTTTTATTGGTATTACAGATGTAAGCATTTTGTATGGGTATGGGTGTGGTATGTGTAAGAAGTTTATTATTGGTAAGGGTGTGGTGTGGTAGGGGTAGAAGTCTATTATTGGTAAGAGTGTAGGTGTGGTGTGGTAGGGGTAGAAGTCTATTATTGGTAAGGGTGTGGTGTGGTGTGGTAGGGGTAGAAGTCTATTATTGGTAAGGGTGTAGGTGTGGTGTGGTAGGAGTAGAGGTCTATTATCGGTAAGATTGAAGGTGTGGTGTGGTTGGGGTAGAAGTCATTATTGGTAAGGGTGTAGGTGTGGTGTGGTAGGGGTAGAAGTCTACTATTGGTAAGGGTGTAGGTGTGGTGTGGTAGGGGTAGAAGTATATTATTGGTAAGGGTGTAGGTGTGATGTGGTAGGGGTGGAAGTCTATTATTGGTAAGGGTGTAGGTGTTGTGTGGCAGGGGTAGAAGTCTATTATTGGTAAGGGTGTAGGTGTGGTGTGGTAGGAGTAGAGGTCTATTATTGGTAAGATTGAAGGTGTGGTGTGGTAGGGGTAGAAGTCTATTATTGGTAAGGGTGTAGGTGTGGTGTGGTAGGGGTAGAAGTCTTCTATTGGTAAGGGTGTAGGTGTGGTGTGGTAGGGGTAGAAGTCTATTATTGGTAAGGGTGTAGGTGTGATGTGGTAGGGGTAGAAGTCTATTATTGGTAAGGGTGTAGGTGTGATGTGGTAGGGGTAGAAGTCTATTATTGGCAAGGTTATGGGTGTGGTGTGGTATGTGTAAGAAGTCTATTATTGGTAAGGGTGTAGGTGTAGGTTTGGTAGGGGTAGAAGTCTATTATTGGTAAGGGTGTGGTAGGGGTAGAAGTCTATTATTGGTAAGGTTATGGGTGTGTTGTGGTATGTGTAAGAAGTATATTATTGGTAAGGGTATGCGTATGGGTGTGGTAAGTATAGCAGTCTATACTTGGTAGGGGTGTGGTGAGGTAGGGGTACTAGTGACGATAGGGTATGCATATAGAATAGGCTACTTCTATTAATAATAAGGAAATGTATTTCAGGTTATTTGTGTTTTCTGCAGACACATGGCACTATTGAGGAATGACAACTGCCCATACTGGTTACCCACAGCAAGCTGTTTGATGTATATTAACAATAATTAATTTTTGCATACATGTTTACCTTGTGAATGTCTATAACTGCAGCTTTCTTTGATAAAACTAATCTCTATCTGTCTCTACACTATCAACTGTCTTTCTAACACACATCTAAAAGACAATCAGCTTTTAAAATATCATTTTATTAGTGACAAAGTGAAAGTAATGGAATACTATTTCTACATATGTCAAATTAAAAGTAAAATATTATCATTTATGTCTTACTAACCTTAACAGGCTCATTAGCAATAACAAGAAAGGTCTGTATGTTGTATTGTTTGAGAAATGAATCTCTGTCTTTACCGTTGCCTTCTTCTACAACATAGTCTCCATTCAAACAATTCAACACATCTTGGGTGATGTGAACACGCCTGAAAATAATAAAAAGATTTCAAAGCCTATTACTCAAAATTCCAAAACCACACAAGCGAAAAGTGGCATTGATTGTGGCAGGCAAAAAAATCATCAGCCGTTTTTAATAACAACGAAAACAGTTCTTTGCAAGGTAGGAGCTGGGCAACCGACAAAAAATTCATAACTTTTCCATCGCCCAGCAGGTGAAAAAGGAATTTTCCAAAACTTTCCAGGTCCTGGAAAAATGCATTACCAATTTCCAAAACTTTCCAAGACTTTCCAAAACCCTACGAACCCTGGATAATGATTTCTTTTAAGGTATCAGGACTGGTTATGGACCCCTATGTGCGCGATCTCAAATAGTGCTCAAGCTTTACAATATTTTGTTATAAAAGTATATATTATCTGATAGGTGAATAAATGTAGTTTTAGGAAACATTTTCGAATTGTCCATAACTTATATTGTGAAAAAGATATGTAGAGTTTAGTGCGATTTGAGTGTCCTCTGTTTGAAAAATCACAGCCCTTTACAAATTACCGTCACGTCAATAACAAACACGTCTTTGCACGTAAGAGAAGTTAATCTCCAAAATGGTGCCTGGGATTTTTCATATCTACCTTAGATCAGTTGATACGAGATCTCAAACATCGACAATCGATATTTTAATGTATTTTCTTACTAATGAAGTGATATCTTTTTAACAAAATAAAAAATAGAAAATCGCAGACACCGTATCACGCTTGAAACATAGTTCTACAAAATTGCGAAGTTTAGTTGCAATCTGTTAAAATTTGAGCAAATGATAGTCGTTTAAAAATGAAAATTTGAGGCAAAAAAGTTACCGAGAAAAACGTGTTTATAAGTTTCGGGCCAGGGAGCCGCTGAGTGTTTACACAGACAACTTCATCTGTCAATGAGTTGTCATCTTGCCTGGTCTGTATCATATACCGTAGGCTATTACTAGTGTAATAGGATGCTACTCCAGTCTCGTTCTCTGGTGTATTGAAACCCATGTTTCTAGTCGATGATGACTTTATGATGCATTTCGCCTATAATATTAGTTGACACTCACTGAAATCCTAACATACGATTTTACAAATTCAACTAGAGAAACACACTATGCCTAGAGGAAACCGTTCGCGTGTGAATGCCAAAGTTGTGGCCGATGCAAACACACAACCAGAGCCGCCACGGCGACCTAGAGAAATTGTTATTCAACAAATAAGGGAATTGGGGCCAGGTAATTATGATCGTATTTTAATGTCAATACCTTTGTAACAACGCACAGATAACAATGCTACTTTTACCGCTTACTTCCGAGTGAATACTGAATATTTGACGTTCTAACCTAACTTCTAGATTTGATGGCAAAGTGTTTGTAAACCCTCGAAGCAAGCACTTAACTACAATGTGCAGCACTTTGTGTAGGTTCCTCTGACCTTTGTGTTTCCTGGGCATAATAAGAGCCTCGATCGCTTTCTGCGAGAGATTTTCGTCGTTTGAGCAGGAACAGTTTCTTTTGTTTTGGCGATAACAAAGGCGATCTTCGCTTTCGAGAAGCCATTAAAGAATCTTAATGGACTATACGAGAATCTACACCATGAATATGACAGATATTATTAAAACTTTTTTGATTTTCGCATTGTGTAGAAGATTTTTCAGTAAGATTCTTGATTTTGTGAGTAAACACGCACGACGATTCAAGTATGAAATCACATGGGGCTCATATTGTTGTCTGGCAACCAGCTTTCGATGACAGATAGCTAATTAGCTGCTGACATGATCCTGAAACCATCATCAGGCAAAACTTAATTGAATTATGCAAATACATCAATTTGACTAACCCTGGTAATCCACCAGATTCCATATGATTAGCAATAGTGACATCATTAGACCAGACATCATACTGCCATTTGACCAAGCCTAAGACACCACTATGTACTCTACCCTTGTGAATACCAACTCTCATGTTAAGGTTGACCTTAGTTGCATCACGTACATACCTACAAAACACAACCATCGTTAATAACAACTTGTCAATCTAGGGCAATACTTCATGTTGGGCCATATCATCTACCTCTAAAATACTTGCAACATTAATGCAACACATAATACAAGAAACTGATTAATTAATTGTAATAAAAACTTTGACTTTTTGTGTAAAATATATACTGGTAATACTGCAATAAATAAGAATTTCCCAACTTTATTATTATTTAAAAATAATTCAATAACATCATCATCATATAATAATATTTAGTATAAATACAAAGGTGATTATACAAAATCGCGCGCTCTGATTGGTTTGCTATCTCGGATTATCAGCCGATAATCACCTTTTCGGACAAAATGGCTGCCAGTAGTTGTTTTGTCACTGTTAGGGAAGATGAAATTGAAAGAAAATGCTGTCCCAAAATCGACAAAAGCAGCTACTTAGTTTTGAGTCAAGCTATTTAAAGGTATCATAGTAAATTTTCACGTTTTTTTTGTCATTATATGCGAGACAAAGTTTACAATTTTTACACGTAATGTTCGCGCTTTTAAAAAAATAATATTTTCACTTTCAATGCTGTTTTCTTCTTTCTTTTTTGAAATAATCACCTTTGTATTTATACTAAAACGATTATTCACCTCAGGCGAAGTGATTATCGGTGAATATTTACCTCGCAGCTCGAAGACTCACCGCTCGGTAAATATTCACCGATAATCACTTCGCCTTTGGCGAATAATTGTTAAATAATGTAGTAAATAGTATTCAAAAACTCATTAATAATTCATGAGAAATTGACAAAAGAAATCATAACCATGACAAATGTTTTAACTGAAGATAAAGATTCACCCTAATTTACATAAACTTTAACCTGAATTTTCTCTAATAAACTTTCATAAATCCTTGATTTTTTTTTTACAAAAACACAAAATATAGGTTGGAGTTTTTGAAGCCATTTAATACACAGACAGATCGTGTTTTATCAAGTCTAAAACCACTTGGCTTCGCCTCATGGTTTTACATCCTGATAAAATACTCCTGTTCATTTATTAAACTATACATATCAGTACTTACGAAATAGCATCTATCATAGCCAGTCCCATTTCAATACAACAGTGGGCATGGTCAGGGCGTGGTTCTTGAAGTCCTGATACACAATAGTAACAATCTCCAAGAATTTTGATCCTTAGACAGTGATTCTCCTGTTTAAAAAAAAGGAAAAATATGAAAATGATGGTCAGTTTATAATTTGATTTTTAGCTTTTCGCCTAACCAATAATAATAATAATAACCAAATATAGGCTAGTGTCAATAGTCTGCCCTCTATTTCATGTTTAATGTAGTTTTATTTATGTATCTTGATTGATTACTTGTATGTATGTATCCTATGATAATGCAAAGTATTGTGACCATGATTATAATGGTTTTTAAATTACACTTGACTGAAGAGACCATGCAGTGAGTGCCATTATAGAAGCACCATAGGGAGTGTAATGCACCAATGATGAGGGTAATAATGAATGATGGTGACAATAGTCTTGATATCAGGACTTTAACGGAGTGCTGGTATCATGATAGAAGGGAGTGTAATGCACCAATGATGAGGGTATTAATGAATGATGATGACAATAGTCTTATACAATGATATCAGGACTGCAACTAAGTGCTGGTATCATGATAGAAGGGAGTGTAATGCACCAATGATGAGGGTAATAATGAATGATGGTGACAATAGTCTTGATATCAGGACTGCAACTAAGTGCTGGTATTATGATAGAAGGGAGTGTAATGCACCAATGATGAGGGTATTAATGAATGATGGTGACAATAGTCTTGATATCAGGACTTCAACTAAGTGCTGGTATTATGATAGAAGGGAGTGTAATGCACCAATGATGAGGGTAATAATGAATGATGGTGACAATAGTCTTGATATCAGGACTTCAACTAAGTGCTGGTATTATGATAGAAGGGAGTGTAATGCACCAATGATGAGGGTATTAATAAATGATGATGACAATAGTCTTATACAATGATATCAGGCCTTCAATTGAGTGCTGGTATCATGATAGAAGGGAGTGTAATGCACCAATGATGAGGGTAATAATGAATGATGATAACTGTGATGCTATAAATATAATGATATCAAGACTTCAACTAAGAGCTGGTATCATGATAAAAGAGCCCTAGGAATTACAATGCACCAATGATGCAGGTGACAATGAATTAGATGACGGTGACAATGAATTAGATGATGGTGACAATGAATTAGATGATGGTGACAATGAATTAGATGATGGTGACAATGAATTAGATGATGGTGACAATGAATTAGATGATGGTGACAATGAATAATTTAGACAAACTAAAGGTACAACTGTTCTTACCACAGCCAACTGATCAAATCTTGCATAGAGCTCATTTAATGTCTTGATAAGAGCCTGTGCAGTACACATTGTTGATAACACAGTAAAGCCTTCAATATCAGCAAACAGTATACTACAAGGATACAAAGAAAGTTAATAATGATTGTCCAAAAAATAGTTTTCTCTGAGTTTTCTCGGTCAATAACACCATCATGTTAACCATCACATCTATTTCTTGCCTAAGATTCACAAACCTAACAACCCTGGCCGCCCGATTGTATCAGCTTGCAGTTGTCCTACTGAACTCATCTCTGCTTATCTTGGCTGTTATGTCACCTATTGTTCAGTCGTTACCTACGTACATTAAGGTTGCTAATCACACTCTTAACACCTTTAATAACTTTCAGTTCATTCCTAACTCTGATTCTAAACTTCTTTTTACTATGGATGTTAAGTCTTTGTATACTGTTATCCCTCACGATGAAGGGTTACTTGCCCTTAAACACTTTTTCGATCGTCGTACTAATCCTTATCCTAGCACTGCTACTTTATTATGTCTAGCCGAACTTGTTCTCACTCTTAACTGTTTCTCTTTCGGTGATCAATATTTCAAGCAAATAAATGGAGTTGCCATGGGTACCAAGATGGGACCAAGCTACGCTAATTCATTTGTAGGTTATATTAAAGAACTCATTTTCGCCCAATACACGGGTCCTAAGCCTGAACGTTTTGGTCGTTACATCGACGATTGTATTGGTGCTACATGCTGCTCTCATACAGAACTTGACACTTTTGTCGATTTTGTTCACTCTTTCCACCCTTCTCTCGAGTTTACTTGTGAGATTAGTGACTCTTCTGTCGCGTTCCTTGATATTCTTGTTAGTATCTCTAATAATGGTCTCGCCACCAGCGTTCATTACAAGCCCACCGACTCTCATAGCTATTTACTGTATTCCTCTTCTCATCCTAAACACACTCTTGACGCTATTCCTTATTCTCAATTTCTCCGTTTGCGCCGTCTATGTAGTGATGATGTTGATTTTTCTAACCAGTGTGAGCTCATGCATACTTTTTTTATTCAACGTAATTATCCTGATGAAGTTGTTTCTCGTGCTCTTACTAAAGTTTCCAATGTCAGCCGTGTATCCGCCCTCACTCCTAAAGTATGCGCCACTAACAATCGTACCTTTTTCACTCTAACTTACCATCCAATCAATAACAATGTTAAGCCGCGTATTAATCATAATTTTAATTTGCTTACTTCTGACCCTGATACATCTAATATCTTCAATGAACGTCCTGTCCTCTCTTCTCCTTCAAGCGTGAACGTAACATTCGTAATTTTCTTGTCAAGGGCGCCTTGCCTAACGACAAAGATCCTGGCACTTTCCGTTGTTCTCGTAAGCATTGTAATACATGTCCCCATATTGTGTCACGTACATCTGTTACTGGCCCTAAATCTTCGCATCGCATTAGTGACCATTTTACTTGTGTTACCCCTAATGTCATTTATTACATTCAATGTACTTTATGTAACCAGCTTTATGTCGGTGAAACTGGTAGACGTCTTGGTGATCGTATCCGCGATCACGTTCGTGACATAGGCACGAACAATAACACTAAGCCAGTCTCCCGCCATTTTAATTCTGCTAATCATAACATTATGACAGCTTTTGGTTTATGTTGTATTACTGGAACTAACTGGAACTAACAATAACCGTAAATCTAAAGAAATGCAATTAATTTATTCCTTCCTTAGGTACACAGCAACCTTTCGGCATGAATGAACGATTCGCTTTAAATTAATTTTTCCATTGTTCTTTAACTCCTCTTACATTTTCTATCACCTTTTGATTGGTTCATCACTTTTCCCGCTTCCTATTTAAACTCAGTGTCTGTCTTAGTCTAACTCTTTTACTCTGACGAAGGACTAAAGCTCAAAACGTCAGTAAAGTTAAGTCAACATTTTACCATCATGTTAAGGCTAAGTTGATAATGGTTGTGTGCTTTCTGGAAGACTTACCTAACATTTTCATGTCTTTGGATATAGATCTTATGAAACTGCTTCTTTTCGGATCGGCCATTTTCAATGTCATCTTTCATCTCCTTGGCAACAAGTTTAGGTAATACAGATAATAGAAGGCGTTCCTGAAAGAATACACAAAACATTATATATTTGAGAATATCAGCTGTAATCTCAACAAGAGAGATTCTGCAAGCAGGGAAGTGGTTTTACAATAAAATTATTTTATTCATCTTCATTTTATCTGTTGGTTTTTCTGAGTTTGTTGTCAACACTGATTGTTGGCCTACCTAACAGTCTGTCTATCTGTGTATGTCTGTACCAACATTTTGAGCTTTAGCCTTGCATAGGAGTGAATTCTCAGATGAAGGACTAACTCAAAACGTCAATAAAGTTAACATTTTTATTTGCATGGTGTTACAAATTTTATTTTAGGTGAGCGTAGTGTTTAATGTTTGGAATTGTGATGCTACAATAGATTTTTATCATTTTCTTTGTTCTAATAACAATGGTTGGTTGGCAAAACCATAACAACATACACCACCGTACGTCCAGTTATTACCTACACTATAGTATAACTTACCTGATTCTGATTTTCTTTCTGGCTGATGAGTCTTGATTCAATGCATCTTCTTGTTTCCAAGAATGCTTGTCTCTGTGATATCTCAGTAGGGTAGTGGGTAAATACACCAGTAAGATTTGCACAAATAAATAGAAACAAGTTGGCAAGAAGCTACAAATTAAATAGAAAAACAATATAAGGGTTGAATAATGAATTGAAATGTGTTCAGTGTATAAGTGAATTACAGATACATGAGAAAAATATCATATGCCCTTCCCGCCAAGGGCATATGATATTTTTCTCATGTAACAATATAAAGGTTGGTTAATGTCCAGTGGACTGTTATATAAATTTTCAATTAAGATATGGGTTTTGGGAAACTTTCTTTCATAATTGGCTGCAGCAAACATCATATTTCAAATTATTAATCTATTTTAATAAGCAAAAGAAAGATTCCAATATTAAATGTTTTTGGAGAGCACTTGAGAAAAAAAAAAATTTAAAGGAGAAAAACACCAAAACATCAAAGGCCTTAGCAAACTATTACACACATGCACGTAGAAATATATTCAATTGTATTCATATGCCTTTTTTTCTTGTCTAAGCTTGAAGGAATGAAATTTTAAAATATTTAATTACTCAAATGGCTCCCAGTAGATAAAGACATTAATAATTCATTCTCAATAACATTGTAATCAATGTTTATAGCACACAAACCACAAAAAACTGCATTTTTACTAATAAAAGCTTATGAATTAAAGACAGTTTGGCTTATAAATTGCATTTGTGAATGAGGGCTAAGTACATTCCCAGGTGGAAGTATTAATTACTCATGGAAACTATGAAAGCAATTAGGAATGACTTCCTATTATTTCCAACAGAAAATACTGGTAAGAATTATATATTCTTGCATTGCCAATAAGTACATAACATAAGGTACAATTTTAATAAAAAAAAACACCTAAAAATTATTAAAATAATATTGGGAGTTTTTCATAGAATAATATTGATACAAAATATATTTTACACATAATTTTATGTTGATTTACAGTTTATGCTTGTAAATTATTTAAACAGGATGAGAAGATAGAATAAACAATTTTGCATTTAAAATGCATATTACTTTGTCATTAAAAACTCATCAATAATTTAAACGCTCTTAGTCCAATCAGTTGGACCAATTTGGTCACATGCAATAGGTTTTGAACCTAATAAGGCCCTACCATCAGCTAAGGAATATGAATAATACCATGTGGCCTTCAATGGTAATTGGACCACTATGGTTGAGATAGGATTTCTACTGACAAATACAAGTCCTGTTTCAAATGTGGGACACTATTAGTGAATCTTGTACATGATCAGAAGGTCATGAGCAGTTCGTTATGAAATATTTGTGTAATTTTCAACCTGTTATTTGAAATTTTTGTTTTATATTTTTTGGATTTTTAAATATATTTTTTATAACGTATAAAAGCACTGCTGCTAGGTTTTTTAAAATAGTACCAATACTTAAAATGTAGTCATCTGAAAGATATTGGACTTAATGAAAAAAGCATTCAAGAAATAGAACATTATATTGACAGGTTTTATGTCAACAAATTCAATACAAAACACTAAAGTAATAAGTAAATGTTTTTAATTTTTCGGAAATACAATCGACAGACAAAGCCAAATGTCCACATCTTAATACTAAGGCATAACATAGGCAACAAGGAACATACTTTATTAATTTCTGGACGAAAAACATGCTTGATATGGCTTTTCTTATTACAACTCATGTATTTACAAAGCAAATGATTAACACCCAGAGAAATAACTGTATGAAAACCTTAATATTTTCAATTTTAAAATTAAATTGTTCATTAATATAAAAATATATGTGTTAAAAGGAGTAAGAACAGATCAGGTAGATTTTTGTTTCTTTTAAGAAATCTACATTTCGATTTGCTTTGCATTTCGCTGCAAACGTCCTTAAAGCAGGCTTTAGCTTGAGGGGCCGTGTTGTCTCTTACACACACTCAAGAAAACCAGCTATTAACCTAAAGAAAAACCCTTGTGGCATGAGAGAGAACAACACATGAAAAAAACTCTGTTCACTTGTGGCTCGAGCCAGGAATAGAACTCAGGTCACAGTGGTGAAAATGCTCTCATCACTAAGCAACCCATTCTATCATTGTATTATTATAAAATATGTAAACGAACACAAAATATAAAAAATCTAATGAAGAAATAAAGATCCCAAGTCACATATAAGAATACCCCATAGTAATAAAATTACACAGACTATAAAATACTGTACAAAATTACTTGATTCTGATTGGACGAGAGAAAAATCCTATTAATTACGTATTGTACTCAAGCCTGTGCGATTTCCTTTACTAATACCAGGTGAGATAAAAAAATCTGACGACAAGTATACAGGACCTAAACTCTTTCTAGTCTATCATCACCTCCTAAAGGCAAGCAGTAACAGTCGCAAAATGTCCAAACCTTTGACATTCATGAGACAAACGAACAACATTCTACTAAATTCTTGGTGCATTTTAATATCATTGCTGTTACTAAACATAGATTATGCAAATGTCACAAAAGTTTTCCCAGTTGTTTCCCTCAACTTAAATTCTTTCCAGTTAAAACATTTTAATCAAAATAGCCATAGCATGTCCATCACTAAATATCTGGTATTTAAAAGGAAATATTTTCAGCCAAGGTTATTTTCAGCATCATTGTACAATAAATAGAAACACAAGAATGTAACCCTTTCAGTTGGTCTGTTTGTCAATGTAGACATAAAAGCGATATTATGTTGACGTAAGTAATTCCAGTTAATTCCATTCAATCTTAAGTAATATCCATAATAGAATACTAAAAAAAAAGGATTCTAAAACAACCAAACGTTTGATAGAAAATAGATCAAGTAATACATGAAATAGCATTTGAAAATATATCTTGAGCCTAAAGAAAAGACATACAACTTTATATAGATGTGAAATCTAAAACACTAACATTTTCACATCACTAATTGGAATTACACCATAGCAAAGACAGATAAAACAAAAGCAATCCCTTTATGTAAACCCACACTAATTTCATAAAGTCAAAAAGGTTGAGGGCCCATATAACAGGACAGGTTAGAGGGCAAGCCGTTGATAACAATAAAGAAGATTATAGAAGACTTAAATAGCAAGGGAATGTGCATTTGATGGAACTGATAAAATATGCCTACCAGGCCATGCATGAAATAATTAAAGTTTCTACTATATGTCTAACATTTTTAGTCTAAAGACAGCAGCATTAAATATATTTTACCACCTAGTAAAAGTAAAAACAATATTGGTGGTTTATGCCCTAGCTCACTGCTTACTTGGTTACTGTTATTGTTCACTTTAAATGCATAAACAGCTATTGATGGGCAAATTCAATATTGCTATAGACAAAACAATAATTATTTTTGACCATATTATTTGTCATGCAATTAAATTTTAACCAACAACTCATGAGACATGTGGATAGCTTTTCTTTCATTCTATATTCATGATGGATGATATTTTTATTAAAACACAATTTGATATTGTAGAAAACCTACAGTAGTTTGTCTCACACCTTGTTTAAGTATCAGGCTCATAATTAGAAGGAAGACTACAAGGGAGACTACATATAGCTTACTGTGTAAAGGACTGCGGCATGCTGGGAACTGACCTTAATGAAAAATCTGCTTTAAAAATATATAAACTATTCACACAAAACAAAATTTATTGGTCTGAAATAAACAATTAATGATGCTGACCATACAAGCATTTTCTCACTTTATCTAAAATAATTCAAACATTTCAATTATATGCATTCCATAACGTGTAAAATTGTCAAAATATGCAATCTGTTAAATGCCATCAGAATTACTTTTTTGGAAACTAAAAAAAAGAAGACACTGGAATAGTAATCCATAATTCTTTAATAACTATTTATCTATGTATGAAGGTTTCAAGAATTATGTATATCATATTTCATGTTATCTCATCTAGGAACTGCTGGTTTAATTAAGGTACCAATGTATAAAGAGATTATAGTCAAAAACAGCTGCTTCTCAATGCCATCACTATCTCTTCTATCAAATGAATACAGTTCTTGTTTCTCAACAGTGATTAAATTTTCTCAGAGGATGTAGTATTTGAAATTTGAACACGGCTCCCAAGTAACCAGTAGATTTCGAGAGAATTTCATGTTGTTCTACATACATGTACAAAAGACTTAATTTAATGTGCTTTCAGGATTTGTAACATCATTAGTTCCCTAGCAAAGAATATTAGCTGCCACACAGATAATCCTTGGTAATTAAAATCTGTCTAATTATCATTGATAAAAGACTAGTTTCACAGTCCTGTAATTCCACTAATTTTGTTAAACCTGAAATATGCTTTTTCACTTTTTCCGTTTTAAAAATATTGTTCTTGTTCTAGTTTACTCCTTTTTTTAATCTTCAAGAAACATTTTCAGAGAAATTCATTTCTGGTTGGCATAAGACAAATTGACTTTTGTTTGACACCGAGTCAACCTAAATTTTATTCAAGAACTTCAAGCCATGGATGTTAAAGTTCAAAACTCTCTACATCAGCTAATGCATTCTAAAAACAGAACAACCTGGCAAATGCATATATAAGAGTGTGTTTATTCAATAACCACCCCACAAGTAGGATTCAAGATTGATCTTGAGAGCTTTTCTGATTTATATCCTAACAGATTTGATTGTTTAATGATCTAAACAGATTAAAGGTGCACATATCCAATATGATGTTATTTGGTTAAATGACTAGAATCAAGGCCACAGCTTTTTGCCTAAATTGTCTTATAAGGATGCATCTTCTCTGGGTGATTGACTATCTCTTGAACCCGAGGGTGTTTTATAAGAGCGGATTGAAACATATTCAGACCCGATAGAGAATCGTTTGTAGACATACCATAAAAACAAAGAGAAACAACTGCATATTTCATTTCTATAACAAATTGTTATGTTTTGGTAATAAATAGTCAATATGTGCAAAATAACTATATCTACTCTGTAAACACAGTATATACATCCATATATGAAGGAAGAATAATAATATAAGATAAAATAATACAGATTTTGGTATATGGCTAATATCCTCAAAGTATGAATACTAGTATGATTTAAAACTAGCCATCATTAAATTTTCAAAGAAGAACAAGAGACATTTACTGTAACAACTTTATATACAATGCATCAGGAACATTCTAAGAAACTCAAATATATCAAAACAAACTAGAACAATTCTCTTAATAATCTTTTCAAAACTGATGTAAATCTAATAGCCAACAAATTTTCAAATGCTGCGTTAGTGGCTGTTGAAGCAGATGGCAATTTAACAAGCTGCAATTATCAACTTCCCTATTACAAAAACTGTACATTTTTCATTTATTCAGACTGAATAATAATGACTGACTTTAAAATTGATGTTACACAATCTTACTATGAACATGTTTTGTTTATTTTCTGGTGAAATAGGGAGCAACAACAAACCGTAATATTACAAATGCGAGACAGCTGGTCGTCCATCTATTTTGGTATTTATTGGAGAATTTGCATAACTATTTGATGTTTTGCTTTAAATTAAAACTGAAATAAGATTTTCACACATTCTGTTTTTCAAAAAAGAAAATATTTTCAAACATAACAATATACATATTTATAACAAGCACAAATGAGCAATGTCCATTTGCATATGTACTTAAATAAATGCTCCTTTCTTCAGGACAATAGAATGAAAATCACTTTCTGGGTATAGAATATCTACATAGTGTGAAAACAATGTGCTATTATTTGTCATACAAGAGCTGCCTTATAAAAATATCCACAAGGAGTAAATTTTACACATGAGATGTTGACTAATAATAGTGTTTGATTGCTTTGAACTAAGAAACTCAAATTAGAAAACACTGTTGATGAACATACACTAAATCAAGTGAAAAATAAAGTAAGAAAAATAGACCAAATCCTAAATTGTATATAGAAGCTTTGATATTAAAAGCAACAACAACAAAAACCGTTGTGTTATTGTTCTCTAAATATATTCCTTATTAGATTCAACCAAAGGCCTCCCATCGTGTACGGCGCTAGATAAGGCAAATCTACTTAAAAGGAGATTTTCAAGGAAAGATTCCAAGTATATTGAAATCTAGATCCAACGAAATCCGTCTCAATTTATTCCAGCGAAACTGTTTGTTTCGGTGAATTTTTTTTCATAAATAATTGAATAAGTTTCTTCTATTTACTCAGGAATAATCGAAATATGCGCAATAACATTCGTTCCCTTTCCCATAATTTGTCCCAATACTTATAACAAAAGACAAAAAAAGCAATTTGCTCGGTGTGTTTGAATAGAAAGATCTATCAAGCTATATTCTGTCTAATTCCGGAAAGACGAATACCTAAAACGAAAATAATGTTATGTGTTTTGATATAGTTTTTTAAGGAATTTCGAATCTTGGTATTCATACATGTCAAACAAAACCGCAACGCCATGAATTTAAGATTTCTTTATAAAAGAGCACTTTAATAATTCAACTACATCCTAAAAAGACGTTTTTATTGCAATTTTGGGAGGCGTTCAAGAAAAATAAGCAATTATAGGTGACTCGCCAGACGGGGGAAAAAATATCTGAATCGCGAAAAAAAACACAATCCATTCGCGCTGTGCTCAAAAATACCATTGTTTGGAAAAAAGGAGCTAAACTTCCAAACAAGCAACGAATCCTTAACTATAAAGGGGTTTATATGGTGTTTATAGTTTCAAGTATCGGCCTCTAGAAGCAAAACTGGATAGTATAAGGAATATACTCAATAATTCATTGCGAGGGGGAGAAATAATCTGCACGGTATAAACCTTTCAAAGCTGTTCACCGCACAATATCTAGACGAAAAGAAAATCACTTACCAATCTTGAAAGATTTTCATTCTCTGAGTTTTTGAAGGCGCTTGAAACAAGATGAAGGGTTAGCAGCACACATCCGCCAAACACAGCAATTCGCATTCGCACAGGCAGCATAGTGTAAGTCATATAAATAAAAAATATCGTTATCCATACTCCGTCGGTAGGCGAGTAATACTTTTCATTGGTATCACCAATCGGGCAAAGCACGGATGCAAGCACAAAGCCACAAGACAGTAACAACAAAGCGTAGGATACCCAGCGCAATTGCTTTTGCGAAGAGTCTGACATTTGTTTGTCGGAAGAACCGCTCCGATTTACAATAAATGCAAGAATCAAGTAAATGACTGTGAAAGCTACCATAATAAATCCTTCGATATTCTTTGAATGATCGTCTCCCTCCATCGAGAATTGAAAACCAACTAGACAAAAACATAGAATAACCAAAATGGTAACCAACCAACTTGTAAACTTTTGATTTAAGCAAAATAGGTATCTTTGGTAGAGACTTTCTAGTTTATCGGAGTCGAACCGTTTGGACTTCAAAACTCGAGTAAACAATTTCCAGTGACCAACAAAAGAATCCTCAGTAACTTCGTCGTCGTCTTCGTTGTTATTTACTCGTTCCAAATCTTTTTCTTTCGAACTGGATCCGTTTTTGACGGACGCATTGAGTTCTCCATTTGTGTTATCGTTGCGAGGCGTATTTCTATCTGCCTTTGCCATATTGACGGACTGTAAATTTGCGTCTTCGACTCCAAGCTCAACACTTCTAAGTCGAACTTCTCCTCCTGACGCGCCACTGTCCATATTCTTAACACTATTTTCTGTTCTTGTCGTTGCTATAGCTTTGTTGGAATTCTTTAGTGTGTTATTCAAATCGTTTTGCGAAGAATTGCCCCTTGAATGTAATGTGGTACGCTGCTCTTCTTCCCAGGCTCGTTTACTTGGCGTTGAAATCCTTCTGGTTGTGCCGTTGCCCTGGGCATAAGTTGACATGCTCAAAGGGACGGATTACCAATTCATAGCTTCATTTAACCGCTGATGTCGCTCTAATGTGACCAAATATTCTCTTTTCACACAGATCCTTTGTATACTAACTGTCACAAATTATAGATGGCCGTAGCAACGGCAAAAGCAAATAATCACTAGCCCGGCCCTAAAAATTAATGGATGTCGACTTCAGCATGTTCAGTGACTTTTCTGTATAATTTCATTCACTTTTTCTCACCAGCCATACACATTGATTTGTACCAAAGTTCTGTATAAATTAATCCTTTAAGGCATACTTTTGTTGGAAGACAAAAGTCGGATTTAAACGTTAACGGATGGGCGCTCGTAGTCGTCGTCGACCAGGCTTATCGGCATAGGGCAGACATCTTGCATTATTTTGTCACGTGACATGTGGTAGCATAAAAATAGCTTCGTCACCACCTCAACCATCACAACAAAACTCAGGCAACCCACCTTGAAAAAAAAAAGGAATTATGTTTTTATGAGAATAAGATACCTCCTAGAAATAATTTGAAATGTTTTTCTTATAAAGTTATTTGACTTTTTTAGAACACTTAGATGGCTAAATAAATAAAGGACTAAAATTTAAATCTCTATAAATATGCAAACATACAAGTGACTAATTAAAATTCAAATAATGTAGTTTTTTAGTAAGGTATTTAAGCCCATGTCACTAATATTGATTGAATTTCTCAAATGAATATTTTGGTATATGATTAAAGCATAGTAAAGGGGAATATTAATTAAAGTCACTTTGTAGTATTTTTGAGGAGAACTCGAACATAACAATAGAGAAAGTCAGTGTTTGATGTCCTGCCGTTTTTTTTAAATATCGTGAATAGTGTTTAGCACTGAAAATTAGCTGATAAGATAATTAAAAAGGTATTTTGCATGGTAATATGTCATTAAAACACTAATAACGACGTAAACGTTCGGCACCGGGAGACCATTACTAGCCTTACTGTATTATCAGTCCAATGGTTGGCTGTAATTAACCAATCATAGACTTACGAGTTATCCTTTTTCAAACATTGTTTGTAAGCAGGTTTACTGGTCTTTACTAGTTGCATTCATTAAAAAAATGGTAATGAAACTGACCTCAGTTTTTCGGCTACTCCTTTCTCAGTGTGTTATCTGCCTCTACCCTGTCTACCTATGGTTGCAAGCAGACATGTACAACATGTACATCAACATCAATATCATTTATTTATTTGTTTATTTATTTGTATGCTCACCGTAGTTCTGAAATCAGCACAGGAAATCATACCTTAGATACCAGAGGAAATTGCATTAACATACACGTAAAATGCTCCTCGAAACCCTCTGGCATCCAGGGTATATATCCAGGGTAAGGAAAGTACATACACGATGAGAGAGTTTTGTTTTTACATGGTACATATTACGTAGTCGTTTCAAACACCTTTACTGAGGATCCTGAAGGGATGAAATGGGAGCTGTGATTGGCCTTATTTTTGACTGGGAAAATAGGATTGGATGCACTGGGACCGGGATTTACAAATAAAAGACGTTAAAAAAGTTATTTATTATTTATTATTATTTATTAAAGACGATAGCAAAGGGGAATGGGATTGAAAATTTGAGCAAAACTGATGGGACCCTCTTTTCTAACAGCTCACACTTATCGTTTCCGATTGGTGCGACATTTCATTTTTAGAGTTATTTTCAGCATTACTGAACTATGTTTTTAACTAGTCAGCAGATTTGGTGACTTGTCCCGAATTTTTCCCGGATTTTCGATCAACTTGCATTTCTGTTGTCCTTCTGTACGTTCTCTTTTTCCCTTGCATGATGTTTTTGATATTTTCCCGCACCACCCAACACTTCATGCATTGTCCGTCCAAACTGTGAATTCAATGCCGAGAGTTTGAATTGTTGACTGCCTTCATTAAAATCTCAACAGAATTAAAATTAGTTAAGTACGAATCGAGAGCCGGTCAAAAAGACATCGATCAAAAAGGGTTTTCAAGCAACTCAATTCATACATTAGTCATTGAGAAATTTGTTATTCTCCTTGAGATCTAGTCTCCCCCGCAAGGTCGTGCTTTAACCGAATGATAACTGAGAAACAATATTTGTACTAAACCAAGCTGAAAATTCTTTTTTTTCAGTTGAATGTTTTATTATTTTAAAAACACGTTTCATCAAGTTGAACCTATATCTTTATTTTAACCAAGATTTCAAGCAGATCGTAAAAACAAAAGAAACATTAACCAGTTTATTTGTTCCTAAAAATAGAATATTTTACAGATTTTGTAATAGAAAAGCCCATATCTAAATGAAAAAATAAGTTGAAGAAACAGGTTTTTAAAATGAATATCCACACAACCTACTTACATCTCCGAGTCAGTAGTAATCTGTTTTATTATCTGATTGTTTTTAGAAACACTTCGCTCTTGAGAACTTCAAAATACTCCGATTCAGATAAAATTCGGGTAGGATGGAAACGAGGCTTACGAGACCTAAGTCCAAGATGGCGGAACAGGATAATATAGGAGTTTCGGTCTCTTATTTATCCTCTCTTGATATAAGAGCAATGTTTTCCGATAAAATTGCCTAAAAAGATGAAAATTGACCATAAAGTGTTGCTCAGGAGCCGGATTTATCGATTCAGTCATAAATTTTCGAGAAGAAAGAATTACAAACAAAATGGGAAGTTGCCTACCCTGGATAAAGAGGGGCTTTAATACCTTCTTTTACTGTTAGGGAATACGAGTCGGGAACAATGAACAATTGAGTCACGACATACTCTACCAAACAAAAAATACATACAAATAGTCCTCGAAACTACTCAGTTACTGAATCGTGAAAATCCTCAAACCTCAGGCATCCAGGGTAGAAATTGTTCCTTCTGACTTCAAGATAAGCTTAACAGGGTATAAAAGAGAGCTTAAAAAGGGTTATGTGTCCTGAGGGTCCCCAATAGGTTTTGCAGGATGCGGGATTTGCCTTTTTTCGAAGGTGGGATTCAGGATTTTAGCTAAAATCCGAGCGGGGTGCGGGATTCTGAATTACTGGCGGGAGCGGGATTTTGTGTTTTTTAGGTGTCGGAATTCGGGAAAACGCAAGGATTTGCGACGGGATACGGGATTTAACTTCACCTCATTTTCATTACGAATAATCATAAATGAAAATTTGTCCCAGATATCATGGACGTAGGCAACACAACGGCATGTATTGTCTCTATTATATATATTTTTATTAGAGCGGTTCTCAGTCACACGTGCACCGCTCGCATAAAAAGCACCGCTATAAAACGTGAAGTTGGTGGACGTCAATCAAACTGTGTTTACAAGACGCATGGTGTTTTTACTTCAGTCGGATTGCGAAACATGTCTGAATTCCTACAACAACCTCTTCGTCGGATTCAGACATGTTTCGCAGCCCGACTAAAGTAAAAACACCATGCTCTTGTAAACACAGTTTGATTGACGTCCACCAACTTCACGTTTTATAGCGATGCTTTTTATGCGAGCGGTGCACGTGTGACTGAGAACTGCTGTAAATTAATTTAAATTAAATTAATTTAATTGTTCAAAAAATTGGGATGGCGGGAATTCAAACAAAAACGAGCGGGAAAGCGGGATCTGAAAACCCCTATTGGGGACCCTCTGTCCTCTATTTTCAAATGTAAGATGTACAAGATGTGTGACAAACGAAGTGAACGAGTAGCACCAAGAAACCAGCAAATATTAAATGCCAACTCCCTCATGTCCCTGGCAAAAACCTATTTAGATGAGTTTTTAGTTCAGTTGTACTTTGCAGACTATGCCTTGGTACTCAACTGTAGTGGCAGTGGCAACTGTATCAGATATCATATAATTATACAGGGATCAAGTTTTTATTTGTTGTGCTTGGGGGACTTCCCACTTAGGCATCAAGGGGAAAGCATTAAAAGAACTTATATGACACATTGGCTAGCTTTTTATTTCTCAGGTGATATATTTGCTTCAAACTACTTAACGGTAGACAGTTGTGTAAAGTATTCCACAGTTTAATCGTTTATATTGTAAATATTAAATGAAGTAGAATACATATCTACATATCTACATATGTATATAAATTAATATAACAGCATAAATATAAACATTACGTACTCCTAAACCTTTAAACCAACCCTTACACTTAACATCACGCTAACCCTTAACCCTAAACATACCCTTACACTAGCCTTAAACCTAACCCCTAATTTAATCAGAGTCCAAATCCTCAGGTGAGATATTTCATAAACTTAAGACAGGTATCTGTGGAAAATAAAATACGACCAGCTGCCAAACAAAAATACTTTATTGCGCACGCGCAGTGATTTTTTACTTTTTCAAGTTCATCAATCTCGTTCCCAGAGCCCGCGCGACAGGCCAAAAGTTACGCGGGCTCTGGGAACGAGATTGCATTAATTCACATCTCCTGCGCATGCGCACTTACAGAGTATTTTTTGTTTGACATTAAAGCGACTGAGTTATGCCGTTCAGGTCAATGAAACTCCCTCTATGAGGTCCATAAATTGTAACCCTGATTTTTTGCTAAATTTTAAAACTCAACGGAAATTGAGTTTGGGCTAGGGACCAGGGTGAGCTCCAATTGCGACGTCGTGCACCCATGCCAGGAGGTAACCATGGCAACCGGACCACAGCTCACCTCTGGTATATGTCACACTGATAACAGTGGAATTTATACTTACCCTGAAGAAGCCAACCAACCCAACCAACCCCAACGTTTGCTCTTTCATAGACAAACAAAAGTTACAAATAGCAAGTAGCAACGCGTAAGCCGATTTGATCTATTGGTACATACCCGGCCGTATCGCAAATATATGTATGTATCCACACGGGTCGCTGGGTGAGCCTCAGCGGTGAATGTAGAAGACCCAATGGAAATATCGATCAATATCAAAATGACTGACAGCATAAAAAGGTTGCGACCGAGTAGGAAGGATTTTAATCCTTAAAAATCCTTAAAAATCCTTGTTAAAACGACAATATTGTTAATTAATCTGCTCTAATCAAAGCACATTGAGTTATGTGAGCAGTCGTTCACCATTAAAATAAGGGACGGACCCAGGCTGGCCATTTGATATTTGATGGTTGGGTGGGTTAAATCCCAAAAAAAATATCAAGCTTTGCCTCGGCGGTCTTGAAAAATAAATCGTGCAAGGTCAAAAATGGGGAAAAAATCGATACAAAATATCGTGCAAGGTCAAAAAAGGTGAAAAAAAAAATCGATACAAAATATCGTGCAAGGTCTAAAATGGTAAAAATTTCGATAAAAAATATCATGCAAGGTCTAAAATGGTAAAAATATCGATAAAAAATATCGTGCAAGGTCTGAAATGGTAAAAATATCGATACAAAATATCGTGCAAGGTAAAAATATCGTGCGACACTTCATGGAAGAAAATTAATATCGAGCAAATATCAAATGGTTCGTCCCTAAATCTGCTCTTATTGCAATCAGACTATTTACCATATATTGATTTAGCGGACATTTCAAGGGTATTAACTAGGATTAAAAGGAGTATCAAAGATCTTTTGATGGCCATTGCACCGTAAAGAGTCATTACGACTTTTGAAATCTGAGCACGAAATCTCGTCGTTTCTCTTATTGTCGGCTTCTGTATCTCTTTCTGCGCGTTTAATTGTTTTGCTTTGTTTTTCAAGTGGTAGTTGATATATCGATGTTATTATTTGTAACCTGGTTTGTTTTATTTGATTTATTGATGACATTCGTTGTTTTCTTCAAATTGGTTTTCTTGGGTAATTGCTTCTGAAATGAATTTTTATTTTTCATATCAATATCAGCTTTTCTCAAAATTTACGTGCATTTGTTGATCGTTTAGGGCTAATTTCCCTGCATTTACATATTTACATATTTACCATTATTTCATAAGCTACTCACTGAATTGTTCTAATAATTGAAAATGATTCATATCAAGTAAGTGTCCCTCTTTGACTGCAAACGCTTGACGAACGAGTTTTTTTCTACCATATGGACAAGAGAAGTTCTTTGAGCATGCTAGTGAGGTGGGTTTTGACTGTGCAAATCGATTTTTGCCGTACTTGCGAAAGTCGCGTACGATACACAGCAACCCAACCACCACAGAAACCCAACCCGGGTCCCCCAACCCGCGGCAATAGAAAATAATAAAACAGTTCTAAAAATTATTTAATTCCTGTCTTTCTATAAATAGAATCCTTCAGATAAAATAGTTGAGCTGCCTTAGTGTGGTTGGTGTTGTCAAGGCCACACTGTTGACGTAGGAAGCCCGAAATATATAGACCTTTTGAAAAATGAATCGGATCATTCCCGTTAGTAGAATCTCGGTATGAGCCTGAATGGAACCGAATAAAAAGGCACCGCCACAAATTAAAGTCATTACTTACTTACGTTTTGTAATCCTTGTCGGTTAATTCTCACGACGAAATACAAACTTCGGAATATCGAGAGTATCTCTTTCTTTTTGTCGTGTATGCCTGAACTAAAATTTTTAATTATATTTTCTTTACATTGTTTTCCTGATAACAATAACGTTGGAAGATATGGCGTATTAACTTCTTGTTTTTTGCTCTCGTTTTAATTAAAATATCAAAACATTTTATTTTTGCCTTATTAGATCTGATTCTCAAGATACTTGATTGGAAAACGAGCGGAAGGTAGAGCAGTAGCCGCCCACACATGTCACAATCATGAAGAAAAGTAACTATATGACAGCTGTACTTTTCTCACTGTCTTACTTTTTATATTTATGAAAACAGATTTATATTCTATGATGAAAACAAGGAGTGTTACTTATTTACCACGTTGATCCATAATGCCAAACACTGATTTCCCTCGATTAAGAGACATGAACAGCTCAGAAACGTTGTAATTAAGTATATATAACACTGTTTTTACAACGCAAGTAGTCACAAGTGACCATTTTATATGCTGTATAAATTGTTTCCTGACTGGAAAACTCCAACTCAGCCCAAAATTGACAGAAAGGATTTCCTTTTCGAAACTTCAGTAAGAGGCACTGGTTACAGTTGTCAGTAGCCTTAATATTCTCTAGTCAGTTATAACCGTATAATTACTCCAAGGGTACTTACCATTTGTACAAAAAAACCGGTTTATTGAAATCGAGAAAGGACATTCCAAATGGATCACGAAAAAAACCTGCATGCGCAGAAGAGATCAGTGTATGAGCAATCCAATTGACTGTTACCAAAATTATCGGGTTTTTTTAGAAATTCTTCAAATGGTTCGAGCATTTCCAGTTGGTTCGTACCAACCGGAATGGCAAGGCAAGCTTGAAAGTTTGACCACATTTTTCGGTTGGAAATACCCAAAAATTGACTGTTCAATTTGTTGTCCAACCGAAATTATCGTGTTTTTTTTTTGTATACAAATTGTAAGCACCCCAAGTGTCATGCTAATCAGTTATTTTAACTGATGAAGAAGAGGCAAAAGAAGAAGGTTTTTCAAAACCCTATTTCAAGAAGGGGCCTGGGTCCTACTCTATCGTTTAGAGTTGATCAGCTTTGTAGAATTAATCTCGGAGAAATCATCCCCACTTTCTTTATTTGTTTTCTTTAAAGTACTTAAACGTTCAAGATCAATTCTACATGCCATTTTAATTTTAATCTTTTAGAGTTTTCATTTTCCTTTGATTTTTAATTTGCCGCTTAATTGCAAAGCTCAGTATGTGAAGACCATGTCCGGCTTTTTTTAAAGTATTGGTTTAATTCATTAAACATTAAGGTCATTCATATATTTGCCTCATTGTTGCTTTTTGCGACATCATAATTTTTATACACCTATTTCAAAAATCGTTGTCGCAGCCGAACCTACAGTCCACACTCTGGGTCACGCAAAGGATTTTGGGAATAATGAAATAATTTGTGGTTTGTATTGCATTTTTTTTTCCAAAGAAGTATTTGTTTCATAATCTAACACAGTAACAACTTATTATGGTTATATAACACAAACAAGTACAACCCAAATGTACTATGGCTATGAATAAATCGATAACAAGAGAAAAAATACCGACATCCTTTGGCAAGCTTTAGAGTGTGGACTGTAGCTTTGATTGCGACAACGATTATTGAAATAATTGAATATTCCGCAGTATATGTCTGTGTTTCTACAAACACGTCACAGCAGGATTTCGAACCTATATATAGGCGTTTTATTAAAACTATCTGATGTCCATGGTTAACACAGGAAGTCCAAAATAGCTGATTTTCGATCGGTTTAAACATTCTAAACCGGAACAAAAATATTTTGTTCGAATAGTTTCACTGCGCATCTAAAATGTCCTTTATTTAGGGGACTGTGCAATATTTATCGGGAGGGGGGGTTCTAAAATCCTCAAAATTGGGCTTAAATCGAAGCTAGACCCCCCTGTGCTAAACGTATAAATAACTTCTTACCCCTCCACCTTTTGAACATAAATAACTAATACCCCCCCCTCCCCCCTCCCCCCCAAAAAACACACATATATTCCTCTACTGGCCTTCACACATTTACTTGTCCCGCTATATCTTCATCTGCCACAAACACAACTTGAAAGCTTTCTTCGACATAACCCATGCACATCGTCAGAGCTATCTTCGCTTGATTCGTCTTCAGAATCCATATCACTTGAGTTATCATCAGCGGACATGTTTTCATTCTTCATCGAGATCTTCAGTTTCAAGTGTTCTAGATCCTCTAGCATACGAAAGTACATGTTCAACTAATTGTGTTTTGTTCCCAGATACTTCATGACTTATTTGTTTGAGATATAGTTGCAGTTGCTTATTGGTCACTTTTTCGACGTCTTCTTTGCTTTAAGTACTTGTTTTTATTACAAAGGATACTCAGTTTATACATAATATTTCAATATATGGTTTTGAGCTTGCACCTGTGACAAGTTGTGTTCTTGATACAGTAACAAAAATATAACAATGAATATTTATTTTGAATATATTTATATGCATATTTTCAATTTTATATTAACAAAATCCCAATATAACTTTGCACCCCCCTCCATGTTTAAGCAATTAACTTCTAGCCCCCCCTACCGTACACTTCAATTTAACTTTTAACCCCCCCTATTAATTTTAGAACCCCCCTTAATTCCCGATAATTATTGCGCAGTCCCTAAGCTTACTTTTAACTTAAAACTGTGTCGGTAATATAGGCACTTTATGTTTTATTGAAGTTCCATTTTCAGTGACCATCTTCGATGCGTATAAGCAGCTCTCAGTTGTTACTATTTCTTTTATTGATATTTGCAGTTTTTTCATCTTTCATATTATAATTTTGAATCGAAATATCTAAAATGAAGTGAGTCTTTTTATTTTAATTTAACTAAATCCCAAAACGGAATATCAGTGTTGCAATGCATGCTGCCTCATTCTCAGAACTTTTCCTTTTTGCCGATGCTTCAGAAGCTTTCTTACATTTTACTAGTGATCTAGGTACCTTAGGAACCAATCATCATTGACAGGGGAGGTGAGGGGAGGGGGTACTGGAGCAAATAGAGGTGGCAGCATTTTTCGTGGTCCACAAAGGACGGGACTAAGAGAGGCAATGTGCACTTAAGGGTGAGGGGGTCAAATACAATTGACCAAATACAAAATGCACCAAACACGGTCCATCTAAATAATGACCGGTCACATGGAGGCACCAATTAAAAATGATACGTAAGTAAAATTAAAGGAGCTCAAGGAGCTCATGTGGTTACTCTCACTTGTTTAGTTTTAACACTTAAAAGTGTTAGAAATGATGATACTAAAGTTTCTGCAGTGAAATGCTGCAATGCTATTCGAGTGGCTTTTGAATTTAGAGTAGAAGTTAAAAAATAGAAAAATAATTATAGACCTACTTTAAAATTAGATTAAATGGAAACTAGCGAGTAAACTAGCATAGGCTGCGTCGGTGTTTGGTATAAATGATAGAGCCAGTAATATAATTTGTAACAACATCGTAAAAATTGTTGACTTAACGTTACTGACGTTTCGAGCTTTAGCCCTTCATCGGAGTAAAGTAAGTTTCTAGTTTAACTCGTCTATTATCGATATTTTGGTTGAGTGGTCACTGACAAACAAATTCAATGACGCTCCGAGGAACAAATCTATTGTAGAAATGCCTGAAAATGAAAGTATTGATAATGATATCAAAACTTCAGTCACAAACAAATGATGACGATTCAAGTGAAGATAAAGATGAAACTGAAACATAATAATAAATCTTTTTCTTGAAATAGAATAAATGGTAGACCCGGGTTGTTTAAAAAAAGTTTCTATATCGGAAACGAATAAATAAGTATCAAAAACTATAAAAAAAAAGGAGAAAAAAGGAGAGAAAAAAGAAAGAGGAAAAAAAAAAAAAGTAGTGATTTCAGTTGGATTCGAACTCGTAACCCTTCCAGTGTATCGCGTTTACCCAGGTGGCGTTAACCGGTTGTCCGAGCGTAATAAGCTTGTGACGTCACGCCAAGTTTTTGGATATATATTCACGATGACATAGTGGTTACCTATCTTATAGTAGCCTGCGTCCTCCCCTCCCCCTACCCTAGAGCCTGGCTACGCAGGCTAATCTTATAGATAGAGTAACCGTCACTACCACACACGATGTCAGATAGTCCCAATACTCATCGAGTATACTGTGACAACAATAAAAGCATAAATGATTAAACCCGACAAGGTTTAAATGGAGTTTGTACGTGAAGGCCATTGATAACCTATAGCGATACCATGTGACTCTACATTTGACCTTTTATAAATCCATCGTTAAGAATGCCCATCAATAACATTTAAAGCTGAACACTCCTTGTGATGGTATGGACAGTATGTGGACTGGACATGGCATACCGCGAGTTATCAATATTCCTCATTCCATATAGTTAGGATAAATACCAAATTGCATACCCACATACCCAGTCAGGGGCGGATCCAGGGGAGGGGAATTGGGTGACTTCCCCCCCCCCCCCTCTTTTTCTAAGCAGTTATATCTTACGTCCGGGATAGCTCCAGCATTATTGTTTTTTTTATATATCCGAAATCAAAATCCCCCCCCCCCCCCTTTTCCAAAATTCCCCTCCCCTTTTGAAAATCTTGGATCCGCCACTGCCAGTTTAGGTAAATAAAAATGAATAATTAAACGAATGACTAAATAGACCAATGTGAAATATATACTTTCTGAATTGTTTGTTTATTTGTTTATTTTCCTGTTTGAATGTTTTCAAATTGTTTGTGTTTTGTTCGGTTCGGTTCGGTTTGTTGTTTGTTTGTGTGTCTGTCTTGTTTGTTTGCTTTTGGGTGGCTGGTTGCCTGGAGCTCTATACTGAAATAAAATTCGTCAGAATGCAGCATTTGTTTAAAAATAGCTCAAGTAGGTACTTGATATTCAATAAGTTTAATGAGTCGTACCCTATCGTTTTACATCAAACATGAATGTACTAGAACGGAATGCTTCGTGCTGATACAACTATACATGTATTTGCAAAACTGACCTAGGGTCTTCTTTTAACATTAGTAGGCTGCGTATCCGACCGTTCCCCTTCTCCCCACCTCCCTCCTCATCTCTCTTACCTACCACCTACCCCTAAGGACCTCCGTAAATTAACCAGTTCAACACATATTACTGAAACTCATTTATAACCTCCGTAGACTGCGTCGCCAGCTTAATCTCCCCCCCTACCAACGCCACCCCCCCCCCCCCACTACCACCTCCCCCTAAGAATCGGTATACATTCACAAGTACAACACATACTCCCTGTACATCAGTCAATTTGCAGTATTTGGTGTCGCTCTTTCATCCAGGCTGTTGAACTAACACTTGTCAAATTTCAAACCTGAAGTATTAAACCACACACAATATTTCGATTCTTGACAGAAAAGGCACGGCTTATGTGAATGTAAAGAACTCATTTGGGGATTTGAACTTTTCATTCAATTGCCCTACCACTTGCCAGTCTTTGTAAACCACGCGGGCTCAACTTCAGACAGTTGTGTTTTAATTAAAGGTAAGTTCAATCACTATGGGCTTGACTACAAACAGCTGAACATTGCATGTTTACTGATTAGTAGTTTCCCTAGTTTGTAGTTTACACATCTGGTTATCTTCACCGGTACAACGGTCAGTTATCAAACACGTCACAAAAACACGTAAACTCCTAAACGCACATGCACACAAACTAGACTGTTTGAAAATACTTTTCTAGATTATATCAGGCTTTCTTAGGAACAAAATCTCGTCAATTTACTCTTACGCATGAAAATAGAACAACAAACATGTTTGGAATGTACTGAACTGCATGTTCGGGCCCACTTCCCCTAGGCATGACATGGCATGACATGGCATGATATGAGTGCTTGATGTCCCGCGTTACTGCAACTGTCTAATACTGTCAAATAGAAAAAAACTAGGGAGTTGAAAGCAATCAAGGAAGAGTAAGATATTTTTTTTGGCCCTGTTCCTGCCCTGTCCTAAATTATATCAAAATATAATGCGATTGGTCACGTGCTCATTGTCGACAAAGTTCATATTTGGTACGAAACATAAGCATATACAATAGCTAGCTAGAATAGTTAATTTGTCATGTCCATGACAATGGTCCCTTTCACAGTTACTTTTACATAAACTTTTGCTCCCATCGGGGGGAGGAAGGGGGGGGGGGGGGGTGTTGGGGGACTCCCTTTGTTCTAGTGGAAAAAGCGGACGATTTTGAAAACGACCCCAAAAAGGTACACACTGATTAAAAGAACTGTTAATGCTTTGATGATTTCAAACCTTAAAAGGTACGACTGTGCGATGTTCTTGAGTTTAAGTGACCCTTACAGCCGGTACGGAATCATGTTGAGGAAATGCACAGGAAATATTTTCAATCCTAAACTGAAGGAGCGCCGACCACAGCTACCACTTGGACAAAGGGAAAAAACTACAACTGTTCTTGATATTTATGCGTACTTTCAGTAGTCTTAGAAGTCTCCCTCTCAGCCGTGTGATGAGGGAGCGTTGCGTGACGAGGCTCAACACAACGGCATGCATGGGAGCCGACTATATTCTTTTAGGGGTCAAACACCCTATGGAGTACCCCCTTCCCATTTTCCGGGTTCATTTTGAAATGTAGCCAATATAAAAAACTGGAGACGTTCCAGTTTTGAAATACCGAGGGTGAAAAAAACTACATATTTGGAAGCACCCGGCTTTAGAGTCATCTATCACAAAGACGTTTTACGCAAAGATATA